>CM077246.1:26556693-27069193 GCA_039654775.1 Spinibarbus caldwelli | reverse complement strand
TGTGCTCATAAAGCTATCAGAGAGCGCACATACACGGTTTGTTTATTTGCACACTAATAATAACAGACTCACGCGCGTCTAATAATGTAAGTTACGATTCATGTATGTCACTGACTGTAATCGTCTTTACCTCCATTACAGTCGTCATCCATCAAAACTTCACTGGTAAGATACTGGTTTGCTTTATTTAGCCCATATAGACTAGTTCATATTTCTTATTATTAGCGGTATGTTTGTTCCGACCAGTCGCTGCACAAGTTAAGGTTACGCACGATGACGAAAGCACGTTAGTGCTAGCCTTCCTGGAACCCATAGAGATTGCATTGCTGTGCCTGCAGTTTGAAAAAAAAAAAATTAAAAAAAATTAAATAAATAAATCTTTGTATGGAAGTCTGGGAACACTCGGGGCGATTCTCAGTCTGACAGAAATCGCCCAAAAAGGGGCGGTACTACACAGAACGTGACTCGACGCTGATTGGACTATATTTCCAGAGGCAGAACAAACAGTCTAGAAGAGTGAAAGCTAGCATAACACTGTGACTGACGGTGCATTCCAAACGGGATATATCGCCCTCCGAAGGGCACTTCGGAGTGAAAACAATCATGGCCGCCATATTGAAGGGTCATTCCAAACCGAAGTGCTCAAAACTATCCACTTCAAAGGGCCCTTCGGAATGAAGGATTTCGAAGGGTACAACTGATGGACACTTCGGGCTCCCATGATCCTTTGCACAGATTCTTTGCATGATGACGGCGCTTCCGTATGATGACGCAGAAGGGCACTTCAAGAAACAGTTGTTTGGTCCCCTACACCCTTCAACCCTTCGAAGCTCTCACTCCGGAGGGTAGACCCCTTTAAAGGGATTAGGGCATAGGGATGAGCCCTTCCGAATGGAACGCATGGTGAATGTGAAAGAAAAAAATCCCTCCCTTACGCGCTTGGGTGGTGCGTCGCCCGATCGCCCTAATGGAAAAACCGCCCCTGCTGCAAACAGACATATACCAAGAGCATCTGATGAGTATTGATGAAGTGCACACCATTGAAATAATTAGTGCTTATTCATTTTACATGGTTTACAATTCTGAGAACAAACCTTACAGACATCTCCAACTAATTACTTTGGCGTTTTTAAACGCACTGTGGTGTGCTATTATTTGTTTTAACCTGCCTGTCTTGAATGAATCAGTGTATGTTTGCATGCCAATCTGTTATTGTAACAACATTTACCTGCCCCTAAACATGACACTGAACAAACAAACTGTTATTGGTCGCTTTACATGTCAGTCAGATGGCCTCTTTCTATGTAAGTGGGCGATCCTTGACCAGTCAAAAGCAGCTATAGAGCTCACACCTTGTGCCATTAGTCAACTGTCTGGCTACACAAGACTACTGTAGGTCTCAAAGGATACATTCCAGTCACCAGCTAGTCTCCTGAAAAGGGTATTTGGCCATCTTAATAAAAAGAAAATCAGCCCAAAACAGAAACCCCTTATCTGCGCAGCTCAAGTGTTGTCAGCATTTGATGATGTTTCATAGCTTTTCAATTCAATAAATTTAGTCTAGTGACACCTCTACACATATGACCTTGCAATAAAGCAGGCTAAAGTCAGGCTAATATGCAAAATCAAATATGTTACTTTAATGGATGAGTTACCATATTGCCAAGAGCATTTACGGTAAATGACAAAACTTAAAGAGCTCAGTGAAGAAAACGCACATTCTGACACGAAAAATATGGCGTCTCCCACAGTGCATTAACATCGCCCTTCAGGAGCATTAAGCTGAATCCTGCAATGAATCAAAAGCCAGAATCCTACAGGGTTGCTGGTGACCTCCCAAGATTAATGTTTGATTTTCATTGAACAGAACAAAGTGCGCGAGTTTGTGTGCTAGAAAGAAAAGCTTCCACTTTGTCATTTACCTGTTGAACTCACAGAAAATGTGAACAATGCTTTAGTATCGCCCGCAAGCATTTAATTTAATAGCGCTGTGAGTCGACTGCAGTACTGGCACTCCCTTCAAATTAAACACCGAAGCCATCTTAATGCATGAAAATGTCATGGGGAAATCGAGACATTTTAATCAGGCTATTCTCCATTATTAAAATGCTCTGATGCAGAGAGATACCAGCATTGAGAGAAGCCGGATGAGAGTGTTATTAAAACAAAACTATAATTAGTCCATAAAATGAGACGTTAGATAGGGTGCCATGTTTTGATGTGCTTGTTTGGGCCGAGCTTTTCACTCCTCCTAACTCCGACAAGGTAATTGGGTAACAATTTGAAACGGACAGTGAATAAGTGTGGGTTTTTACCAACCTGGTACTGTTTCCCTTCACAAGTATGACTCCATTGTCAGCTCCTTTTAAATAAGTGCTTTACCGAGTTCCATGCACCAAAGGGTTTGTTTATTTGAACTTATCCACTTCTCTTAGCCACGCCAGTTGCCTGCACAATATTAGCACGGCTCCCCTTTTAGTTTTTAATTTAGTCAATGCCATTGTCTGGGATGAATCAGATTGGCCGATTTTTAATTACCTGCGATAGAATCACAGTTTCTCATTAAAAAGTGAGGGCTGCTTTAAAGCAGCGGTGACAGGACACACCGGCAGATCTTTCAAAAGCAAAGTTGGATGTTTTATCAGTTGGAACAGAGCTTTTTGTTGCAGTATTGCTTTGCTATGGAAATGCTTTAGATAAAGCACTTCTACGTAAACCATTAATTTGATTTTAATAGTCGCTTGCCAAACCTGTCGCTTGGGGTTGGAGCTAAAAGTGATTCAGGCTTTATTAGCTTGTGATCTGAGGACAGGTTGGCTTCACTTACTGGTGCCATGGGTAGGATGAACTGTCACATCTTTAGGGTGGCTTCTTTCACGGACTCTTCTTTCTCAGACTCAGCATCATCTTCTGGTGTAAGAGCTGGCTAAGCCTTTCTGTGTGGAGTTTACGTGTTCTCCCTGTGTTGAGGTGGGCTTGATTGTGTGTTACTTAATTAAGATATTGCATTATATATGTCCAAATACCTTAGAAATGTTCCATTTGTATACATGTTGGTTTTATATGGTTTAAAAAAAAAAAAAAACTTTTATACCATTTACAAGCAAAAAAAAAAAAAAAAAAAAGAAGTTTAAATTGAATAACTAAAAATGTTTTTACAAGGTTGGACAATATTACTTTGATTTAACAGATAAGGGTTTTTAAAATATTATGATATCTCTTAGACATAACAATAAAATATAGAGTTTTTGAGAAATTAAAATTAAATAGTTAAATAGCCATTGAGGTTTGCATATTTCTGTCTGTTACATTTATTCTTATTTTAATGTTTATTAAATGGTTGTAGTGAATTTTGGTTTCGCCAACCTAAGGAGGCGAAATAGTGTAGTGATGGGTACTCACGTCACAGGTGATGTTATGATTTTTGGATCACATGTCACTTAAGGTGTGGTTAGGAGTACATCACATAAGAAAGATTGGTGGAACTTGTAGAACCTTACTGCATTATCAACACAAGGAAGACACAAGTGTAATAAAATAAATTTTATTAACAAAAGATAGACAAGAGTAATCAACAACTACTATATGAATACCATGAAATAAAAAAGGAATAAAGTGCATAAGATGCATAAGATGCATAAAATGCAAGTGATTATGTTGGATGTTGCTATGTCAGAGCTACGTTATCTGGAAAGATAAACTGTCACTACTCTGAAACAAGTAAGGTGAAGAACCTTATTATGCATCAAACAAATACCTGAAAGATTATTTGTTATCAACTGCAATCAGCTATATAACATCTAATGTCAATTAGAAAAATCATATACTGATAATACACAACAATGCCAAGGTCTCTGGAAGAGGTTTGAATAGGTGATAGTTACGTTCTCTGTGGGTGAGGGAGCAGTCCGGTGACAGTGACTTCATCCACTGGTTGTGCTGGTAACAATGCAGTGGGGAAACGAGCAGGGATCCGTTTCGACAGCCTTGAACACGAAGCGCTGGAGGATGCTGATCTCCTGGAGCACCAAAGAGTGCTATAATCTGGAACACGCAGATGTGGCCCTGGAGTAGGTCCAGAAGGTCCTTAGCCTGGAACACGCAAGCAAAGGTACCTTGGAGTGAAGGTTTGCTCGCAGGAGCTTAACCTTGTTGCAAATGTCTGTGTGTCTTCTGCCTCTCTGGGCCAGAGACTCAGAACTTGGTCGATCCGCTTTGTCTTTCTAGGATGGAGACTCAGGACGTGCTGCATCTGTTTTTGTCTCGCTGGAGAATACTCTGAATGAAGTCTGAACGTAGATTATCTCTTTCCTCGCAGGCTGGAGGCTCAGAATGTGGAGGGTCTTTTGGGAAGGTACCTTTATCTCTTTCCGATGAGGAGGAGATTGCAATCTGGCACTTCTCCATTTCCAGGTTGGCTATTGGTTGATTGGCTATTTCCATCAGAGTGGGGGGACACGGTGTGGCCCACCCTTCTTTCCTCCTGTGGAACTTATTTGCATAGTCCAAACACACATTTAGAAAAGTGTCAGAGAGGGGCCCCGCCATAAACTTGGCCCTGGAATGTGCAGTCCACTACACGGTTATGTTTAGGTTTTGGGGTAAGGGATCTAAAATTTATTTATGAAATGAGTGAAAATGCAACTAAATGTTACAAAAAAGTTTCCAGTGATTTAAGTTATTCAGTGATGATGAATGACTTGAGTAAATAATTGGCCAAATGGGGTTCTTTAGGATAGTTTCTACTGAAAATGTAGCATCCTGTTTAGGGAAGTAACTTTTTTGATTTACGAACTACTATGTATTGATCTACTAAACTCAACTCAATTCTAGCTGTTTTCAAAATACTGCACCAGTAATAAGCAAATATTTCCTACAAGTAAAAATGCAGTTTTACCAAAACACAAAATTCTGTCAAGAAACTCTTGATGGCACAGGCCGATAGATTCTAACTCAATCTGATATAATCACATAATTATTCACATGGTGCAGCTGATTGGTTTCTTTTGCATCAAAAGCCAATGAGCTCACTGCTCAATATTCAAATACTTGGCTAGTGCTTGCTGTAGCAGTTTCAGCACACTTTAGAAATCCTCCACCATCCCCAGCTCCAACTGTACTGATCTGCTATGGAGTAATGTCATGTATGTTATACATGGGGGTTATACATATATGTTATATGCTCAGCAGCAGTATTACGTGCTCACAGCAGCATGTCTGTGGATGTATTGGCAGTAGCAAATCTCAGTACTTGCTCTGTCGCACAGCAGCAGCGTAACAGATGTATTCCGCCCAGACCAAACACATTAACATTTCCATGCATATCACCATGCTAGAAACTCTGAGAGTTGTCTTGACAGAACTGTATTAAATTTATTTATTTATTTATTTATTTTTACTTTACAGCAACATGAGCTGAGGCAATTATGAAATGTGCTCTCCTAAAATGTCCTCGCTCTCCTAAAATGTCCTCACTCTCTGAAAAAATTGGTTAGTTCATGGCCTGTCTGTATAACTTTGACTATGACACAGCTGCATTCTGACAGTTCTGTTGTCTCTTTAAAGGCAAATAAGTTATTTACATCTAAATGGATTGAAGTAAAACACACAACACAGACTAAAGAACTCCACAAACATTATCACACAAGACATTTGGCCATAAATTGTTCTGTAAAGAGCTGGCCCAGTATCACTCATGGGAAAAAGGAAAGAAAACAACAAAAGAAGACAAAAAAGAGAGAACATTTTCATGTCATAAGCATTTACAACAACTGCAAAAAAGGAACACAATCAAATGGACACAGTGGTTCTTAATTTAACCCATACTCTGACAACTGTGTACTTCACTTTGATATGTTCCATGCTACAATGTCTGGTCTAGTCTGCAATACAGCACTTCAAAAGCAATGCATTTTCTAATGGGTGGGTAGCTGCAACCTGTCTCGCAAAAAATAATATAAGATTTTCCAGTTTGCGAGATAAAAAGAAGAGAAGGATGCATGCTGGTTGTTCCTTTGGGAGATTATGACATAACATTCTCAAAGAGTCCGTGAGCTTCCTGGTGCTTTTTTAGATATTTTATTACCCAGTGTAGGCATATGGTGTCTGCATTTCCAAGAATGGTTTTCTTGTATTCAGGAATTTTATTCCATCCAAGATAAGTATTATTCTTTATAATGCACCTTTAGCCAAACATAACGCATAAACAAACAATAAACAAACAAAACCGTTTAATTGTTTGTATCACTCCTGTAGAAATTGTAAATATATAAGTAATATATATATATATATATATATATATATATAAGGGAAACAAGTCAATTTAGCTCAAAGGAAATCATTTATGATTTTATAGGGAATTTGAACAGAATCACTGTTTCACGGCTGATCACTGAATCAGCAGCGAGTCACTGAACGAGCCGTATAACATCAACTCTGCACTGGATATTACAATCCAAAATATAATGAAAACACTATTAAATAGCACAGTAACAAGATCGGCAGTTTAAGACATTAACTTGTAAGCACAAAACACAAGATACTTCTCTTTTTAATATAAATAAGACTTTATTTATATAAACCTAAGACATGTAAACTAATCTAATCTAACACATGAACACACGCATTCACACATTCACACGTTGCAGAAAGAGAGGAAAGGATGAGTTTACAGAATGAAAATGTGAAATCCCAAGTTTACAGCAATATGTGCAATTGCATATAGACCTGAACCATCAATCATTTGACCCTCGCATTGAGTTTCTCAATGAGGCTAAAATTTATATTAAACTGCACCGACTCAGCAAAAGTCTGGAGGTTGTACTTGCTTGTGTTGCCTTAAGGAATTCCCTTGTGTCCTTGTCGTCTTTGGAGAAAGGGGTTTGTTTGTTTGTTTTGAAAGGATGAGTTCACTTTCAATGTATTCAATGGGATGGCTATAGTAGGTTAGTGGGATTGTTGTCCACCAATCTATTAAACTGAACCCATACAATAAATTGCAAGTGGACACATATCCCACTTGCAATGTGTTCAATAGTATGACTATAGTAAGTTAGTGGGGTGATTGGACAAATGGACAGTGGTCTAGTAGTCAGTTGGTCACTCTAATGGGTAAATGGACAAATAGTGGGTTCGTGAGACCTGGGGGGCGTGGTCAGGGCCCGGGTCAAATCTTAACTTTGTCTGACTCATTCTGATCCTACACCGGAGGTCAGTCTTGAGAGACTGATTCCCTTAGTAGATTTTCTGGCAGTATGGAAGCTTCTGCCAAATATCTCAAAATGGGTCCTGCAGACTGTAGAATGAGGTTACAGAATTCAGTTTGGTTCTCCTCCGCCTCGTTTCAACGGGATAGTTTCCACTGTGGTGTCCCGAGTAGGCTCCAGTGTTAGAACAAGAAGTACATACTCTGCTGAGGAAGGAGGCCATCGAGGTGGTCCCTTCTCTCGAAAGTGAATCCGGATTCTACAGCCAGTACTTCATTGTTCCGAAGAAGGATGGGGGGGTTGAGTCCGATTTTAGATCTGCATCAGCTGAACCGCTCAGTCATGCGACTGAAGTTCAGGATGCTCACAATCAAACAGGTCATGTCTCAGATAAGGTCCGAGCACTGGTTTGTCACTATAGATCTAAAAGATGCATATTTCCATGTCTCCATCCTTCCTCAGCACAGGAAGTTCCTGAGGTTTGCTTTCGGGGGCGAAGCTTACCAATATCGGGTTCTTCCGTTCGGCCTTGCACTCTCACCCCAAACTTTCACGAAGTGTGTGGATGCTTCTCTGGCTCCACTGAGACTCCAGGGCATCCACATACTAAATTATATCGACGATTGGTTGATTCTAGCTCAATCAGAGCAGACGGTGGTTCGACATCGAGATGTCATTCTCACCCATACAAAAGAGTTGAGGTTAAGACTAAACGCAAATAAAAGTGTGCTTTCTCCATTACAGAGGACCACTTATCTGGGCATAGTGTGGGATTCGACCACGATGCAGGCACAGTTGTCTCCTGCTCGGATCATGTCGATCCTCACTGCAGTCGTGAGAGTAAAAGAAGGCCGGTCACTTACTGTCAAGCAGTTTCAGAGACTACTGGGTCTGATGGCAGCTGCATCCAACGTGATACCTTTTGGCCTGCTGTACATGAGACCCCTACAGTGGTGGCTCAAGACCAAGGGGTTTTCCCCGAGGGGAAATCCGCTTTGCATGATCAGGGTCATGCAGCAATGCTTTCATGCCTTAGACATGTGGAGGAAACCTTGGTTCTTGTCATAGGGGCCGGTGTTGGGAGTTCAGATGCGATAGATGTGTCCCTCAACTGTTGGGGTGCGGTCATGAGTGACCACCCTGCCCGCGGTCTGTGGAACGGCCACCATCTCACGTGGCACATCAACTGCTTGGAGATGCTGGCCGTATTTCGAGCACTGAAGTTCTTTTTCCCAGACCCGAGAGATCGCCATTTGTTGGTGCGCACTGACAACACATCGGTGGTCTCTTATGTCAACCACCAGTGAGGTCTGCATTCACGCCCCTTGTACAAGCTGGCGCATCAGATCCTTGTGTGGTCCCAGGACAAACTCCTCTCGCTGAGAGCAGTGCATATTCCTGGGCATCTCAATATGGGAGCAGACATCCTGTGTAGAGGCAGGGGCCGAGGCCCGGGGAATGGATGCTTCACCCCGAGGTGGTGGAGCAGATTTGGAGAGTTTTTGGCCAGGCTCAAGTGAACCTCTTTGCGAATCAAGAGACATCGCAATGTCCCCTCTGGTACACTCTGACTCATCCAGCTCCACTGTGGCTGATGCCATGATACAGACTTGCCGAGGCTTTGTCTGTACGCTTTTCCCGATTGCTCTGCTCCCAGGAGTGCTGGAGAGAGTGTGCCGGAACGGGGTCCATCTGCTACTAGTAGCCCCGTTCTGGCCGGGCCAAGTATGGTTCTCAGACCTGATTTCCCTTCTCAACGGCTCTTCGTGGGAGATTCCCATGAGGAGGGATCTCCTCTCACATCTTTCACCCCCGCCTGGAGTTGTGGAAGCTGTGGGTGTGCCCTCTGAGGGGCACAACTCGTAGCTTCTGGTCTCTCAACTGAGGTTGTTGAGACCATCCTCCAATCCAGATCTCCCTCTACGAGAAAAGTGTATGGCCTAAAGTGGAACCTTTTCATTTCATGGTGTAGAGATCACCAGCTTGACCCAGTTAACTTCCCGGTGGGTTCAGTGCTGGAGTTCTTGCAGGCTATATTCTCTGCAGGGTTGACCCGCTCCACCCTGAAGGTGTACGTGGCTGCTATAACTGCTTACCACACCCCTCTCGGTGGTCAGTCTGTGGGAAGACACCCCCTGGTTACAGGCTGAGGCCTCCCGTACGATCTCGTGTCCCCCCGGTGGGACCTGGCCGTGGTCCTGGAGGCTCTCTGTAAACCTCCGTTTGAACCTTTAGAGGAGGTTTCAGATTGAGTTCTGACACTTAAGACTGTCTTCCTATTAGCTATCACATCGCTGAAGACAGTCGGAGGTTTGCAGGCCTTGTCAGTAGCCCCCTCCTTCCTAGATTTTGCGTCCAGCTTGGCCAAAGCTTTTCTGTACCCCAGGCCGGGGTACATCCCTAAAGTGCCCTCCTCAGTGCCACGGCCCATCGTACTTCAGGCGTTCTGTCCTCCTCCCTTTCGGGAACCTGACCAGCAGAAGCTAAACTGCGAGTTGCGAGTAAAAGTGCGAGCACTGGACGCATATGTCCACAGAGCTGCCATGTGGAGGAAGTCCGACCAGTTATTCATTTGCTATGGTCCTTCCAAGAGAGGTATGCCGGCCACTAAGCAGACCCTCAGTAGGTGGATTGTTGATGCCATTACTATGTCATATGAGTCCTCTGGCCTTCCCTCACCCTTAGGGTTCAAGGCTCACTCCACCTGAAGTGTGGCAGCCTCCAAGGCCTTCCTGTCGGGTGTGGCTATGCAGGATATATGTAACGCTGGTCTATGCCGCTCACCTTTGTCAGGTTCTATGACCTCAACATTCGTACCGCTCCTGGTTCTTCCGTCCTTTTGCCGTAGTTGTGCTGAAGTTCATACACACTACGCAGGGACTTGAAAGTCTGGTGGCGTGGGCATCTCGTTCCCAAAGCGTTCGACGCAGCTCGAGTTCCTGAAAGGGAACGTCTCAAGGTTACGTATGTAACCTTAGTTCCCCAAGGGAATGAGACGCTGCGTCTCCTGCCATACTTCCGGCATCCCTGCGAGCGCTTCCCTCATTCTCCAGAAGCTGCCAGTGTATCCACCTCACGTGCTTTTATAGTTTCCTGGTCACACATCACCCCGTCCATGATGTCGCGCCCATCCATTGGCTTGATTACACACGTTTCAGAGCATGGTCTCACTGAAGGCATTCCCAAAGCGTTCGACATAGCGTCTCATTCCCTCGGGGAACTAGGGTTACATACGTAACCTTGAGACATTTTCTCTAATTTAAATGCTCTATCAGAGTGATACTTTTGTACTTTTGACTGAATTACTTTGTGATTTTTATAATTGTTGTTTATTAAATTATTTTAGTGCAGGTTACATTGTTACACCTTTAGATGGCAGCAAGAGACTGTCTTTATGAGTGTGTCAGTAGCAAAGACTTTTATATTGAAAGGGACCAAAACAATGTTGCAGACAAGGACATTATTATTTATTTATTTTTTTACATATGCTTTCAACAACACCTTGTAACACACAACAAACAAATGCCTTGACCTTCATTGTCATGGGAAATCCCTGTAACCACTGAAAGGATATTTTTTGTTGTAGTATTACTTTTCTCAGTAGACATTCAAACTAATGTTTTATTATGAATATCAGATTGGGGAAGAAAGAATGCTGCATCAGATGCAGGTAATCAGACTTGGTCGGCTGATCTCTCTCTTTCATACTCTATATAATACAGTAAGCTTTTAACTTCAATGAAGCAAGTGTTCATTTCTAGGTTTAAAGTGATGCTTTTAAATTAGTAACAGAAGCTTCGGCTCATCTGTTCAACTGTCAACTTGAGATTTAAACCTGTAGTGGAAGGAAGTAGTTCCACACAAGAGGGTTTTTTAAGCCAATTGTTGCCATTGAACTGTTGTATAAATGCAATATCACATTCATTGCCATGCAATATATCTGCAAGGCGAGGACGCACCTACATTGGGCCGTCTGTGAATCCTGTCGGGGCAGTGCACAAGAATGAAAGCAAAATTGATGAAAACAAGCAAGAAAGCCAAAACGCAAATATTTTCACAACAACATGAGCTGCTTAAAAGGAAGAAAGTTATCAGCATAACTGATATTCAAAATGCCAAGCAAGCGCTGCTTTGTTTTCATTTCATATATCTGCTTATATCTTGTATATCCTTGTTTCTGTTTCTCCTTGACAATTCACACCTACAGATACTATTCTTACCTGCAGACAATTAATTCCTTATACACAGACACACACGCTAGTCAGCTATAGTCTGTGCAGAGTGTTTAAGCGCAGCTTTTTGGTCCAGATGCAGCCAACATGAGGTGACAACACCGTCTGCTTTCGTCATCGCTAGTTTTTTGAAGTCGACTTAGTTTGTCCCAGCCTTTAGTATAAGAATGCTCCCAATAAGGGGCTGTAGAGTCTCTTAGAATGAATATAAACTGGAGGGAGTTTGTCAGTTGATGTATCTGAAAGTTTGTTGAGATATAGTTAACTTGTAGAGTCTCTTACTGTATTATCAATACAAGGAAGACACAAGTGTAATAATAAAAATGTTATTAATTAAAGATGAACAAGAGTATCAAAAACTACTAAATGAATACCATGAATGATAAATAAATAAATACATAAAGTGAATAAGATGCATAAAATGCAAGTGATTAACATTGGGTGTTGCTATGTCAGAGTTACGTCATTAACTGTTTAACATTAACAAAGATTAACTGTTGTTTCTCTGAGACGAATAAGGTGAAGAACCTTATTATGCATCAAACAAATAAATTAATCATTTGTTATCAGTTGACATCAGCTATATGACATCTTATTTAAATTAGAAAATCATATAATCATAATATACAACAGTGCCAAGATCTCTGGAAGTGGTTTGGATAAGTGATATTTACACTCTCTGTGGTTGAGTGAGCAGTCCGGTGGCGGTGACTTCATCCACTGGTTGTGCTGATGACAATGCAGTGGGGAAAGGAGCAGGAATCCATTTTAGCAGCTTGGAAGACAATGTGCTATGAGATGCTGATCTCCTGGAGCACCAAAGGGTCCTAAAATCTGGAACTTGAAGATGAGGCCCTGCAGTAGGTGCAGAAGGTCCTTAATCTGGAACATGCAGATAAAAGTACCTTGAAGTGAAGGTTTGCTTGCCGGAGCTTAACCATGTAACAAATATCTGTTTGTCTTCTGCCTCTCTTGGCTGGAGACTCAGTACTTGGTCAATCTGCTTTTGTCACTCTAGGATGGAGACTCAGGGTGTCTCTTTCCTTACAGACTGGAGGCTCAGAATGTGGTCATATATTGCTGCCTCACAAGCTGGAGACTCTGTCAACGCCTTTACCATTATAGGACAGTAACTCAGAACTTGGTTGTGTCTGTTGGTGTCTCACTGGATGTGTCAGAGACTCAGAACTTGGTTATTTGTTACTGTCTTCTACCACTTAGGGTGGAGACTCTGGAGAAATCTGTCAACGTCTCTTCCCTTGCAGGCTGAAGACTCAGAACTTAGAGTGTCTTCCACCCTTCTTTCCTCCTGTGGAACTTATTTGCATAGTCTAAACACAGTTAGTAATGTGCCACTAAAGTTTTACCAATGCATTCTTCACTTGCCAAACCACCACCAGAATACCTCTGGCAATGTTCTGAATGCATAAAGTCCAAACAAGATGAAAAAAAGGACTGAACTGTCATGCATGTGTTAATTTCTCTGTTAAAAGCTGGATTTAATTAAGATGTTAAATCACACACTACACATAACTAAACTGGTCCTTGGAATGTGCTATTCAAATACATGTATATATACTGATGATGGTCATATTTATTGTGGATGAGCCAAAAAAATCTGTGACTGCAGCAGATGAATATGTTACATTGTTGTCGAATTAGTTTTAAAAGCAAATTTATTTATTTATTTATTTATTTCAATATTTTGTAAAAAAAAAAAAAAAAAGAAAAAAAGTCCAACCCAATGAAATAAAGCAACAAAGAGGTTTAAAGTGTGTCAGATAGGGTTAATTTGTCCCATTGGAAAAAGAAGTCAAGAACATTAAATAGTGGGATACACTATTGTATGCAATGTGCTGTATATATTGCACATTCTCACAAACGTAGTAGGAGAGTAGTATGCTCTTCCAAACATAGCCATGGAAAGGCAGATCAAATTCATTTTCTTTGTGCTGCAAAAGGTGTTCAAATATTGAAAGTTCACAAATATATTTGCATCATTCAACTGAAATCTGACTGTAAATTTATAATTTCATGAATTTTAAGATGGATGTCTTGCTTTTTCCATGTAAACGACATTTTTCACGTACCATGCTGCATGATGGAGAGGCAGATTTCCAGATGGAAAAACATGGAAATGAAGTGTGCCTGAGGCATTGATTATGAGATAGTATATGCATCGAAACAGCTCGTCTTATCTATTGAAAGAGGGTGTTGCGAATGTTGTGAGCTGTGGCGCTTGTCACTAGACAAGGCAAGGAACAAACTCAGCTCCTGCACAGATAAACTATAAAGAGTACAAGCTGGTCTGATCTCTACGACATGCAATCATATACACACATCACAGGAAACTGACTTCAGCCTTGTTCTATCTCAGAAATTATAAGCAGCGCTCAGAAAAACACGCTAACTCTGTTTTTCTCCATTCACTGCTACTTTGATACGAATTAATGATGAAGAGTATACAGCACATAAAGCGCTGGTATTAAAAATGCATGTCTGGCAGTAACTCAAGCGAAGCCTACACACAAACTGTATAGGGACATCTTTGATGAAAATCAGCCAAGGCTATATGGCACGCAGGGTCCATTTAACAATTTTGGACTTGGCAATATTGTGCGCCAGTCAGGTTTTTTCCTCCCTCTCAGCATTATTCTTGTTCATGTGTCTGGAAGCGCATAACCTCATATCCATTAAAACTTAATGATGACAATATCGTTTGCCACTTATCAGGAGAAGCTGAATGGCTGTCACTTTAAATGTGACAGCCGAACTTATCGGCGAAGCGTCTTTCCCCTTGCTGACAGTAATTGTCCTCCTGCAATTGTTATTCTGCCTGCAACTTTGGCAGCCAAACATGACAGTAAATTCCTAAAAGAAAGAGAAGAGTAGTTATTAGATGTACTCCTTCAGGCTTGTTTTCAAAGTCCTTCAGCATTTTATTTTTATCTCACTCATATTTATGTGAACTGCAATTTTGGTATATTTCCTTGCCTGTGATCCCTTAAGAGGTATGACCTTAATTTGCTTCACGTTTCCCAGCTACATAGTTTAATGAGGAGAACTTTTTTTTTTCTTCTTTCTTTTTTTATGAAAAAGGTGAAGTTTTGATGACAAGGTAACTTGATTTTCAAAAATAGTGAATTTGGTGGCCCTGAGGGCACAATTCAACACCACTAGCAAAGACATATTTTATACACATTTTTTCAACTTATTTGGTGGCCCCATCTTGTCACAATTACAAGATGCAATGCTCAAATAACAAGGAATTACAGCAACAATATGCTCAAAGAGTTAGAAATGATGCTTTGGGGATGGATGGCCACATGAGACCACATAGGCCACAAGAAAAGACTGAACTTACAAAATACACATGATAAGTAATTTCAATTAAATTAAAATGAAAAATGTATTTCAATTTTAATTAAATTCACAATTTTAAAGTTATCTTACATATTCCCAGGACATTATTTTGTATTTTATATTAGTTTATATATTGTTTTTGTAGTGCACACTGTTTATGCATGCCTTATTGTCAAGTCACTAAGCCCAATATGTATCATGTTTCATTTTAAAATTATTTCATTGGCAGACAAAAAGGTCAGGTGGAGAAGCATTGCATCACTGAGACCATGAAAGGTCATCTGCATCAAGTCAAGTCAAGTCAAGTCACCATTATTTATATAGCACTTTTTACAATGCAGATAGTATCAAAGCATCTTTACAGCGTTAAACAGGGAAATAGTGTGTCGAAATAGTGTACCATTCTCCTCTGGCCAGATGAAACCTGCAGTTTAATTCTAGGTTGCAACAAAGTCAGATTGTGCAGAAGACTCATCTGGTTCCCGTGGTCTTGTCCCGAACACATCATCACATTCTCAGATTCTGTTTTTCTGAAGGAAGTCACGCAGACATGCCTGAAGTATGGCAAGGAGCTGATGCTATGGGGAACATACTTCACCATACTGAAAAATGCCTGTCAAACTAAAAATGTGAATAAGCATGCTTAGCACAGGTTTTGTGAGCATAGAATTAATCAACCCTAAAGGTCCGGAGAACCTGGGGTTGAATCTATGTCCAAACTGAAAAATCTTTCCACCTATGTTGCAACCACCAAAGCAAACCAACAATTGACAGGATTTACGCCACTGGTTAGAATGGCCAAAGTAAATCCTATGTGACTGGACTTTTGCTCTGATGACTGAAGGCTTGAAGCATAACCGTCTGGGTGGTTGAAAAAGGAACCTTGGTAATATAGTATGGTGCAAGAAAACTTTGACCATTCCACGGGCAAAGTCTAAGCAGGAAGAGAGAACTGAAAGGGACTGCAGGTCTCCTACTCTTTTAGGCGATGTTTTTACAATACATATTTTGCCAAATCAGCTTTAAATTGTTAAAACAGGAAAATAGTTGTTCAATAATGCAAAGAAAAATCAATTCTGCTGTTAAGAAGCTCTAAAAGAGGACAATAGTAAACAGTCAATTTTGTAGTTAAAGCTAGTTCATCACTGATTCAGTGGCATCAACATCCAGCTCAGTTAAGTTCTCTTCCAATAGTGTCTGTGCAGTCAATTCGACCATATTGCCAAATATTAAGTGTCCTCAACTAAAGCAAGCCAAAAGGCGACAGTGGCAAGGAACCAAACTCAACTAGTGACAGAAATGGAGGAAAAATGTCTTTGTAGAAACCAGGCTCAGTCAGAGGGCAAGTTCGCGAAGGCCTTAGCCATCTGACAGCATGTAAAAAGTGAGAAACTTGGGAATGCCTCCCTAGTGAAGCACCATCAATTGGCAAATGTCCTGCAGAAATGACCGCAATGTTCACCTTGAGTGTCACAGGAGCCAGCCCTGCCGAAAGCTGCTCCTGGAGGAACTCAAGCACTGGACCAATTGGCCAGTGGACTGGTCCACAATGCGAAGAGTTGCCACTTTAGAGCATAAAATTCGAGCTTGTCTAACTTCCTGTGAGCCTCTCCTTGCTGAAGATCAGGCCAATCTAATCTTACAGTAGCTTGGTCACAGCTCAGGTAATCACATCCAGCAATTCCTAAAAATCATCACCCCAGAGAAAGAAAGTACGATAAATATTTAGTCAGCCTCAACACCATGGATCAAGGCCTTCCTCCAGAGCCAGAATAGTATAACTGAAGCTCATTTTTCTTCACTTTACCACAGAAGAATCCGCCAAAACTTTCACCATTTTATTCCTAGCAAAAACAATCTAAAATGTGTCTCACTGCATCTGGACATTTGTTCTACAGATAAAGACAATGCAAGTATGACCTTAAACACTTACCAAACAGAGGTGTTAAGATAAACTGTCAACCCCTTGTTTCTTAAGGTTATAGACGATTATACTGAATGTTTTCTGGACATTTTCACCTTTCCCATTTTCATTTCGTTTAACTTGATGTATTAAAATAGATTAAACTAAAACTGAAATAAAGATTAAAAATCTATAGACATTAAAAATATTAATACAATCTCAACTACTCATTAGAATGACAACAGAAAATTAAAAAAAAAAAAAAAAACTGTGCAGACCAAAATGTCTAGCTTTGCAGACTTGTTGTCTATGCATGTGCATAGATTTGACTGCACTAGTGGCAACACATACAGCTGCTTTTAAGGGCACTCTTAAAAATAAATTCTTTGTTGGTATTGATGGTTCCATTAAAAATATTTATCCTCCATAGAACCTTTTCATTGCACACAAGGTTAGTGTAAAAAAAGGTTCTTCTGATTATTAAAAGATTCTTCACACTAAGAAAAATTGTTCTTTTAAGAAGTGTTCACTGAAAGGATCTTTGGGTAACCAAAAATGGGTCTTGTATTGCATTGTTGTGAAAACCCCCTTTTGGAACCTTAATTTTTTAAAGTGCTCCAAATATTATATTTTAAGGATCTCTAATTTAGTTTTAGAGGTCTCCTACAACAGGTTTACATGCATCAAAGATATATATATATATATATATATATATATATATATAGATAGATAGATATACACTTTCTCACAGTATGCATTGCAAATCACCTCATTTCTCAGTCTAAAAAGATTTGTTTGATTCTTCAGTCTCTCTAAACTCCGCCTTTCCATGAGCCTACTCTGCTTTGATTGGTCAGATGGCCCAGTCTGTTGTGACTGATCTACCACTTACACAGAGTGTGTTGAAAACAAAATGCCCAATATTATAACTGAATGTTAGCTCTGGAGGCTTTCTCTATCCTCAATAAACACTGTGAGGATAGTAGTGATGGCATCAATTTTATCATATCAATTCGAGCCTGAGTCCAATGATGAAACAGAACTAGCAGATCAACCCCAACCTCGATTGCAAGGATGTTTCTCAGTGATAGGTTTTTACTCACTTTGTTGTACATTGTGAGATGTTGTAACTTTGCAATTAACTTGCACATTTTTAGGTAATAGCAGGCCCAGAACTGAAAAACAAAAAAACATAAACAAAACTATTTCAGTACTAACGTGAGTCAGTTAGCTGGAGTGTACCTATATACACAATATAAAATACAAAACTATGTATTTTTTCACCACTCAGAATAAAACATTAATAAATCAATAATTAGTCATACTTACACGTTGTGATTCAGAGGAGAGTTGGTCCAAATAAAGTGGGTACTGTTGTATCTTTGATGGATAAGCGTTTTGCAAATCCTCTTTGAGTTTTGAGAAGCAGTTTGTCAATACACTGAGGGGGAACACAACTAAAGGTTATACTGCTGTGGTATCACTGTGGTAATTTTAACCACTGACTCTTCGCATCCTCATCCTTTGGAAGTACATACAAAGACAGTCTGCTTTTGCAACGAAGAAAACAGCATCTTTCAACATGTTGACAACACAACCAACTAAAGTGTTTGAGGGCAGGTCAAAGTAGACATTGTTCGCGGGCAGCCAAAAAAAAACACAGGCTAGCATTATGCAAATTTGTTACTTAGCTTCATAGATAAGTTACGGAAGTGAGACTGGAATTTCTGATGACTCCTTTCGGCAGTTCAGAACCGATTTCTTTCTTTTGGGAGTCAATAACTTTATTAATTATGCACTTTGGTCTTTAGAACTTTGCAGACCTTTAACATTCAGAAACATATATATTACACACTACATGAAAGTTAATATGCAAAAAAGTATAATATGGCCACTTTAAGACTGATCTCCTCAAAGAAGATGGAAAATATTAATAAAAACAACTGAAACTGAAAAAGTGGAAACAAAAGCAATGGATATGGATTATAAAATGTGACAACTCATCCATACAGGCTCAAGAAGAATCACCCATTTTCAGTGGTGGAAAGAGTACTGAAAATCTGTACTTAATTACAAGTACGGTAACATTGCTGAAATACTACTCAATTACAAGTAAAAGTACTGGTGTCAAAACAGTACTTAAGTAAAAGTACAAAGTACTCTTCTCAAAAACTACTCAGAGTACTAGTTACTAGTTACTTTTAGCCGGTGATATTTAATGAATTACCAAAAAATATTCATTCACAATCAAAGATCTATGTGGATAATAGCTACTTTGAACAAAACCTTATCTTATTGACAAAGTACGTGAATTAGTGGTCATGATACAGGAATTTCTAACCTCAATACCTTGAAAAATATCAATATTAAAGTACCCGTTATCCAGAAGTTGCAACTGACTTCAGTGTTGTGATGTATTTCCTAGTGAAATGGAATATTGAATAAAGGGTGGGGTTTTATTGTTGTGCACCTCCATTCCACCTCTTGGTCATAGCAGATTCACGGTAGGAGTGGTTAAGAATATCTGCTTGTTACGTCTGACATCACGTTTCACCACTTCTGGGTCCTAACGCTCTACCAGATGCCCCAAGAAAACAACAAAGTGTGCTAATATACACCCACGATGTCATGTAATACTGAAAAATGATAACCCTAACCTTTATCTCCATACTGAAATCCCAGATGGCCAGGCAGTGTTTCAGCTAAAATATTAGTATCTAAGACACTGTGAGAATGGAGACTGTAGTGTGCAGAGCAATATTTTAAATGCTTAGCTGAAATATGTAATATTAAATGGGTCACATGACGTTGCTAAAAATAACATTATTTTGTGTATTTGGTGTAATGCAATTTGTTGCTCCTCTAAGCCCCGCCTTTCTGAAACTCGCCGATTTTTACAAAGCTCATCGTTCTGAGAAGCGAGACGTGCTCTGATTGGCCAGCTATCCAGTGCATTGTGATTGGCCGAATACCTCAAGCGTGAGACTGAAATGTTACGCCCCTTACCGTATTGTGATGTGTGTCCCGGCGCGACGACACAAAAACAATGAAACCCATTACAAACGAGAGATTTGTTGCATCCAGTGGGGACATAATTACTGATTATAATGACTTATACCGTCTTTTTAAGCATCGTGTTGCATCGCACCACGTAAACATTACCATGTCTGCATTTGTGATCGGAGAAACGACAAACAACAAGCGCTACTCTACACTGCTCAAAACTCGCGTTTGAATAGTCAGTGGCAAATTCTTTAAATATGAATTCATACTTACAGGCTGTGAGTCAGAAGCACCAGACTGTCCTTGCAAAGTTGGAATTGCCCCACTTTATAGAAACAGTCTTTGAGCACAGCTGGCTACTCCCAGGTTCAGGAAATAGTCCTCCGTTAAAATGCGATGCACACACTCTAATATTTGGGTTGAATTGTTCTGGAACAGTGTTGTAAATACAACTTAACCACTGATTTCTAGTTGTGTCCTCTTTTGGAAGCCCAAACAACGTACTTTCGCTTTCACAATGAAACAGCGTCTCCAGGACATGGCGCCGACGGCAGCAACAATATTACAGTGAGAATAAAAGTCCCGCCCTCTTTCTTTGCGTATAAATTTGGGTGGTGTTTTGCAAATCTCCCCACACCGTGACGTAGACATGTGGGGACGTGTTTGAATGAGCTGTTTTAGGGGGGCGTGGTTGAGTCTTAACTTTTATAAAGAATATCTCTTTGGTTTTGAGACTTTAGACTTTGCAACTTCAGGGATCTTATCTATGCACAGACAGCTTGTAACACTCCAAAGAAAAAGGAAAACTTAAAATCACATCATATGACCCCTTTAATTAAATAGTGCTCATAAATGGCTGTTGAGATAGTATTCTCAAGTGAAATGAGTAGCTTGGACCTGGCTTGGACCCGGAAACAGCATTCCTTACGTCATGACTTAAGAGGATTCTCCCTAAGCCGTCAAACTGATGTCATCAGAGCAAGAACGCCATAAAGATTACAACAGCAGACAATTTTTTTTTTTTCGGTGTATTAACTGGTTTAAATGGTTTAATTGTTCACCACAAGACTAGTAATGTGCACTAAAATGTAAGTAGGGTAATTTTTGATTTCATGATGACTTCAATCATTTTCAATACCATTGGCAAAATACCACATACTGTATACTGCCATATAGATATTTAATATCTCTGTTTTTTTTTTTTTTGTCCATCAATTTTTTTCAAGGCAATAATTATTTCAAGCTTTGAGTGGTTTAATCCAAGTTTTCTAAAAAGACACGTTTGCTTTATATGATGAACAGATTTTAATGTTAGCTTTTATTTACAGATAAGAATATGGTGAAAAAGGTCAATATTTTTTGTCACTCATTTCAGAAAGTGAAACCCATATATTATATAGATTCATTACACAGAGTGAAATATTTCAAGCCTTTATTTCTTGAAATTTTGATGATTATGGCTTACAGATAATGAAAACCCAAAATTATGTGTCTCAGAAAATTAGAATATTACATAAGAACAATAAAACAAGGATATTTTAAACAGAAATGTCAGGCTTCTGAAAAGTATGTTCATTTCTATGCACTCAATACTTGGTTGGGCCTCCTTTTGCATGAATTACTACATCAACTCGGCGTGGCAGGGAGGCAATCAGCCTGTGGCACTGCTCAGGTGTAATGGAAGCCCAGGTTGCTTTGATAATTCCTTCAGATCATCTGCATTGTTGGGTCTGGTGTCTCTCATCTTCCTCTTGACAATACCCCATAGATTCTCTATGGGGTTCAGGTCAGACGAGTTTGCTGGCCAATCAAGCACAGTAACACCATGGTCATTGAACCAGCTTTTGGTACCTTTGGCAGTGTGGGCAGGTGCCAAGTCCTGGTGGAAAATGAATTCAGCATCTCCATAAAGCTTGTCAAAGTCAAAGTCAAAGTCTGCTTTATTGTCAATTCTGCCACATGTACAGCACATACATACAGAGAATTGAAATTGCGTGACTCTCAGACCCATGGTGCATACAGTTAACAATAAAACACTAACAGTAGACGTAGAATGCAAATAAATACAGTTTAAAATATAAAAACAAACTATACAGATATACAAATAAGGACATTGTAGAAAGAGTTTGATTAAGTGGCATAAGGCACATGGCAGATGAAATGCAAATCGGTTAAATAAACAAAACTAAACAAAACTGTGCAGATATGAGTGTAGTGCAAAAAGAGCTTAACAAAACGAAAACTGTGCAGATATAAAGAGTGTAGTGCAAAAATAGCTTATCAGGCTGTTTAAAGTGACAGAAGAGGTAGTTGAGTGGGGTCAGTTCAATACTGACTGAGGTAGTGGGCAGTCCAGTGGTGCACTAAGGGGGGGGGGGGGGGGGGGGGGGTCAGAGTTCAGTGGTGCGTGGGGCAAAAGAGGGGAGGGGGGGCAAGGTCGGGAGGGAGTTCAGCTTCCTGACAGCCTGATGAATGAAGCTGTCCTTCAGTCTACTGGTCCTGGCCTGGAGACTCCGCAGTCTCCTCCCTGATGGCAGCAGACTGAAGAAGCTGTGTGTCGGGTGGGTGGGATCACCCGCAATGCAGAGGGCTTTGCGGGTGAGACGGGTGTTGTAGATTTCCTGGAGGGAGGGGAGAGAGACACCAACAATCCTCTCAGCTGCTCTCACTATGCGTTGGAGTGTCTTGCGGCAGGACGCATTGCAGGCGCCATACCACACAGTGATGCAGCTCGTTAGAATGCTCTCGATGGTGCCTCTGTAGAAGGTGCACATGATGGGGGCCGGGGCTCTGGCTCTCCTCAGTTTGCGGAGGAAGTAGAGACGCTGTTGTGCTTTCTTGGCCAGTGCTGCGGTGTTGTCAGTCCAGGAGAGGTCCTCTGTGATGTGCACACCCAGGAACTTGGTGCTGCTCACTCTTTCCACGGTCGCACCGTTTATGGTCAGAGGAGCATGCTGAGTGTGCACTCTCCTGAAGTCAACAACAATCTCCTTCGTCTTCTCCACATTCAGAGAGAGATTGTTGTCACTGCACCACCCGGCCAGGCGGCTCACCTCGCACCTGTAGTTTGTCTCATCTCTGTTACTAATGAGACCCACCACAGTTGTGTCGTCCGCAAACTTAATGAAGAGGTTGGAGCTGTGTGACGGTGTGCAGTCATGGGTCAGCAGAGTGAAGAGGAGGGGGCTCAGCACACATCCTTGAGGGGCCCCTGTGTTAAGTGTGATGGTGCTGGATGTGTTACTGCCGACCCGTACTGCCTGAGGTCTCCCAGTCAGGAAGTCCAACAGCCAGTTGCACAGCGAGGTGTTGAGCCCCAGCTGGACCAGTTTGTGAATGAGCTGTTGAGGGATGATTGTGTTGAATGCTGAACTGAAGTCTATGAACAGCATTCTGACGTACGAGTCTTTTTTGTCCAGATGTGTGAGTGCTGAGTGGAGGGCAGTGGCGATGGCATCATCGGTCGAGCGGTTGGACCGATATGCAAACTGGAAGGGGTCCAGGGAGGGGGGGAGGGCAGACTTGATATGATGCATGACTAGCCGTTCAAAGCAGTTCATGAGGATCGGAGTAAGTGCGACTGGACGGTAGTCATTGAAGCAGGATGGAGATGGCTTCTTCGGGACTGGAATAATGGTGGTAGCCTTGAAGCATGTGGGGACAACAGCCTGACTCAGCGAGATGTTGAAAATGTCTGTGAAGACATCAGTGAGTTCCGCTGCACAGTCTCTCAGTACACGACCGGGAATGTTGTCAGGACCCGGAGCTTTGCGTGCATTGATCCTGCTGAGGGATCTCCTCACGCTGTCCGGGGACAGCGTCATCACCTGGTCGCCGGGAGGAGGTGGGGTCTTCTCTGCAGTGGTGCTGTTTTGTGCCTCAAAGCGAGCGAAGAAGGCGTTCAGCTCGTTCAGCAGAGGGATGGTGCTGTCACAGGTGCGCGGTGGGGGCTTATAGTCCGTAATGGTCTGAATCCCCTGCCACAGGCTCCGAGTGTCCCCGCTGTCGCTGAAGCGATGGGCTACCCTCCTGGAGTACTGTCTCTTAGCCTCTCTGATGCCGCGGGATAGATTGGCCCTAGCTGTCCTCAGGCCCACCTCATCTCCAGCTCTGAAGGCAGCGTTCCGAGCCTTCAGGAGTCTGTAGACCTCCCCTGTCATCCACGGCTTCTGGTTGGCCCGGACAGTGATGGTCTTTGTGACCGTTACATCATCAATGCATTTGGTGATGTAGGCAGTGACAGTCTCTGAGTACTCTTGGAGGTCTGTGGTGTTATTGTATGTGGCAGCCTGCTTAAACATATTCCAGTCAGTGGTGTCAAAACAGTCAAAACAGTCAAAACAGTCTTGTCAGCAGAAGGAAGCATGAAATGTTATAAATTTCCTGGTAGATGGCTGCATTGACTGTGGACTTCAGAAAACACAGTGGACCAACACCACCAGATGACATGGCAGCCCAAATCATCACTGACTGTGGAAACTTCACACTGGACTTCAAGCAACATGGATTCTGTGCTTCTCTACTCTTCCTCAAGACTCTGGGACCTTGATTTCCAAATGAAATGCAAAATTTACTTTCATTTGAAAAGAGGGCTTTGGACCACTGAGCAACAGTCCAGTTCTTTTTCTCCACAGCCCAGGTAAGACGCTTTTGACGTTATCTCTGGTTCAAAAGTGGCTTGGTAGCCCTTTTCCTGAAGACGTCTGAGCGTGGTGACTCTTGATGCACTGACTCCAGCTTCAGTCCACTCCTTGTGAAGCTCTCCCAAGTGTTTGAATCAGCTTTGCTTGACAGTATTCTCAAGCTTGCGGTCATCCCTGTTGCTTGTGCACCTTTTCCTACCCAAATTCTTCCTTCCAGTCAACTTTGCATTTAATATGCTTTGATACAGCACTCTGTAAACAGCCACGCCTTTCAGTAATGACCCTCTGTGGCTTACCCTCTTTGTGGAGGGCGTCAATGTTCGTCTTCTGGATCACTGCCAAGTCAGCAGTCTTCCCCATTATTGTGGTTTCAAAGAAGAAGAGATACCCAGAATTTATACTGTAGGGATGGTCATTAATTGAAACTCAAATGTAAATATTCTAATATTTTGATATACTGATTTTTGACTTTCATGAGCTGTAAGCTCTAATCATCAAAATTATTTTTTTTTAATGTTTTACTTTACATGTAAAGAATCTAAAATATATGAAAGTTTCACTTTTTGAAATAAGTTACAAGAAAAAATGAACTTTTTCACGATATTCAATTTTTTTTTAGATGTACCTGTATAAACATTGATCAATTACCATTACAAAAATCTCAATCTTAAACATTTGGTCATTCTGTGTATTTGTGTCTTTAAAATAGGGTAACTTTGTTGCAAAATCTTACAGCACAAGGAAGCTTGATTTTAAATTTGATATCAAACTGAATTGAATTTAAAAAAAAAGACAAGTACACAGTCAGTAATAAAATTATAAAACAAATGACCTCAATTCAGTTGAGGTATTCAAAATATGACAACACTGAATTTTTAAGAGCCATATATGTTAATGTTATTTATTTAGATAAATGGAACATCAGATGGCTTTGACCTGTAATGTCTGTACAATGTTGTGATGCAGTTAGACAGACTAGGATATTTATATGTAGAAATCATACAAATATCCCATTCTGAAACATTTATGCATAAACTGATATTGTAAAGAAATTAAAGTTCCATCTTTTTATTCTTGAAAGACTTTCTGGTGCATTTCATTTACAGCCAATAAAATTTCCAGTGGCATTTTCATCGGTCAGGCGTGGATCTATTCTGAATGGTTGATAACTTTTGACAAAGTTTAATCCAGGAGTGAAGAGGAATAATTTCTAGCATGGAGAGATCGCGATTGCACACCGTCTGAATGCGCAAAGAAATATCGGAGTGAGAGGACAAGCAGTTCATTTGTATAAGTTAGGGCTATTTGAAAGCTCACATCCAGTTATCTGCGATTACATGACTGTGTTCTCATGTTACAATAAAGCGCTCGCCACATTTGCGCGGGAATGATTAAAATTATGCGGAATACCTGCAATCCCGTGCGGACATTCAGACTCTGTAACTGACAGGAGGCGATGCGCGTCAAACTCGCTGTCTGAGAAGAGAGAGCGAGATCGGTGTATATACGGTAAATGGGATGGGAAGATTCCCCGATTCACTCGGTGCATCGGCAAAAAAAGTTAACGATGCGATGCATCGGTTTAAAAAGTGTGCATCGGCTACAAGTTGGCATTCGTATCGCGATGCATCGTTTCTGACACATCTGCATCGGTAAAATTTGATTTATTTATATATAATTACTAGTGGATGCGCTAAACTTTTATTGTTTAGAAAGTGACCAATAATCTGTGACCAATATTTTATATGTAGATTGATTTCTCCTCTCGAAACTTGTAATTCGTTACCTCCACCACTGCCCATTTTTAAGTGTTTTAATATTTATTAATTTTTTTCTTCACACATCTTTCTCAGATTTAAATTTGCAATTTTAAATAACTTATTTGGGGCCATGGAAGCCCTCACTCTGAAGGTTCCTAACACTTAGAGGCCCCAGGCACTGGCCACATTGCCCTGGTTTATAATCCACCCTTGATTAAACCAAGATTAGACAGCTGCTAGAAGATGAAATAGATTTGTCTTTGTCATTTAATGCAGTATGCATTAACAACTCCATGTCACATTTTCTTTCAGTATGTTGTATTTTGTAAGTTTTGTTTATTTGGCAAATGCTATTGTTTTAGCCCCCCAGGCCCACTTTAATTAAGCCTTAATAATCATATCAATCTGTCAGTGCTGTACTGAACCAACAAATTGGTGCTCTAATAAAGAGAGGCATGGTTTACATTAAAAAAAAAAAAGTCACAGATCATTGCATTAGTTTGCGTCATACCCTCCATCTGTCAGATTGTTATTCAAAGTTGTAATGCCACTCGTCCAAATATTAATACTACAGGTGCTCACACATCCCCTGTAGGTGAAATCCAAATTAGCAGGGAACACCGGGCAGTCTGGCTACCCTGTTTCATGACCTGGTCCACTTGCAAACACTGCAGGCGGAGGCGGCGTTTGGCAGGTTATAAATTACTTCTCAAAAAGACCTTGACACAGGTTGCTATTGCTGCACGGTGATAACGCCACCTTATCTACTGGCTTACACTGACAAACCTGTGAGATGAATATGCAACATCCTCATTACACGCACATTTTATTTCATGAGAGACATCTGGGACACTCTCACTCTCCTCCTGTCTTTTTTTAACCCGCTATCACAGTGTGCCTAATTTGAGCAGAGAGAATAGGGAAGCTGTGCTCGGTTATGACCCTATTACTAAGAGCCATATTTTCTCATACAGCCTGTTTGTGCTTGTGTGTCAAGCCATTAAAGTGAAACAGAGCTAATGCATGTGAGTTGCAAGTGTTGAAAGACAGATAAGCTTGGGCACACTGTAAATTGCTAGAAATATGGCTCTACTATACAGTGACCATTCATTTCTTTTTCAGCGGCCTTGATTCTAGAAGTTTTTATTTATTTATTTATTTATTTGTTCTCCATGGGGATTTCCAAAAAGTTTTCAATAAAGAACCATAAATCAAACAAACCAGCTCTTTTTTTTTAACATTACAAACTTTAATATAAAACAACAAAGTGTTTAAAGATGCAGTCCACAAGTTTTGCCTCTTTGTCGCCATCGCATGGCTCCAGCACGGATGAATCTAATGTTTTGTGGCTGTGTATGTGTGGCTGTCAGTCACCGCACTGGTGTGGATACTGTACTTAGTAATCACAGATTCTAGCTTACGTCTTGGAATATATGACCCAAATAAGAATTTTCGCCAGATATTGTAATCTGAACAAGTAAGTAACAAAGTTTGCCATGTTTGTTCTGTCCAACTGAGGAAAAAAGCATTACAATAAATCACACTACCAATGGTGATTAAATCTAACGATTGGTTAGTTCATATCACATTAAAACGTTCAATTTATTATTATTGTTATACTTTGTTCTCAAATTGTTAATGTTAACATCATCATTGTGTGACTATGTGTAATGAATATAGTGTGTATTATCGTGTAGATTTCAATTTCTGTACAGTCTAATCTCTAATTGTCATACCATTTGAATTTCATATTAAGAAATTCTTTTAACCCAAAAAGCTAATTATTCTTCCTTCGAACTGGTTCTCTTTAAAATACAAATCTTGTGTAATCCCAGGCTATCTGTAATCAGATGCATATTTAAAACTGGAATATAATTTAATTTCTGTCACATGTGTTTCATAAACACATAATCCTTTTTGAATTACAATCTGCCATCAAAATTATAAATTTAATAATTCCAGCTGCTGTGCGAAAAGGCTATAAACGATCCGCCACCTGCAGCATCCTCACATACGATATAGCCTACTAGCCGCGACTCCTTCTTTATGTTTACAGACATGACATAATGATGCAGCAGCATGCTCGAATTTCCCGTGAATTCCTACCAGTACCACTCAAATTAGAAAACAGTATCATAAGCTAACCTTTGTAAATCAGGCTAAAGTAAGGCAATAGTTTTAAACACTGGCTGGTTATGTACTTGCTCAAATATTGATTTTGGATCATTTTTAACCAAAAAAAAAAAGTTATGGACTGCAGCTTTAAAATCTGAAAAAAAAAAGAAAAGAAAAAAGAAACTACAGTAATACTGTGTTTCAGGGCTTGAAAACGAAAAAAAAAAAAAAAAAAAAGTCAATCGGTTCACTCCGAGCAGAATCGGTATTTTAACGTTTCTGTTCCTGCTTTCCTCTGTATTATTACCGTTCCGAAACCGGTTCGAGTAGAAAAAATAACGGTTAATAACGTTATTTTTAAAAATTGTATTTGCCTATAATAATAATAATAATAATAATAATAATAATAAAGTACAATGTTTTCTTTACACAAAAAGAAAAAAAAAAGAAAAGAAAAAAAAAAAACAGGAAGAGATGGTGTCTTAACCCGCTGCGCTTACGGGATCATCTTTTCTAGATTTGCCTAAATGTAGGCTACTAAACAAAACAAAACAAACATATTAATGATTTAAAGACAATAAAGTATTTTTAAAGATATTCAAAAATGTTTGCTGCATTGTTATATATATATATATATATATATATATATATATATATATATATATATATATATAACAATGCAGCAAACATTTTTGAATATCTTTAAAATATTCAAAAATATAATATATATATATAACGCTACTTGTATAAAATTGCGTTTTGAGGGGAAAAAAAAAAATAACTGTCTAAATCGCGTCACATTTTATTAGGCTATTACGTTCAGAAATTATGTAGGCTAAAATGCCGGTAAATCAAAAATGTTTACAAACATTATAAACACAGTTATTAGTTTCTCTCCACAACAAATCCTCTAAACTTAAGGCTATTGCATAGGCTATAAAAACGTCAATCCAAAAACAAATTAAAGGTGAAACTGATGCCTACCTCTCTCATTGGGCACGAATCTAAATGTTTCCATATTTGTGCCGTATCTTGATGCTAAAATATTATTTATTATAGGCTTTGTACTTCCATCGACGTAAAGCATCACCCTTCACATCGGCTAGGCTATATCAGCACAGTGAGGCGATGGTCACGCTGAATGCAACAGATTGGATAACGGAGCACCGTTACTTTTTTATACATTCCTTTAACTGTATTTTATTTTGACAATGAACAGGCTGCAAAGTCGCAAAAGTATTGTGTCTTTGTGCGCGTGAGGCGCCGGCACGACATGGCCAGATGCGACATTATTCAAAACTATCAAGCTTTTGCAAAATAAAGAAAACTACTTTCTGCCGTCTCGTTTTCCTTTCCGAGAACTTTGGAATGCGTCACAATGAACCGTAGGCCTAACTCAGCATATGTATTTTTTCTTTCGTTTCGTTAATCTCTCAATGATTTAAGTGAAATATATTTAGTGTATAGGCATATACAGGTGCATCTCAATAAATTAGAATGTCGTGGAAAAGTTCATTTATTTCAGTAATTCAACTCAAATTGTGAAACTCCTGTATTAAATAAATTCCATGCACACAGACTGAAGTAGTTTAAGTCTTTGGTTCTTTTAATTGTGATGATTTTGGCTCACATTTAACAAAAACCCACCAATTCACTATCTCAACAAATTAGATACTTCATAAGACCAATAAAAAAAAAAAAAAAAAAAAAAAAAAAAAAATTAGTGAATTGTTGGCCTTCTGGAAAGTATGTTAATTTACTGTATATGTACTCAATACTTGGTAGGGGATCCTTTTGCTTTAATTACTGCCTCAATTCGGCGTGGCATGGAGGTGATCAGTTTGTTGCACTGCTGAGGTGGTATGGAAGCCCAGGTTTCTTTGACAGTGGCCTTCAGCTCATCTGCATTTTTTGGTCTCTTATTTCTCATTTTCCTCTTGACAATACCCCATAGATTCTCTATGGGTTCAGGTCTGGTGAGTTTGCTGGCCAGTCAAGCACACCAACACCATGGTCATTTAACCAACTTTTGGTGCTTTTGGCAGTGGGGGCAGGTGCCAAATCCTGCTTGAAAATGAAATCAGCATCTTTAAAAAGCTGGTCAGCAGAAGGAAGCATGAAGTGCTCCAAAATTTCTTGGTAAACGGGTGCAGTGACTTTGGTTTTCAAAAAACACAATGGACCAACACCAGCAGATGACATTGCACCCCAAATCATCACAGACTGTGGAAACTTAACACTGGACTTCAAGCAACTTGGGCTATGAGCTTCTCCACCCTTCCTCCAGACTCTAGGACCTTGGTTTCCAAATGAAATACAAAACTTGTAAAACTTGTGAAAAGAGGACTTTGGACCACTGGGCAACAGTCCAGTTCTTCTTCTCCTTAGCCCAGGTAAGACACCTCTGACGTTGTCTGTGGTTCAGGAGTGGCTTAACAAGAGGAATACAACAACTGTAGCCAAATTCCTTGACACGTCTGTATGTGGTGGCTCTTGATGCCTTGACCTCAGCCTCAGTCCATTCCTTGTGAAGTTCACCCAAATTCTTGAATCGATTTTGCTTGACAATCCTCATAAGGCTGCGGTTCACTCAGTTGGTTCTGCATCTTTTTCTTCCACACTTTTTCCTTCCACTCAAATTTCTGTTAACATGCTTGGATACAGCACTCTGTGAACAGCCAGCTTCTTTGGCAATGAATGTTTGTGGCTTATCCTCCTTGTGAAGGGTGTCTTCTGGACAACTGTCAGATCAGCAGTCTTCCCCATGATTGTGTAGCCTGGTGAACCAAACCGAGAGACCATTTTGAAGGCTCAGGAAACCTTTGCAGGTGTTTTGAGTTGATTGGCATGTCACCATATTCTAATTTGTTGAGATAGTGAATTGGTGGGTTTTTGTTAAATGTGAGCCAAAATCATCACAATTAAAAGAACCAAAGACTTAAACTACTTCAGTCTGTGTGCATTGAATTTATTTAAAATATGAGTTTCACAATTTGAGTTGAATTACTGAAATAAATGAACTTTTCCACGACATTCTAATTTATTGAGATGCAGCTGTATATTCCTTTATATGTAGGCCTATAGTTTTATTCTGTTTTCTCCGTTCACAGAAGCGCTGCAGGTGCATAAGATCTGTTGAATCTTATACACTGTCCTCGGATAAACAATAAACTCTAACGCCGATGCATTGCGACTTACCTATTAAGAGTTCACAGCTGAGCGCGCGAGCATTTCACTCATTGGATGGGTCAGTGTCACATTTGCATAGTCTAGCTACTTGAATTCCTGATTGGTTGACAGCAAATTTCAAATATTAAATGGAACGATAAAATAACGTTATTAACCGGTTAATGGCCATTTCAAATTTTCGATTCTGTTCGGAACTATAAAATTTGATTTGGTTTCTGTTTCTGGTTCTGTTCTGGTTCAGTCAAAATTTTGTTCGTTTCCGATTTTCGTTTTCGTTCCTTGAACCGGTTCAGAGCCCTGCTGTGTTTGATGTCTATACAAAAAAAGGGGGTCTATACCACCCATTTGATTTTGTCCCACAACCCTGCGAATTTAAGCCTGTGAACAACTTCATGCCACGTGTGGGTAGTGTCGTATTTAAACACCTTTTTCTCACCTTGTAAAGCCTGAAATAAGAGAAAAAAAGTGTATACACAAATTTTACAGGGAGGAAGTTTCGCTCCTGCCTGGCTCTTTTTGCACCTTCCGGTTCAGGTCCCATGGCTGCTGAGGCAGCGCATCGACTTTGATTGTGGGGATCATAAGTAGAGCTGGCAGAGGAACTTGAGACTGGTCTATCCCTTTCACCTGCTAGCTATGAGCTCACTGAACCTCTCTCAGCCCCAAAAAGGAATTGGTTGCAGTGATGACTTGTGCCACAGCTCAAGTCAAGTCACTATTATTTGTATAGCGCTTTTAACAATGCAAATTGTGTTAAAGCAGCTTTACATCAGCTTGATATAAAGCTGGGTGGCTTTACATCAGCTTTACAGTATTTAGACGGGGAAATAGTGTGTCGAAATAGTGTCATTTTCCTCTGGCCAGACAAAATTAGCAGTTTAAATCTAAGCTGCAGCAGAGTCAGATTGTGCAAAGGACTCATCTGGTTCCTGTGGTCTTGTCCCGATGGCCGTCTAGGAGACAGGGTCTTTACTGGGGATCAGTCTGGGGCTCATCTAGTTGTCCTGGTCTCCGCTGACGTTCAGGGCTGTAGAGGTCATCTCTAGGTGCTGATCCACCATCTGATCTAGAAACGGACTGGATCCGGGTGGCTGCAGTGACCATCTGATCTGGATACAGTCTGGATCTGGGTGGCTACGGTGACCTCGGAATAAGAAAGAAACAGACTAATATTAGCGTAGATGCCATTCTTCTAACGATGTAACAAGTACATCGGGTGTTTTGGGAAGTGTTCCCGGTTCCGGTTGACCTAATTAATGCAGTCTAACAATCCTTTAACGGATTTGAATGATAGAAGCGCAATAGTGTATTATGTGTAAACCAGATTAAAGAGATGGGTCTTTAATCTAGATTTAGACTGACAGAGTGTGTCTGCTTCCCGAACAGTGTAAGGTAGATTGTTCCAGAGTTTGGGCGCTAAATAGGAAAACGATCTGCCACCTGCAGTTGATTTTTATATTCTAGGTATTAAATGGCCAGAGTTTTGAGATCGCAGCGGACGTGAAGGACTATAATGTGATAACAGCTCACTCAAATACTGAGGTGCCAAACCATTCAGGGCCTTATAGGTAATTAGCAAGATCTTAAAATGTATACGATGTTTAATAGGGAGCCAGTGCAGTGTTGACAGAACCGGGCTAATGTGGTCATACTTCCTGGTTCTAGTAAGAACTCTAGCTGCTGCATTTTGAACCAGCTGGAGTTTGTTTATTAAACGCGCAGAGCAACCACCCAATAAAGCATTACAATAATCTATCCTCGAGGTCATGAATGCATGAATTAATGTTTCTGCATTTGACATTGAGAGCATAGGTTGTAATTTAGATATATTTTTAAGATGAAAAAATGCAGTTTTACAAATGCTAGTGTAGTGGACAGCACATTCCAGGGCCCAGTTTATGGCAGGGCCCCTCTCTGACCACTATAGTGGACAAAGGTTTGCTACATTTTGATTCGATCTTGGTGGACTAACATAAGCAAACTGTCCAACGCCATCAGATAAAGATGCCAGGACAACAGCCAGACACCTCTTAGAGGGCAAGAAGAAGACCTTTGGTACAATGACCAGGAAGGACAGGACTTTCTATTGGTCAAAATGCAGTTTCTGCCCTTCACCTACCAACAGACTGATTCCTCAGGTTTTGGCCTGTGATCGCCATAAAAATTCCTTACGACCTCTGGATGCAGCAACAGTGGGTGAAAAAAAGAGATCACAGAGATCCAAATCCGTTCATAACTATGTTCTCAAACCTTAAAACTGATGCACACTACAACACACACATCTCATACTTATTCAGAGAAATAAGTATTCTCAGTAACAGCGATGTGTAGTGCAACATCTTACACAAACTCAGCTGTTAATGGACAAATTAATGCATGCATGACAGTTCAATCTTCTTCCATCATGTTTGGACTTAATGTGTTCGTAACATTGCCAGAGGTATTCTGGTTGTGGTTTGGTAAATGAATGATACATTGGTAAAACTTTAGTGACACTTTTCTAAATGTGTGTTTGGACTATGCAAATAAGTTCCACAGGAGGAAAGAAGGGTGGGCCACACCGTGTCCCCCCACTCTGATGGAAATAGCCAATCACAGCCTGGAAATGGAGAAGTGCCAGATTGCAATCTCCTCCTCATCGAAAAGAGATAAAGGTACCTTTCCAAAAGACACTGCTTGTTCTGAGTCTCCGGCCCGTAAGGGAAGGGACAGTAACAGACACATCCATTCTGAGTCTGAGTACTGCAATGGAAAAGACGTTAACAGATACACCGTTCTGAGTCTCCGGCCTGTTACAGGGAAGGTAGCAACAGAAACAACCCGTTCTGAGTCTGAGCCCTGCAAGGGTGAGACAATAGCAGATACACAGTTCCTGAGTCTCCAGCTTTGAGGCAGCAACAGATACAACCATGTTCTGAGCCTCCAGCCTGCGAGGAAAGAGATAATCTACGTTCAGACTTCATTCAGAGTCTTCGTCCAGCGAAACAACAACAGATGCAGCACATCCTGAGTCTCCATCCTAGAGAGACAAAGCGGATGAACCAAATTCTGAGTCTCTAGCCCAGAGAGGCAGAAGACACACAGACATTTGCAACAAGGTTAAGCTCCGGCGAGCAAACCTTTACTCCAAGGTACCTTTGCTTGCATGTTCCAGGCTAAGGACCTTCTGCACCTACTTCAGGGTCACATCTGCATGTTCCAGATTTTAGGACCCTTTGGTGCTCCAGGAGATCAGCATCCTCCAGCGCTTCGTGTTCAAGGCTGTCGAAACGGATTCCTGCTCCTTTCCCCACTGCATCGTTACCAGCACAACCAGTGGATGAAGTCATCGCCACCGGACTGCTCACTCAACCACAGAGAACATAACTATCACCTATCCAAACCTCTTCCAGAGACCTTGGCATTGTTGTGTATTATCAGTATATGATTCTTCTAATTGACATTAGATGTTATATAGCTGATTGCTGTTGATAACAAATAATCTTTCAGGTATTTGTTTGATGCATAATAAGGTTCTTCACCTTACTTGTTTCAGAGTAGTGACAGTTTATCTTTCCAGATAATGTAGCTCTGACATAGCAACATCCAACATAATCACTTGCATTTTATGCATCTTATGCATTTTATTCCTTTTTCATTCATGGTATTCATTTATTAGTTGTTGATTACTCTTGTCTATCTTTTGTTAATAAAACTTATTTTATTACACTTGTGTCTTCCTTGTGTTGATAATGCAGTAAGGTTCTACAAGTTAGGTATCCCACCAATCTTTCTTATGTGATGTACTCCTAACCACACCTTAAGTGACACATGATCCAAAAATCATAACGTCACCTGTGACGTGAGTACCCATCACTACAATATTTCGCCTCCTTAGGTTGTCGAAAGCAAAATTCACTACAATAGGTTCAAAGTTTTAGTCAGCAGTAGTTGAGAAGTTTATTCCTCGTCGCAGTCAGGGTCCTCTAGCCTCGTAAAACCTTCTGACCTGGTACCTGGTTCCTGGTCTTAGAGGGACGGTCAGAAGGCAAGCATGGACTGTCTGTTCTCCCCCTTTGAGCAGTTGTGGATTGAGGTGGCATGCACGCAGGAAACCTAGAGGGTTCTCTGGGAATTCAACTTTGCTTGCAAGCCTGAGGGCTCAAAGCTTTGAGATCCTTCTTGGGTCTTCTACCCCCCAAACCCTGTCTATTTCTTGGGGCACAAAAGGTAAACAGAACTGATGTGTGTGTTTGCCCTCTCTGGCAGGTAGAGAGACCTAGCATCTGCTTTTGGGAGGGAAATATTGGGACCTGCATCAGCCATGCTGATGACAGATCCAGGAATAGGGCAGATTGCAGAGATTCTTCCTTGGAAGATTACCTACAAATTTTAGTCTTAGGACCAATCTGGTTGCGGGAACATCCCTTCCAGGTTAGTATTAAGGAGCATTGAGCTACAAAACGTTCTGTGCCTCAAGACACTACAAACTTTTTGTCATTCAGTATGCGTCTGTTTGGTAACCCCTGGCTACAGCCTGGTTTGCTGCATTTTGTTCTCACAGCTGGCAAGCAGGCATTCATTCAGTATGGTGTCGTTGGTATTAACAGTCCCATAACATCAACATCATAATGCAGGAACAAGTTCCCTCGAAAGGGAACATCTCAGGGTTATATACCTTAACCCGGTTCCCCCGAAAAGGGAACAAGACGCTGTGTTGTGTTGCCATACTTTAGGCATACTTTAGTCTTTCTTCAGACGATTCAAAGTTGATGACGCTTTATTCAGGCACGCTTTATAGCATGCCAGCACACCCAGTGAGGACATTTGACTGCTTTAGCTAATTAAGATTGGCATGTTTCCACACATGCTTCAGACAACTGACTCACACAAAGCTTTCCCATAGAATGCTTCCCATAGAATTTCAACACTATAATGCACTGTCTCATTCTCTTCTCATGCAGGGAACCAGACATTTTCAACATTTTCAATAATAATAATACTAATAATACTAATACTAATAATACTAATACTACTACTACTACTACTACTACTACTAATAATAATAGTTTCTTGAGCACCATATCATTAAATTAGAATGATTTATGAAGAATCAAATTGTTGTTATTTTTATTTATTTATTTATTTTTTCTGAAATACAGAAATGTATTTTATGGTGTTTACAATTTTCCAAGTTTTTCTGTTGAATGACTTATTTTTTTCTGGTTGGTTACAGTTTTAAGGTGCCCTTGTTACAGTGTAATTATATATTTAGGTACTGAGTAATATTAAGTAATATTAACATGTCTTTACAATATGATTAGGGTTAGGATGTGGGTTTGGTTTAGGGTTAGTTGCATGTAATTATGCATAATTACTTACTATTATAATAGTAAGTGCATGTAACGTGTTACAGGGGCACTATAAAATAAGGTGTTACCTTCTGGTTCATAAAGGATCCTTTTAATTCGGCTTTGTGGTCATCAAAAACTTGTCTCAAAGCCAACAAAGGAAGAAATCAAGCTGTAAATGAATAATATTAATATATTTTAAATAATAATGTGTAAATGTATAGTTAAATATGTAATAAATATACGTTTTATGTATGGTGCTTCAACAGACACATAATTCCATTTAAGAACCCTAGCGCTCATGGTAGGTCTGTTCTTCAGTTTTATATGGTTGAAAACATCTCTCTATGGTAGTGAATGGATTTTTTTCTTATTTTTTCATCTTTGTTTCTGTAGCTCAAACAGTAGAGCATAGCATTAGAGATTCCAAGATTGTGGGTTTTATTCTCAGGGAATGCAACTGATAATGATGTATGTATATGCACTGTAAGTTTCCTTAGATAAAAATGTCTGTCAGATGCATGAATGTAAATGTTCCGTAGCCCTCCTGTTGCGCTCTATTTAGCACTACACTACACAGTTTCTATGAAATGTGTATGTAATGTCATGACAAAATCTCTTAGTATACAATATATACAGTAACACAGATATGTTTCAAGAGAAATGTTTCAACTTCCTGCTGAGATACAAGGCTTTCATTCTCATGTGTGTTGATATTGATGTATGCACTCACTATGGCAGCACTCAAGAAATGCAATATGGCTCCAAGTCAAGACATTTAAACTAAACTGTGCCATTAAACAGCTGGAGTCGATGTTATGGTCAGAAAGTAATTCACACTTTGGCTTTCATTGAGTGGCAGACACCTCATGCTCCACAAATCTTGTTTCTAGGGCTAAATGTAGCAGAGAAAGACATAGTTCTGGTTCTCAGCTGGCAGATCTGTTTTGATTGGGAAGTTGGGAGCAAGGCAAAAATCTGTGATAAATGTGAAACAAAAAGAACAAAAAAAAAAAAAAAAAAAAAAAAAAAAAAAAAAAAAACATTACCCATTTGATTTCCAATGCAAGATATTGCTCCTGAAGAGAGAGACAGAGAGAGAGAGAGAGAGAGAGAGAGAGAGAGAGAGAGAGAGAGAGAAACATTTAAGATCTGCTATTTTCAATAACTATTATCACCAACATGTTCCAGGTTTTACTGTGTATAAACTACACTAAAATAATCTCAGTTTGAAATTCTTTGATAAAGCATGTGAAAAAATAAAAAAATAAAAAAAAATAATCAAAATGAGGTGTTATCATGAATGAAAAACATGAATATAATACAAGAAAACTCTTATTTGAGGGTTTTATCTACAGTTTGGTGCAAATGCTCCACATATATTTCGGATTTTCTCTGCTGCAAGGCTTTTGTATGACCTGGAAACTCAGAGGTGCATGTGGCATGTAGAGAGGATGAAAGGAACGTATACCTTGCACTTATTACAAATTCTGTCTCAAAGCCAATGAAAGAGAGCAATATGGATTTGAATCTTTCTGTCATCAGTATGAATAAAACTTGGCATGATAGCTGGCTGTTCAGAAAATTAGAAGATGTGAAGACTGTGAGAAAACTGACCTATGTGGAACAACAAATCAAAGTTTGGGTAAAGAAAAACAGGGCCAACTACTATATTTACCTGAACTGTAACCATAGTAATATCAACATTCCCTCTTATAGAAATATAGTTTTTGCACAATAAACATAGTGATCAACTACTATATTTGTAAAGTAACCATAAAACCATATATATGTCAACATGGTTAGATTGATGTGATCATGCATGAATCAGCATACTGTACACATCTTACATAGAAAATGTGGAGTATTTCAGAATAAAACTAAATATTTAACTAGAAAAATAGTAGGGTGGGACTTGAGTCTAGCCATTGGTAATTTATTGGATTAAAAAGCGTGAGCTCCATACCAGAATGTAGTCAGATCTGAATGTTTGCAATGGATTGTGTAAAACTATCTTTCAAACTCTAGCACCCACTCCTGAGGAGGCGTTTTGACTGGGCATGGAGGCTGAAGGTCACATTTAACCTCCAGAGTATATTTATGTATCTCATGTTAACTTTTTTTTTATCTTTATGTATTGTTATTTGACACTATTGTGTAACCTAAGGTGATGTTAACTATATATATATATATATATATATATATATAAGGTTATTATACGCGGCAGCCCTCGTCGTGTGAAGACCGAAGTGTGTAAAGACCATCGACTCTACCGAGCGACTCCGCCGGACAGGGACACCAGCGAGGGTTAAGTATCGCTTTTCATTTATTCTCTTTCCTATTACTTGTTTCACTTATCTTTCAGTTTTTATAATCATTTCTTACTTGTATGTTTGGCACAGTTATTTTTTTAGGATTACTGTTAAACTAATGTAGTTTGATTTGTATATGTTATCTATTTTAATTTTAGTTACAGTTGTAGTAATGTTTGTCATTTTATTTATTTATTTTTTTCCTATTATGTCTGTATAAGTTATTTATTAAGTTTTAGTTTTATTTAATTTGAGTTATTTTAGTACTTCAACAAACTACATGGAAATGAAATAATATTGAATTTATGGATATGCGTGTGTGTGTGTGTGTGCGCATATATGTCTGTGTGTGTGTGTACATACACGTAGTTGTTTTTGGTGTTTGGCTTAGTTTTATGTTAGAATCATTATTACACTCTTATACCTTTTGTTCTCTTAATATTTTTAATTTTTTGTAGCTTTATTTTGTTTTCATTTAAATGTTAAGTTTAGAAATTTTGTCATGCATTTCTCATTTTTTTTTAATTACTTTTTTTTTTAATGTGTGTGTATATATACTATTTATAAAGTTTTGGCTTTTAGTTTTGGATCAGTTTTAGTTGTTTTAATACTACAATTGATTGTTTCTGTTGTCCTCATTTGTAAGTCGCTTTGGATAAAAGCGTATGCTAAATGACTAAAAGTAAAGTAAAAGTAATTATATATATATATATATATATATATATATATATATATATATATATATAATTATTATTATAATATTGTTGTTTTAGTTGTTAAATAGCTCTTGCTGCCTGTATACAACTTCACCCAGAAAGTAATTTCAGATGTGAAGCAAAGGAATACATTTTGATAAAGCATTTCTTTTTCACAACATGCAATTATAAATTCTGATGATTTAATTTTTTCATATTGTTTTTACTCCTAAAAATATGTGTGTTTGTAGATTTCATTAATACTGGGGCAATAAATAAAGACCTACTTCGTTGTTGACAAACAATAGAAGACATATGCAAGTTATAAATAAAATAGTTATTTTAGTACTTCATCAAGCTACATGGAAATTAAATAATATTGAATTTATGGAAATGCGTGTGTGTGTGTGTGCGCGCGCGCATATATGTCTGTGTGTGTGTGTTTGTTACGGGTCTGATGAGACGTGCGGATCCATGTGCAAGCTTTTATTTAAAGACATAGTCAGAAATACAGGCAGGGTCGAAACAATGGCAAACAGGTATGGCAGGGACAAGACAAAGAGTAATCTTAGGGCAAGCGTGGGTCGACGATCGGCAAACAGTATCCAACGGGGCAAGGCAGAGAGAGTAAATCCAGGTACACAGCAATAATCCAAACGAGGTGCAAACAGAGTCCGAAACGACAAAGCAAGGGTTAATCCAGAAAACACGGGCTAGAATAAAACACGGGAAAACAGGCAAGGCAAGACTATGGGAACTAAGAAGGCTTCGTAGGGTAGCTATCACTAGGATATTTGCGTAGAATACTCGGCGATCTGACTGAGGAAGTCCATGGCTTAAGTAGTGTGTGTGATTGCGAGATGGGTATCAGGTGTGAGCATGTGATTAAGGAAATGGCTGCTGGGAAATGAAGTCCGGGGTAGTGTGTGGTGTGAGAGTCAATGTGATGGAAGGGTGACCTCTGGTGGCGAACAAATGGAGGTCCATGGACCAGATTCATGACAGTGTTTTTGGTGTTTGGCTTAGTTTTATGTTAGAATCATTATTACACTCTTATACCTTTTGTTCTCTTAATATTTTGAATTGTTTGTAGCTTTATTTTGTTTTCATTTAAATGTTAAGTTTAGAAATTTTGTCATATGCATTTCTCATTTTTATTTAATTAATTTTTTTAATGCGTGTGTATATATACTATTTATAAAGTTTTAGCTTTTAGTTTTGGATCAGTTTTAGTTGTTTTAATACTACAATTGATTGTTTCTATTGTCCTCATTTGTAAGTCGCTTTGGATAAAAGCGTCTGCTAAATGACTAAAAGTAAGTAAAGTAAGTAAAGCCAGTTTTGTTTTCTACAGTGGATTGTATATCCATCTCATCTAGTGCCCTTTTTGTTTTCAATCTCATAAAATATCCCTTTACTATTTCAGTTTCAAAACACATTGTAAACGATTTAGTGCACGAATGAACAAATTGTGAACAATTTGAGAGCTTTTTGCAAAAATAAAATACATGTAATTTACCATTTACTGCTTTTACTATAGTAGAGCCATGGTCACAAGAGCTGAACTGCAGAACTTTCATCCTGACTTCATTATTTCAAGCTAGACCAACATAATTACATTTTTTCTCTAAATAATTTCTCAATTAACCTTTCCAAAAGCACTTATGTCAAATGAAAATATGATAGAAAAAGATTTATCTACAATAGTGTCTACTGTTGGAAAGAAACAGCGGTCACGGCGCTTTAATAACATTTCTATAGCCACATTTACAGATATAATGGCATTGAAAGAAAACAGATTGCTTTTAATGCTCCTCATTGTTGCCAGTAACTGAACTGACCCCAGTAAAAGCATTTCTGAATGGTGCGCTGGCTTACTGATTTGAAATTGATCAAAATAATGGGACAAAACAAAGAAAAGCTTTTATGAGGCTTGATACTTCTGTTTGGATGGATAAAATATAAAGAAGTAATTACAAAGCTTTGTGATATAGACTACTGATATTCTCAAACTGACAAAGACAGGTACGGTTTTGCAAACAGAATTCATGAAATGTCAGGGGTTAAGGGCTTTGAGCCTTAAATCGAAACTGCATTTGCTGCTTGTGCAAACTGCAGCCATAGCTTACATTAATGCCTGACAATATGAGGGTTTGAGAAAGATGATTTCCCACTGGCTTTAAGTAAGCCTTGGGGTCAGATGTTGCCATGTAACATTTGGCCATTACATAGGACTGTATGAACATTTAATGACTTGTGGAATTAAGACATTTGTATGTATAAAGTGACCCTGAAAAATATGGACACTTGAACCAAATGTATAAATCCAAGTACATGACAAAATGATACCTCACTCTTCACGAAAAGAATTTATGTTAAAAGGCTTTGGCTTACAAAAAACTTTGGGAATCCTTGTCTCAATGCAATGACATTCATACATTGTAACTGTGTCTCATGTATAAATATTTCTATGTCCAACAGTGTGTATGTGTATTCATGAGTGTGTCCACAAACATCTATGATTAAAGTCTCTTTGCTACCAGATTTACAGAGCTCTGGGGTATGCACTGCATAGCTGAAAACATTCATAAAGCTTGTTTACATATCAAGTACAATGACAACATGTATTAGCACACATTCTGGTCAGGAAACTGTGGGAATGTAAGATCCTTGTGTTAATCATTTTAATAGTCAGAACATGAATGAGTTTATTCTAATGAGCAGATCTGATGACTGAATCTTAGATGGGCCTACAAGATAAGATGATGAGCTGCAATGAAAAATACAGTTGTATTAGCCGTAGGGCAATTCAGTGTCACCAATAAGGGGGCAAACAAGAATATATTGGTCAATGAAAGACTGCCATGTAAAGACGACGTTTTTATATTATAGTGTACAATTTGTTCACACTATTTTTATTTTATTTCATTTTATTTTTTTACGTAGCAGGATATTCAGACAAAATACAACTTAGAAATAGACTTTGAAAATTTGTTCATAACAGAAAAAGTAAATCAGACTGATGGCAAGTATGTTGTTAGCAAAGAAAAAAAAAACATTAAGCAAAGGTTTTTAAAGCAGAAAGATTCACAGCAGAGCACTTCTTAACTTTATTAGGCTAACATAAAGTTGTTTAGGTGAACGTTTATTATATTATAGGCAGTTAAGCTCAAAAATACACCGGTTTTAACATTACAGATTTAGATTTACAGTGAGTTAAATGATACAGTCGTACAGGAAAAGTAGACCATAAATAATAAATACATATATACGCAAAGTCGCGCACACACACACACACACACACACACACACACAAACTTTGACAATTCAGTAAGCTTTTTAAGTGGAAACCAATTTCCACATAATTTCATACAAATGATTTATAATTAAATCGTGATCAAGAGCTCATATGCTTTCTGGTTGCTCTGAAACATACAGATGTCTCATGGTCTCGTGTGTGAGCTAATGTCTCTCTCTTCATTATTTATTCAGGCAGTCATTGCTGACGAGTCCCCCACTATGCCTAGCTTTGTTAGCTTGCCACCCCGCAACATTTCTCTTTTTGTGTTCGCTGGAGATATTGCACATCTGTTCCACTCTGTCAGAGCAGCATATAATGGCTGTTTGCCTTCAACCTTATTTTACCTGTGGCTTAGGAAAAAAAAAAAAAAAAAAAAACATCCTGTTGTTGATGTTGTTTTATTTAATCATCAGGTTCTCATTTGCATTCTAGCTCTGTTTCCTTTTCTGTGAAGGCGTCAAACATAGATAAATATTCCTCATATTGTGGATCGTTGTCATTCTTATTATCTCATAATGGCCTATTTATATTTTGTTTTACAGGGCCTAAGGGATAAACTAAGGATGAGAGACTTGTCATGAATTTTATCTGGTTATAGTGCCAAACATTGACAGAACAACACACATCATTCACCGCAAAAGAACAAAACTTCATTGATTGTGCAAAGATAACGAGCATGTCAGCAAATGGGGAGTTGCTACGAACAAAGAAACTTCAACTACTCAATAATTTCATTGCTTAAAGAAAAACTCACATGTTCCCTTGATATGCATATGAAAGTGTGTTGTCTAACAGAGTTTGGCTGTTTTATGACAGCTTGCTGCTGCGGAGGATTATTCTGCCATGGAAACAAAAGCAACAAAGTATTTCAAACTGGATATGGAATGATGTCTGGTTTGCTCCATCATTGCATTTGGGACATAAACACATACAAATGCTTACCTATAGTTCTGTCTGTTGGCTTAGCACCAGTATTGGAGAAGCTACTTTGAACACGTAGCTAGCTCTACAAGTCGACTACAGTCAACTTATTCTTTTGAAAAAGTAGCTAGCTGACACATAAAGGTAAATTTAAGACTCTTGACTTAAATCTGTGGCAGACTGCAAATTTTATCAGTACTAAATATAATTTTATTATTGGCATCAATTAATGAGAAGTTAGACTTTTAAAGGCAACACAACACAATGAAAAATGCAAAAAAGACCTCCCTCACAGAACCCAGCTGAGTCATAGAGAGTATAAATTTGATGCACATTTTTTTTTTTTTTTTTTTAATTTGTAAGACAAATTGGTCTAAAATATGAAAAGCCTGCTCATATTGTCAGGGAGTCACCACAGTCACCTCAGTCTCCACCAACTACGCTCACCAGATTCCAATCCCCTGATTACTGATCACCGCCACCTGTCAGCGCTCACCAGCAGCACTATATCCTTGCACTCCTCCCGCACACCCACTGTGGTCTCAAACATAGCATGCTTGACTTACCTGACCCTAACCTGCGTTTACCTACTTGCCAGTTATCCTGGCGATCTGCTCCTCGTTCTCCACCGCTCCTGTGCTCTATCGTTTCCCTGCTCCATAGCCCCCTTAGACTCCCTGGAAAGGAAAAGGACGTTTACACTCAGATAAGACCCAAGAGACTTTCCCATTCCCCACTTGCTTACCTGGATTATCTGCTCCTATGATTCCCCTCTGTCTGAGTTCAATAAACTTGCTGTTTGTATTTCACTTACCTCTGTGTCCCTTGTATATCTGCTGACAGAAGACCAGACCAGGACCGAAGACCAGAGATGGAGTTCCCGAGCCCCGCAGCTGCGGACCCCCTCGAGGAGCTGGTCAGCGCTCTTCGAGCAGCTCTCTCTCCAGTCACACACCCTCCGTCTGCCTCTGCCAGTCCCATGACCATCCCTACCACCTATTCGGGTGAGGCGGTTGAATGTAACAGTTTCTTACTTCAAGTTTCTCTCTATATTGAGATGCAATCCCAGAAGTTTTCCAATGAGCGTTCTAAGTGGCCTTCCTGATCTCCCTGCTAACCGGACGGGCATTGCTCTGGGCACGAGCCATCTGGAACTCGCAGGGCACGCTAATTAACTCTTTCGATGCTTTCTATTCCCATTTTAAGGAGGTCTTCGGCCTATCCACCGGCTCGCTCTCCATCGCCGACCAACTCATCCGCCTCCGACAAGGAGGTTCTTCGGCCAGTGATTATACTCTGCAGTTCCGTACTCTGGCGGCCTCTTGTGGATGGAACGAGACGGTACTACTCATTGCTTACCGACAAGGTTTGGATCCGCGGATCAGAGTATAGATGGCGATATATAATGACAATGTCGGCCTGGAGAGCTTTATGTAGAAGGCCGTAAAGATCTCCCAAAGTCTCACGGCTTGTCAGCCTGACGAAACCGCTCATTCTCCAACCTCAACAGCTGCCTGTTCTCCAGAACCAGAACCTCTCGCCCCCCAAACCCAGCGGTGAGTACTCTCCAACTGGAGCCTGTTATATCTACCCTGCCACTGCTAACTGTACAACTACTCACCCCACGTCATTCCATTTCAGCGTCAGCCCTCGTGGACTCGAGGTCCTCAGGCAATTTCATCTCACAAGCCCTCCTAAGACAGCTCAACTTACCTCATCAGAGACAGGCTCAAGAGCTAAAGATCGAAACCATACAAGGAAAGCCACTCGGGCGTGGGCACATCAAATTCCGTTCTCCACCGATCACTCTGCAAGTTGGTTGTCTACATTAGGAAACGATTTCTTTTCTGGTAATGGAGGGACCCACCGTGGATATCATCCTGGGACGCCTCTCACAACATTTCCCTGAAGTCAGATGGGATTCCAGCAAGATCCTCCAATAGAGTGATACCTGTATCCAAAATTGTCTCTCCAACATCCCTACGCCCCAAGTCAAGAACCCCAGTCTCCAAGTTAACTCCACCCTAGTGGAGAGCCCCGAACCTCTTGAAGTTCCGATGATCCCATCTGACTATGCGGTGTTCCAGGATGTTTTCAACAAACAGGCAGCCACGAAGTTACCACTGCACCGGCCATGGGACTGTGCAATTGACCTGCTGCCTGGAGCTATTCTCCCCAAGGGTCGAGTATACCCCCTGTCCAGCCCGGAGCGCAAGGCAATGGAGGATTACATCAAGGAGGCTCTCCAACAACAGTTCATTTGCCCTTCCACCTCTCCGGCGGCCTCAAGCTTCTTCTTCGTGGGCGAGAAGGACAGAGGCTTGCGGCCTTGCATCGACTACCGGACCCTCAATGAACACACCGTCAAGCTCCCGTATCCTCTTCCCTGGTCCCGGCCGCCCTCGGAACTCCGTGGGGCCCACATCTTCACGAAGCTGGACCTGCGTAGCGCCAACAACCTCGTTCATATCCGGGAGAGCGACGAGTGGAAGACGGCATTCATCACCCCCTCAGGCCACTATGAATATCAGGTCATGCTGTATGGCCTTTCCAACTCCCCATCCGTCTTCCAGAGGTTTATGAACGAGGTGTTCCGGGAGTTCCTCCACCGATTTGTCATTGTGTACATCGACGATATCCTGATCTACTCCCGGAACCTGGCCGAACATCGCCACCACGTTACGCAGGTCCTACACCAACTCAGGAAGCACCATCTCTACCTGAAGCTCGAGAAATGTGAGTTCCACCGCCCCACGGTACAATTCCTCGGCTACATCCTCAGTGCAGATGGGATTCAGATGGACCAGGGGAAGGTCCGATCCATCCGTGACTGGCCCCAGCCTCAGTCTTTTAAGGAACTCCAACGATTCCTCGGCTTTGCCAATTTCTACTGTAGATTCATTCAGAACTTCAGTATACTCTCGATCCCCTTCACTTCCATGCTCCATCAGAAACCCAAGTCTCTGTTCTGGAACCCCGAAGCTCAAGCCACCTTCAAGAAGCTCCAGGAGGCCTTCTGCACTGCTCCCATCCTCACACACCCGGAACCCCAACTCCTGTTCATCGAAGGAGTGGATGCCTCCACCACCGGCATGGGAGCAGTGCTGTCGCAGTACCACGTAGAGCCTCCCCAACTCCATCCTTGCACTTATTACTCCAGGAAGCTTTACACAGCAGAGCGTAACTATGATATCGGTAACCAGGAACTGCTCGCCATCAAGCTGGCACTGGCCGGAGGGAGCACAACACCCCTTTAACGTCATCACGGACCACAAAAACCTCGAATAGCTCTGAAGTGCCAAGAGGCTGAACCCCAGATAGGCCCGTTGGGCCCTTTTCTTCACCCGATTCCAGTTTACCATCACTTACCGACCAGGTGACAAGAATGTCAAGGCTGATTCACTCTCTCGCATTCACACCCTCGACAAACCCTCCGCACCTGAACCCATACTCCCTCCAGCTGTCCTCATGAGCCCCATCCAGTGGGCCCTTGATGAACAAATCCACATCGCCACCCTTACCGAACCCGCTCTGGGAGGCCCAGAGGGTAAAGCCTACGTACCCACCGCCTTAAGATCTAGCCTTCTGGGCTCCCTTCATGTTTCCCCGGGCTCTGGACACCCAGGGAGCCAGCGTACTCTCTCGCTCCTCCAACCTCGGTACTGGTGGCTCAGTATGACCCGGGATGTCTCCCAGTATGTTCGTGGATGCTCAGTCTGTGCCATCTCCAAATCTCCACATCACTTGCCCGCCGGTAAATTGGTCCCATTACCAATCCCTTGTCGTCCACGGTCCCACGTCGGAGTCAACTTTGTGACCGATCTCCCCAACTCTGAGGGGTTTACCTGCATTCTCGTTGCAGTGGACAGATTCTCCAAAACCTGCAAGTTAATTCCCCTCCGGGGTTTACCCACAGCCCTAGAAATAGCAGAAACCCTCTTTCATCATCTCTTCCGCACCTTCGGCATCCCGGAGGATTGTGGGCCTCAATTCATCTCCCGTGTCTGGAAGGCTTTCTTCAAACTCCTCTGTCACTGTAAGCCTGTCATCCGGATATCATCCTCAGACTAATGGACAGACTGAGCGGAAGATACGGGAGATTGGGAGGTATCTCTGGGCCTACTGTCACGATAACCAGCACAGCTGGAACCGCTTCCTCCCATGGGACAAGTATGCACAGAATTTCCTCAAGCAAACCACCACCGGCCTCACCCCACTCCAGTGCATACTCGGCTTCCAACCCCCTCTGTTCCCCTGGACAGAAGAACCCTCCAACGTTCCAGCTGTAGACCACTTGTTCCGAGTGGGCGAGAGAGTTTGGGACTCAGCTCATGTCCAACTCCAGCAGGCAGTGCGGAGACACAAGACCTACGCAGATGCCCGCAGATCTACCACCCCCGTCTATCGTCCTGGAGATAAGGTCTGGCTCTCCACACGGGATCTGCGTCTCTGCATGCCCTGCCGAAAGCTGAGTCCCGCTATATCGGTCCCTTCACCATCGAGAGGCAGATAAATGAGGTCACCTTCCGTCTCCAACTCCCAGCAGTTGGATTGCATTTGTTCACAGTGATGTACAGTAATTAGTGGAGTTCGCTAAGGCAAAGTTACTGTTTACATCAGCAGATGATACCTGCTGAAAAGAGTTTGACATACATTCTGTACTTTGAGAAGGTGTCAAAGGTATGGTCACATTTACCGTAACCTTTTTTTTTTTTTTTTTTTTTTTTTGTGAAATGCAGAAAAGTTGAATCTCATAATATTATTATGTACTGTTTTGCACTTCAATAGAAAGCTTAAAACTGTATACCAGAAGTGGTAATGAGGCCACAATGCGAAGTGTCATGTGCATTATTTTTCTAATAATTCATCGCATCGCATCGCATCTCAAGACTCTGTTGCTAATGCCAAAACATAATTTTAGAGCTAATAACAGATATTTATGCCAATTATAATGCAGTTATTAATGCAATCTGATGCAGTTATGAGAGAGAGAGAGAGAGAGAGAGAGAGAGAGAGATTGAGAGAGATTAATTGTAGCTGAGTGAAGCATTTGTGAATTAACTCTGAAGTCTGTGAATCTTTCAAAAGTGTTTGGCAGCGGTATCTCTATATATCAAAAGTGTAAATAGTGTAATGTAAATAAAACTGTTGTGACTGTTTACATTGAAAAATCACACCCCAATATTTGCAGTAATGGCAATATTATTATCCAATAAATAATTTAATCATGACGATAAAATTCCTAGTGCCTTTTGCATTGGCATACTGATGCCAAGGGTTTCTTATTTAAAGCAATGGACGACCCTGCATGTTGAAAAATGATGGTAAAGGGGTACCCTGTGTGACTAAAAGTGACGCCAAAGGGTCCTGACCAAGTGTCAATATGTGACGAGTTGGGATTGAGAATGTGTTGATAGTGAAACTGTTAAGTTTAGCTGCTTCAAGAACAGCAATATTACTACCTTACTACTGAGAAATGCCATGTAGCTTTTCAGCTACAAAACTGTTTTATTGATAAAGTTGAGTGGCAACGCTGACAAGTTGCTCTGCGTGTGTGTGTTTCCGTCTGTATGCATGTGTGTATCTGTACTTTGTGTGTGTGCATTTGTATTAGAGAGAGTGGGAGAAAGGAAAGCATGCCAATCAGCCAATCAGATTAAAAAAAATTCAACATCCCCGTGGTATTAGGGTAAAATATTACACTAATACTGTATATGATGTGTTGCTGACAACTGTGTCTATCAGACTTAGCTAAGGATAGAACATGTACAGTATGTATTCAGTATATATTGACCATCATCAGTGGACAGTTCCCGCAGCTAAATTAATTATTTTGATAATATAACAGAGATTACAAACAATACCTGATGAAACGTGGAGTGAAGCAAACTTCTGCTGTTTTGCGGTGGAACAAAGTGATTTTGTGATATTTACTTTATCTCATATATTATTTGCTTATTTATTTATTCGTGCTGGCAATGTCATATATTAAACTCACAGCCACTGTTTACTATAGTCATGTTGACTCTTATTCAGAAAGAGCAAGATTTTCCACGTAAGGTTCTAAAAATTGTGCAGGATTATAATGTGTTTGATAAAACTAAGAGAAGAGAGAGAGTTATTATTTCTGATGGAGCTATTCAAATTGCTTTTTGAGACACGCTGTCCTTTGACTTTGCCAGTGAGAAACCACTGAAAACACCCTAGCAACTGCTCACATTTTGTTTAGAATATGTAAAAATTTAGTTTGTTATGCTGTCTGATTGCAGGCTGTTTCATGTGACTGGCACTGGAGTGCCGGTGTTGCTATTGTACATCAGAACCGCTGGCCTTTTTCTTGTATCTCCAATACACTGTACTTATCTGGTCCTCTGAGATAATCAATCTCCACAGGCTCTCAAATTCTCACACAGACACACGCTCACACTCAGCATGCTGCCAAGTGCAAAACAGATTAAAAGGCAAGAAGGCTTTTCCCAGCAACAGAGATCAAATCAACAAGCTTGGGTTTTGTTCGTGTTAGTCCAGCTTTCTTAAGTTATGTAATATGGGCATCACTTAGTAACACTAGAGTCGTAATAATAATCACTTGTCTGTCTGCAAAATTAATCTACAATCAAGACTGTCTGGGTCATATTTCATCCATAAATACACACATACTGTACATAAAAGGAGGCTGATGCAGAGCCGCAACATAGAGGACCCATGGAGGTGCTGGCCATTCGGAGGCCATAGAGGAGCCTACCATTCAGGAGGCCATGGGCGATGGGCCTTCGTGGCCTTGTTCAAGGTCCCAGGCTCGGCCACTATGGCCACAGGCATATGCCCCCCAAAAAAATTATTGGGGGAAATTAGGGGTCTACAGGCCAGGATGGGTTCTGGAGGAGCGGGCACTGGAGGGCGCTCTGGAGGAGCGGAGCTGGCTTGGACCAGCGGAGACGAAGGAGACGTAGGTAGGCTGGACGGGACCAGCGGATATGAAGGAGACTCAGGAGATGAAGGAGGGTTGGACTTGGGATCTGTGGCCCTCCCTGGGCCAAACAGGGGAACTGTAGCCCTCTCTGGGCTTGATTTGGGAACATAAACCCTTTCTGGGCTGGATGCAGGAACAGGAACCCTCTCTGGGCAGAATGTGTGGAACAGCAGCTGTCTCTCGACTTTGGACAGGGGCTAGAGCCATCTCTCGACTCTGGTCAGGGGCTGGAGCCGACACTGGAGCGGACTCAGGGGCTGGAGCCGACACTGGAGAGCATTCTTGAGCGGACTCTGGAGAGAGGATTAGGGCTGGGAATTCTGGAGGGAGTGCCATATCCAGGAGCTCTGAAAGGCGCTGGAGCAGAGACATTCAGGCACACTCTGGGCTGAACTCCTTCTGTGACTGGCTGATGGCGAATGAAGAGTCTCCCTGCTGCAGCATCCACCACCCATATTCCACCAGTGCTCTGTTCTGGCAGGTGATGAGACAACGCAAAGCCAGTAAGTCCATTTTTGTTGATTGGTCCTGTCTTCTCTCACGGGTTGCTGGGGGAAAAAGCTCGAAGGAGCATGAAGGAGGCAGATAGTCAAATGAACAGAGTCTTTAATACATCCACATTGAAAAATAAGAGAACACAACCTCTTTACACAACGTAGACAGGACAAAGAAACTGAGGAAAGGCAGGGCTACAGGTATTAAACCAAATGAGGGACTAATGAGTAAATTAACAAGACACAGGTGGACAAAATGATCATCAGGAAACTAAGGAAAACTAGGTCACAGGAGAACAGGTCAACTGAAAACACAAAGAAAACTAGGACAAAACATACTGAACATGTGACATCAGTTGTGCTGCTTAACATTTTTGTGGAAACCGTGATACTTTTTTTTCAGGATTCTTTGTTGAGTAGATACAAACAGCATTTATTTGAAAAAAAAAAAAAAATATATATATATATATATATGTATATATTTTTTTTTTTTTTTGATGCAATATACTAAATATAGTATTTACTGTCACCTTCATTGTTAGTTTAATTATTAGTAATTATTATTTATTTATTTTATATTATTCCTTGCTGAATGAGATTTATTTGATTTCTTTTTATTTTATTTGTTCAAATTCATGACCGGTCAACACATTTGGCTATTTACCAAGTTAATTTCACTAAGTCAGTTTCCACAAGCCTCAGTAAAACTTTACTGATAAATCCTTGTTTAGAGAAATAGTAGGCTATTTGGAATCAGAACTAGTGTTGCCAACTGATTTATGAATTTTTTTTCAATAAATCACTGTAGTCAAAGGGGTTAGCAACACAGTCTGAGTTGGTTCACATTTTATTCAGATGACTTATTAGGTGTTGAATTGTTTGTATTGGTTTCTTACTCTAAAACAGTAAGATGGTATTTTAGAAAACAGAAAAGAAAATGTGCAAAGAATGAAGTCAATATTTATTTACAATCAACAGAAACAAAGAAGACTGAAGTAATGATGCTGAAAATTAATCTTGGCCATCTCAGGAGTAAATTAAATTTTAAAATATATTACAATAAAAAAACAGCTATTTTAAATTGTAATTACATTGCTGTTTATTGTATTTTTGATCAATTAAAAGCTTGCTTTCCTTTTAAAGTTTTGAGTAAAATTTGACCTGGGAAGTTTTAATGAGACAAAACAAAAATATTTCCATGTAATATTTTGAAAATAAAACAGAAAACTGACATCTTTACAGCCTGTAGTCAAAGCAGTGCTTGTAATTTAATATGCATAGAAGCAAATACTGTATATGCTATTGAATAATTACATATCTAATATGTTCCTGTTAATTATCTAATTGTCAATGAAATATCATTTACAATGCACAACTGAATTTCCTTATAATTAAAATCCAAAAAGCTCTGATCACCTGCTAGACAAATAGAAATATTGTATGTAGGTATTCTACTAAAATAATACACAGGACAACAGAGAATGAAAGTTAGAACTTTTTGTCGAATTTGTCTTCAGAACTGATATGTTCAACAGCAGAAGAAAAAAAAGAAACTTTTGCTGAGAGGTAAAAATTCCTGCTTGGTCAGCACTACACACATATATGAGAACTTTCTAAATCTATGAGCAAGGGAACAGCATTACCTCTGTAAAATAAGAACAAAGAACTGTAAGTCTGATCTCCCCCCTGAGCTCCCGCTGTTGACATCCTAACGAAAGCTCATTAGAACTCCTGTGATTCATGATCTTGTCCTGCTGTTTGCTGAACTTTGTGTTGTGAAATAGGTGTTTAAAATTGAGCTGACATTGAGTATGTTTGTGGGCATGCTTCATTTTCATGGAATCATAAACACAATTTGAAATCATGAATTGGTGGTTGAAAATCTCGTTTGGAGGGTTGTGTTTCTGTAATGTCGTGTTCACAGCTGATGTCAGTCTAGCAGTGAGAGCAATTTCCTGCCTTGTCAGTGGTTCTCAATAAATCTGGCAAATGTTACATGTATTTTTCAAATGTAAACATTGTAGCACGTAGTGGTTCTCAACTGGTTTGCTAGAGTATTAATTGGAGAACAGTCTATTAACAGTAATTGTATACTAAATAGTTTTTATTGATATTTGAATTAGCATTTTGTTTTTATATTGTCAGTTTTCTTTTTAATTTCAGATTATTTTTAGTAACATTTTTATGTTTGTCACTTTTATTATTTGTTTTCTTTTTTTTCTTTTCAGTTTACAGTTTTAATTTAGTTCTACAACTTAGTTCAGTTAGTTGCCATTTCTGTTTAATTTAGACTTTCATTATAACATATACATATATATATATATATACATATCAGCTTTATTTCAATTAACATAAATTACTTCAGTCTTTCTAGTCAAATGTTATTTCATACACCATTCTAAAATGCTGATTTGGTGCTTAAGAAACATTTATTTTTATTATCAATTGCTGAACACTATTTTTGAAGCTTAATATTTATTTATGTATTTATTTATTTATTGAAAACCATACAAAAGTTTTAGGTGAGTGTTTGTTATTTATTATTATTATTATTATTATTATTATTATTATTATTATTATGTGAATACTTTTATCTAAAATTTTACTTTAAAAAGTGGCAGTAAAGACATTTATAATGTTTCAAAATATTTTTATTTAAAATAAATGCTGTTATTTTGAAAGATGTTTTCGCTGTATTTTTGCTTAAATGTAGCCTTGATGAGCATAAAAGACTTAAATAATAATAATAATAATAATAATAATAATAATAAAATAAATAAATAAAAAATCAAAGTTTACATATGAGAGGCCATTAATTCATCACACAAAAATATAATAGTGTTGACAGAAACCATGTTTTTTTCTCATTTGAGCCCATCACAAGACACTGACACATTCTGCAACCTATTTTTTGGGTCATGACCCACTGGTTGAGAATGACCACCTTAGAATAACTTTACTGGCCTCAATGTTGTTACGGAAGGAACAGAGGAAGCGTTTGGATCCATCTGCAAAGCTTTATTTAAAGACATGGTCGTAAAACAGTCAAGGTTCTGACAATGGCAAACAGGTATATTGAGGGCAAGACAAGAGAATAATCCAAAACGGGCGTGGTTGGTTGAAAACATCCAGAGGGCTTGACAAAAGGGGTAATCCATGAACACAAGCAATAGTCTGGGCTGGGGCAAACAGTATCCAAAATGGAGGGATAGGAGACTGTGGCAGAGGATGCAAAGGCGGAGCAGGGAGCCAGGGTGAAGCCGGCAGAGCAGGAAACCTAGATGGAGCTGGCAGAGAAGGGAAACAGGGCGGAGCCGGATGCCAGGGTGGAGCCGACAGAGCAGAAGCCCACCAGGGCAGAGCAGACGTAACTGGAGCCCACCAGGGCAGAGCAGATGTAACTGGAACCCACCAGGGCGGAGCAGACGGAACTGGAGCCCACCAGGGCGGAGAAGATGAAGCAGAAGACCTCCATGGCAGAGCAGGCGGCGCAGAAGACCACCACGGCGGAGCAGACAGAACAGGCGGAGCAGAAGACCCCCACAGCGGTGCAGACGAAGCAGAAGACCCCCACGGTGGAGCAGACGGAACCGGCGGAGCAGAAGACCACCAGGCTGGAGTAGAGACCCATGGCAGAGATTGGGATCTAGGGAAAACTGAGACACATGAGACAGACAGAGCATTTATGGCTCCAAGGGCCAAGGCAGGGAACACAAAAAGTTCATCAATAGTTTCCCTGGTGACAATAGAACGGGCAGACAGTTCATAAACAGGCTCACTGACTGAAACTGAACAGGCTGACAATTCACACTCAGGCTCATTAGTATAGACTGGACAGACAGATAATTCAGAATCAGATTTGACTGCAGAATTTAAACCAACTGACAGTTCACAATTGGATGCATTGACTGGTACTGAATTGGCAGACAGTTCAGTGACTGAAGCTGGATAGACAAACTGTTCATAATCAGGTCCTTTGACTGTAACTGGAGAGACAGACAGTTCATAATCGGGTCCATTGACAGTGACTGAATGGACAGACAGTCCATAATTAAATGCATTGGCTGGAATAGGACTGGCAGATAGTTCACAATCAAGGGCATTGACAGAGACTGAGGCAGACAGTTCAGTGACAGAAATTGGCGAGACAGACAGTTCAAAATCAGACTCATTGAGGTAAACTGGACTGGCAGGTAGTTCACAAACAGATTCATGGGCTGATATAGGATAGACTGGCAGCTCAAAATTAGTTGTATTAACTGAAGCTGGACTGGTAGACATTTCAGTGACTCAATGACTAAATCAGGACCGACAGATAGTTTAAAATCGAGAGCATTAATGGCAACTGAACAGGCAGACTCATCGGTTGAAACCGGATAGACAGACACCTGAAAATCGAACTCACTGACAGAAACGGGATAACCAAACTGCTCATACTCTGACTCCTTGGTTGGAACTGGACAGACAGGTAGTTCATTGACAGATACTAGGCTGACAGGGAATTCGCAATCAGTCATATTGCTTGAAATAAAACAGACAGATGGTTCGTTCTCAGGCTTATTGGTTGAAACTGGACACACAGATAGCTCAGGATTAAACTCATTGACTGGAAATGGACAGACAGACTGTTCACTAGTTGCCTCTTTGGCAAGAACAGGGTTAACAAAGCACACAAAAAGTTCATTTAAGGCTCCCATGGACGTGACAGGCTGGGATGAGAGTTCCAAAATGGCCCTTGTAGCCGCAATAGAACAGTCAGTGAGTTCACTGACAGAATCCTTGGATGTGACAGACAAAGCTGAAAGTTCAGAGACAGCTTCTTCGGCTGGGTCGGGACAGGATAGTAGTTCATAAGTGGCCTCCGTGGCCGGTTGAGGACAAGTCAAGAGTTCACGAGCAGCCTTCATAGCCGTGGCAGAACAGACGGCCTCCTTAGCTGTGACAGAACAAACAGGAATTTCACAGACGGCCTCCATAGCCGTGACAGCACAGGCAGAAAGATCACAGACGGCCTCCTTGTCCAGGACGGGACAGGCAGAGAGCTGATGAGTGGATACCACTGACACCTCTGGAGGTTCTGCAGTGATTGCCGCCACCTCTGGAGGTTCTACAGCAGTAACACCAGGAAACAGGGAGAGTTCAGTAGTGGTCTCTTTGACCGTGACACGACAGGCTGAGACTGTGTTGTTGGGCGCCACCACCATATAAGGAGTTGAAGCGAGCGCCGCCACTTCGGGAGGTTCTACAGCATGTGCAGCCACCTCTGGAGAAACTGCAACAGGTGCCATTGCCTCGGGGACCACAGCAGCGTGCGCCACTACACCGGGAGGTTCTGTCGCATCAGCTGCCACCTCTGGAGACATCACACTGGACACCGCCGTTTCTAAAGGTTCAGTGCTGGTGTATGCAGCCCAAATACACCATAAAGTGATCCCCATTGTGGGAAGTGCTACAGACAGGGGAATCAGTTCAGGAACAGGAAGGTCTGAGAGCGCTGGTTTAGGGATACCAGCTGCCTGTACTGACACCAGCGTTAGGTCCTCCACACTGGATGCCAGTCTGGGAGACTGAAGAACTGACCTCGACAATCTGGGTGCAACAGACAGGGAGTGACAAGACTCTGGATGAACAGACGAGATGTGACGAGACTCTGGACGATCAGCTGCGACGTGACGTGACTCTGGACGATCAACAGAGACGTGATGAGACTCTGGACAATCAGCTGTGACGTGATGAGACTCTGGACAATCAGCTGTGGCATGATGAGACTCTGGATGATCAGCTGCGATGTGACGAGACTCTGGGAGATCAGATGAGACATGACAAGACTCTGGGAGATCAGCTGAGATGTGATGAGACTCTGGGAGATCAGCTGAGACGTGATGAGACTCATGACGATCAACTGTGACTTGACTGGACTCATGAAGATCAGCGGTGACTTCCCTCATGAAGATCAGCTGCAACTTGACTGGACTCATGAAGATCAGTGGTGACTTGACTGGACTCATGAAGATTAACTGTGACTTGACTTGACTAATTAAGATCATTGGTGACATGACTTGACTCAGGAAGATCAGCGATGACGTGACTTGACTCATGAATGGCAGCTGTGACATGACGGAGCGTTGTTGTGGCTGCCATTTTACAAACGGGCTCCGCTGTAGCCGCCATTACGTGAGCACGCTCCGGTGCGGCCTCCATTTCACGAGCGGGTCTAATCACCGGAGTAGCGATCAGTATGCTCGAATGTCCCTGAGCTTGTGACTGACTAAACCTTGCGGCCACCATTACCAGTCCGTACGCGATATCACGTTCCTCCTCCGCGACACCCACAGTGAATAGAGAGCCAACAGTCAACAAAGCAAAGTTCAAAAAACAACTCAGTGATTAACGTGGACCATCGCATCTAAGCTTAGACTGAAGAGGTTGATTAATGCCATCACAGAAAAACTCTATCAAAATAATGTCTGGTAAATCTGAATATTGAGCGATGGCTAAAAATTCTCTAATATAGTTCTCCAATGATCGTGGGCCTTGTTTAAGGGTTAATAATATTCTTGCTGTGTCCATACCTGGCCAATGTCCATTTGAAAAGCTGCTGGATCCTTGTGTGGCCGAGTTCTGTTACGGAAGGAACAGAGGAAGCGTTCGGATCCATCTGCAAAGCTTTATTTAAAGACGTGGTCGTAAAACAGGCAAGGTTCTAACAACGGCAAACAGGTATATTGAGGCAAGGCAAGAGAATAATCCAAAACGGCCGTGGTCGGTCGACAGCTAACAATATACAGAGGGCTTGACAAAAGGGGTAATCCGTAAACACGAGCAATAGTCCGGGCAGGGGCAAACAGTATCCAAAACAGAGCCAGGTACACGGGTAATCCAAGATACACAGGCTAGAATCAAAAACATGGGAAAAACAGGCAAGGCAAGGCAAGACTATGACTATGACTATGACTATGAAAACTAAGACAGGCTCCGTAAAGTAGCTATCACAGTGATAAAGGCTGAACAATACTCGGCGACTTGAGCAGGATCTGAGTGGGTGTTATATAGTGGGTGTGATTGGTTTCAGGTGAGCGTGTGATTAGTGAAATGGGAAATTTGCTGGGAAAATTTAGTCCGGGGTAACGTGAGAGTCTGCGTAGTGAGAGAGTCATTATAATGGAAGAGCGACCTCTGGTGGCAATTGGATTGAAGTCCATGAACCGGATTTATGACAAATGTGAAATGGGCATTTAATGTAGTCAATGTTTCATGAAGTCATGTATGCAAATAATTTTAACCATGACCAAAATCAATAAAATAATTGGTTAAAATCATGCAGACTTCACTTGCACAATCAAGTGTAGTGAATTAATTTTGTACGGGAATGCTGCTTGCATAGAGATTCCATTGCAAATTAGTTTGACACTGTGGCCAGGTATTGAATTCTTTATTGCAAACTTGGCTGGCTGTTGACTAAGTACGAGATCTTCTCATAAAGTGAAATATCCAGAATGTTTACCTTCAAACCTTATGTTGAGCACACACCGTTTCTTTTAAATATGAGTGTAGGCATTCATGGATCAGTCAGTTCACAGACAGTTAATTATTGACATGACCTTGGTGATGGATTCAGTCTTTTCATGGACTGAAGGCACAAGCCATTCAGAGACGCCGCATTGATGCGTGAAAGGACAAGCTTTTGTTGCCGTACTGAGCGATTATTATGCCAGATATTCAAACATTGGTTTTAATTCAAGCCAGAATAATCAACAAGGTAATGTTATGACCAGCAAATCCACTTCTTAGAGGTCTGAGTATTCACACAACAAAGACCTGCGATTTCATCCACATCCTAAGGCCAAAGCTGCTTTGATGTGAAACAAATTATGTTTTAGACCATTTTAGTACACTGTTTATGAGTATGTTCACCGATAGCGTATGTCTCCATTTTTAGTTGGTTTAATATAGTGTCTGACATAGTGTTCTGAATACAAGGACATGTGAAGTCACACTTTACTAATCTTAGAGTCTGAGTTTTAAAACTAGAAACTATCTGCATGATTAATATTTACATTTATATTTACATTTTTACATTTGGCAGATGCTTTTATCCAGAGTTCAAGGTATTATTGGTGATATTATGAGTTTAAAACATCCTGCCATCAGTCATATGTATTTTTGTCTGTTTGTTTGTTTTTGCAGTGTCGGCAATGTGGGAAAAAGTTAATTTCCCAGCCTAATTATAAGAAACAGAAAAAAAGCTGTAAAACTTTAAGACAGCTAATCAGATACCTGCCAACTACCAGCATTGACTGGAAGACAGATGCCAAAAACAAGCACACAATCTTCTTAATATCTATTCAGTCAATAAAGTGGCTAGACATCCTTCTGTTTAGAAATTATTCACCTTCCTTTTTTTTCAGATACAATCTAAGGAAAGGAACTGTCCAGAATCAAGGCCGGATTAATCGCAATGAATCAGGTTTTAGAGTTGCACAGAGTCAGTCTGTCAAAGTAAATGTGATTATAAGCCAGGTATATGTTAGTACCCAGCTGTGCTTTTGGATTTGCCTTGATGTTGCTTAGTGCTTTTGCTAATAACAGCTGTTGAAAGATATTGAAGTAATCGATTAAAATATTAAAGTTTTAATCCTGGGTCTCCTAGTCGATATTGTGACATTTATGTGATAGATGGGATACATATGTTGAACTATTTGACATTTTTTTTGCCTATTCTCATCCAGTGATAGATGAGTGGTGTTCCTATTTGAAACCTTCATACTATAAGGAGTTCCACTGTCTGTTTCTAGGAATATGACGCATAAAGAAACAAAATGCCAATGCTACCGTTTGCTTTGCAGGTGTTTGATTGATAACAAAAAAGAGGAAATTGTGGTGGATAAATGATAATATGCAATGCCAGCGTTTGCTCTGAAGGTGTATAGTTATCAACAGAGAAAATAATTTATTGTATTGAGCATGCCTGTCTCTGGAAATATTTGCTAAAGAGCATTTATTGTCATGTAATGTAGAAACTTTGATAACACCAGTAATACTGCACATGCCCCTAGGTGCTGCTGTGTTAGTATGACTATGACACCCAAATCTGAGTGAAATCAGTTTCCATTTTATTTATTGGTTAATTGATTGATTGATTGAAACCATTTATCAGTTAACCAGTTTCTATGAACCATTTCTATGGCCATGGCTAATATATTCAGATCTTTTAAAAAAATTGCATTTTCTTAATGGTGGACATTCTTGTATGTCCATGACCTTTGTCTGAACTGACTAGTATGCATATATTTGTATATAGGCAAATATATATTTTACACACCTTTACAAACCTGTTTCTTCTTCTTCTTCTTCTTCTTCTTCTACAGTAGAATGTGTTAAAGGGACCATTGAAATAAAGTGAAACATTTATTTTTTTGTACCCATACAATGGAATTCAATGGACATCAAAACTGTTTGTTTTAATTCTAGGCTGAAACAAAGTCAGATTGTGCAGAGGACTCATGTGGTTCCTGTGTTCTTGTCATATAGGTGATGAGGTCTTCAGAGGGGGTCTGTCTCTGGGGCTTATCTAGATGTCCTGGTATCCGCTGACATTCAGGGCTGTAGATGTTATCTCTAGGTGCTGCTCCACTATTTGATCTGGATACAGACTGGATCTGGTGGCTACGTTGGCCTCGGAATAAGAAAGAAACAGACTGATATTAGTCTAGATCCCATTCTTCTAACAATCTAACCAGTACATCGTGTGTTATGGGAAGTGTTCCCGGTTCCAGTTGACCTAATTAATGCAACCTAACAATCCTTTAACAGATGAGAATATTAGAAACGTATTAGTGTGTTATGTGTAAGCCAGGTTAAATAGATGAGTCTTTAATCTAGATTTAAACTGACAGAGTATGTCTGCTTTCTGAACAGTGGTAGGTAGATTGTTCCAGAGTTTGGACGCTAAATAGTGAGGATCTGCCGCCCGCAGTTGATTTTGATATTCTCGGTATTATCAAATGGCCAGAGTTTTGAGAACACAGCGGATGTGAAGGACTATAATGCAATAAGAGCTCACTCAAATACTGAGATGCTAAACCATTCAGGGATTTATAAGTAATTAGCACGATTTTAAAATGTATACAATGTTTAATTGGGAGTCAGTGCAGTGTTGACAAAACCGGGCTAATGTGGTCATACTTCCTGATTCTAGTAAAAACTCTAGCTGCTGCATTTGGGATCAGCTGGAGTTTGTTTATTAAACATGCAGAGCAACCACCCAATAAAGCATTACAATAATCTAACCTTGAGGTCATGAACGCATGAATTAACATTTCTGCATTTGACATTGAGAGCATAAGTCATAATTTAGATTTATAGATATATATTAACTTGTTACTTATTAGCATGCCCATTAATAATTGGCTGCCATTGTAATATTAATATTGGCTGTTTATTAGAACTTACAAAGCACATATTCTGCATGACCATATTCTACATCCCTAATCCTACTAAATACCTAAATTTAACAACTACCTATCTAACTACTAATAAGCAGAAAATTAGGAGGTTATTGAGGCCGTGAAGTAGTAGTTAATGGTTTGTTAAAGGGTTACTCCACACCAAAATGAAAATTTTGTCATTAATCACTTACCCCTATGTCGTTCCAAACCCGTAAAAGCACCGTTCGTCTTCGGAACACAATTTAAGATATTTTGGATAAAACCCAGGAGGCTTGTGACTGTCTCCTTGACTGCTAAACACCGTCAAGGCCCAGAAAAGTATGAAAGACGTCATCAGAATAGTCCATCTGCCATCAGTCGTTCAGCCGTAACGTTATGAAACAAACAAACAAAAAAAAAAAACAAACAAACAAAAATAACAAATTTATTCAACAATTTGTCTCCTTTGCATCAGCGTAGCGCCATTTTGGAGAATATCCTCTGGACGCAAAGTGTGTACGTTCTTCTGTGTCAGCCGCACCGCACGGATACGTCTTCTACGTGTATGTATGCTTTGATTTGAAGGAAAACACAGAAGAGCGTACGTAGCATACTCCTGGTTTTCATCCAAAATATCTTAAATTGTGTTCCGAAGACGAACAAAGCTTTTACGGGTTTGGAACGACATGGGGTAAGTGATTAATGACAAAATTTTTATTTTGGGGTGGAGTAACCCTTTAATAGCAAGAATTGGACCTTAAAGTGTGACCCATTTGTTTTATTAAATCATTGTTTTTTTTCAGAGATAAATGTATGTAATGTTTATGAAAACATCATGAAACTGAAATAAACCTCTTTTTTTCTGTTTGTAGATTCAAGCAGAGCTATGCGTTACTTAATACAAGATTCATACTATTCCCCAGTGAATATTTTTTTCTCTCTCTCTGATATTCCCACACATCTGTCATGCTTTCTCTAGCTTGCATTTTCTTCTCCTGTAAAACAAAACATCACAAGACTTGTTTTCCAATAGCCCCCACTAACCGTAACATCCCAGCAGGTCTTCCTGGTCTTAGTTGCATAATGGCATCTCTACTGAAATAGGAGTCTGACGATACAAGAAAATACTGGGCTTTCCTTGTTTTCAGACAGACTGCTGTTTTTTTTTTTTTTTTTTTTTTTTTTTTTTAAGAGGGAAGACAATAGTGAAAGTTGAATGGTGCTGTAAAGCCTTGTATTGCGTAATTTATAACTTTCCAATAGCCTGAAGTTTAATTAAATGTATGCTAAATTAAGTTAAATGACCTCTCCTAATGCACTAATATCAGGGGAGGCCTAAGAACAGAAATACTAACTGTGGTGGGTATTGGGAGGATGGTGCATTCCATAATCATCGCCGTTACCTGTTGTCACGATGACAGCATGACCGGTATTCCCCTGTGGTCTTGGCTACCATGACAGCACAGAGATTCAGGCTTTGTGTTGTCTGCCCACGCAGTCTTCCTGACAGTCTGTCAGCAGCAAAGCTCCTGAGAGACCCAGCTCAAAAGCAAACATACAGTAGGGTTCATGGACACCAAGAGTTCTTCCACCCGTCTTGGGTGAGGCAACCCCAGAAAGTCCTATGCATATTCGCTGAGGAGGGAGTAACGTAGAAAATCACAAGCAAGAGATGCACAACACGCAGAATTTTATTTTATTTTATTTTATTTTATTTTATTTTATTTATTTATTTATTTATTTTTTTAATACAGGCGTTTTTGTCATACTTTCCCCAACCAAGTTTATTACAGTTAATTCATCTAAAACCATAAAAAAAAATAAAAAAAAAATACATTTGTTACTTGAAATACACTCATATGCATATGCATATAAAAAGACAAGAAAATTGCAAAAACTGTATAATATAATAATATAATAATTCTATAATTATGTATAACTACATACTGTATAGCTATACTACTAAAATAACATTGCATTGAACATGCATGCACAGCATGCAGCCCATGCAGAGCATAATGATGTCTGCAATAACATTATGCGTATCCTGTTGTGAGTCATTAATAATTACTTAATTTCTCTTCATATTTAATATTTCACGTTCACACAATATCCATGTTGCAGCTGTTGATTTATATTATACAGCACTGACAAATTATAGCCATTTAATAGTAAACTCCATTTGAATCTGTTATCTGTTTTAAGACTGCACCAGTCTGTTTCTCCATAGCAACAAAGAGAAGAATAACATTAGAGAAACTAAAATTGCGTGAGGACGACATTTTGAGGTGCTGGGGAATTCGAGGAACGTTGCGACTGAATTTGGAGACAGGCTGCAGAGAACATGGCAGCCAATGACGGCTTGTCAAGGTTGTACTCGCTGTTCGACAACACAGGCAGTAAAACCTGGAAAATAAAGAGAAAGGGAAGGAGAGGCAGATTGCGGGGGCCGATGAGTGGGAGAGCGCTCACTGTGTCCTCCAGCTGAAGCAGTGGGCGGCCCACTTGAGCTCTGAAGTGACGTGGTACATGGTCTTGATTGTTAGTGTTATTGAATATTGTACTATACTCTGTGCGCCATTTGATGCAGGAAGGTACCAATGACTACAAAAGTCTATTCTCACCTCTCCTGTAAGGTTACCCTGGCTATGAACAAAGACATTTTTCCTTGCCTATGTTATGAATGCAAACCACAGAATGAAAAAGGATGAATAGCTTCCCTAATTTAATTGAGACGTTTTTTTCCTTAGTATTTGGTCCTGTTACACCACAAACCGTGACAAGAACACATAAGCTAAAAATGCTGTGTGAATACTACCACAAGAGATGACCTGTTTTAAATACTAAAAAAAAAAAGACAAATAATATAGTATAGGACTTGGTTTTATATTTCTGGATTTGACTGGACAGGTGAGGTGATATTGCGGCCTTGGTGACATTTAAAAGAAGAGCTAATTTCCGAGGTTGAAATTTACATTTTGATGAAAAACACACACACACACACACACACACACAATTGAATTTGTGGTTTACGGGGACTCTCCATAGGCGTAATGGTTTTTATACTGTACAAACCGTATTTTCTATTGCCCTACACCAACCCTACACCTAAACCTAAACAGGAAGCTACTGGCAATTTGCAATTTACTGAATTTCATAAAACACCGTTTAGTATGTTTTTTAAGCCTTTTGTTTTATGGAGACACAGGAAGTGTCCTCATAAACCATGTTTACGTTGTAGTACCCATGTCATTACACACATTTGTGTCCTCGTAAACCATATATACCAGTACACACACACACACACACACACATACACACACGTATATATAATGTACTGATGAACTGAATTAAAAAGACCAGAGACATTTGGTCTATTAGGAAATCACTTATAAAAAGGGATAGTTGTCAGGATTGTCTTGTGTGTCTTGTGTTTCCCTTCTTCTTGTATGCCCATATTAGGTTAGTTTCCTGTTCCTGTTATTATTAGTTAATTATGTTCAAGTTGTGTGTGTTTAATTATCTAGTTACATCGTGTACTTATAGGCTGCATCCGAAAACTTAGGCAGCTGACTTGCTGCCTCATGAGTCAATGACTTTGCAGGCATCGTTTTTGCACGAAGGCACCTCACGAAACTGATTTCGGACAGGCTTCTGAGGCAGTGTAACGGTTTAATGATCTACAACAAAATAGAAAGAGTTTTGGTGATAACTAAACGAATATTTAATTACTATAATACTCATTTCTCGCTAGAAATAACATCAAAAGTGCAAAAAGTTAATCAGAAATATACATTTATACACAAAATAACCACCAAACCCAACTTTATTTTTACCCGTCATCTTTATTTTTTTAGCTCAGCCGTCTCGGAATGGAACGCACAGGATTGTGGGATATCAAAGGCAGTGAAGGATACATCTATGCTGCCTTTAAAAATCGATCAGATGAAGGCATCTCAGGAGACAGGAAGTGAAGTTAACTTTGTATTCGGACGTGCCTTGATGCCTTCCTACCTTGGAATGCTGCCTCCGAAGGCAGCATTTTTCAGTTTTCAGATGCAGCCATAGTGTGTTCTGCCCTGTGTTTCCTGTCCAGTATTGAACGTCATCTCTGTCTGTCACGTGAGTGTTTCCAGCCTGTGTTGCATATTTCTGTTTTGATTTCATTAAAGACTTTAGTTTGATTTATTCAACATCTCCCCATTTCTGGTATCCGTCCCCGTGTGAATCGTGACAATAGTTCACCCAAAAATATAAATGCTATCATTGTTTACGGAGCCTCATGTTGTTCCAGACCTGTATGACCTTTATGAAACCTGAGAGATTTCTGTCCTTCTATTTGAAGTCCATTCCCCCAAAACATTCAAGCTTCAAAAAGTTCATATGAATAAATTCATATGAATTTTGCAGTTTAATCAACATTTTCTGAAGAAACATAATCGCTTTAAATGATGAACACATTTAAATAGGCTTTTATTTGTACTGTATATAAACATTGATCAAGGCTCACACAGAACAAATACAATTTTATACACGGAAGCTCAAACGTCCTTGCTTTACACACGAAAACAAACCTCACTGGTTTTTGCATACGAGTTTGAAGTTCCATTTATCATATTTGATGTGCTCTATGTATGTGCATTGATCAATATTTATATGTGAATAGAGGCTAAATTAAATCCGTTCATCATATAAAGCGATCATGTCTCTTCAGAAGACTTGAGGGAGGGAATATCATTTTCAAATTGCTTTCTTCCTATTTTTCCAGAAGAGCAAGATTCTAAAAGAGTATTTCTACTAAAAATAATTTAGTTTTAGTATTTTTTTTTTATGCATAAACAAGAATGTAGATGACTTCAAAGCTAACTAGAGTTAAACTGAAATACATAAAACTCAAGAGTCTTTGAGAAAAAAAAAAAAAGCCCAAATCGGGATAAATTAAGTCCCAGTCTAGTTGTACAGCTATTTTTAGTGCTGATAAACTACCTACAAGGGATTAGTTATGACAGCAATAAGACATATATTCATTAATGACATAATCCAGATAAAAAATATATATAAAGCAGTGTTGAATACAATTATCCCGATGTTCAGCCAAAATGGATTTAACGCATTGGAATGCAGATAAAACATTGATCCCCCCACTACCACCCCCCACCACAGCAGCTAATCAACAAGGATTCTATGAGCGGCTCGTGATATCTGCTTTTCTCTCCTTACATCTGGGCCTTGAACACAGCACAGACAAGCAGATAAAAGCCCTGCTGAGCTCTCTCTCGCTCTCTCTCGCTCTCGCTCTCTCTCTCTCTCTCTCCTTCAGATTCTTCTCCTAGTCAATGCCATGCAACATATTCAGTCTTACCGAGTCTCTCTGTTTCTCAGCCAAAGCAGGCTGGGATCTTAACTCATCCCATCTGGAGCTGTGACGCTGGCGACAGGAGGAGAAGCACAGGTTCTTGTGTTAATGCCCAGATCTGCAGCGACTGCATTACAACTGCTTTCCTGTGTTGAAGACAATTTCTCTCTTTACTAAATTGTTGTGTTCATGTCAGTGTTTCATTGTGCAACAGCCATTTGAATGAGCATCCAAGCTAAATATTGCCAATTCTAAATGATTCCCAGTCATCAGAGTAGTGTTTGCTCCACAAGTACCTTTCTTCAAAAGAATTTGGTGTAGGATTCACTTTGAAACAATTTTCACTCAGAAATTGCTACATTTCACAAACAATTACAAAGAAACTATAACACTTTGAATTAAATGTGAAAGTAGAAAGATAATCATTTTCTTGTAAAAAAAAAAAAAAAAAAAAAAAAATTATAAAACACTGTAAAAACATAATCTTTGTTTACAACTGTGTTAATCTTTATACACAACTTACACACAAAAAAAAGCTTTTATTTAGTCTAAAAATGAGAATCTGTTGATGTTTTTGGAAGTTCAGGATATTTGATTACAATCATCCATCTCTTTTGGTGTTTAAATCATTAACTACACATATGAGGAGCAGGATGAAAAACAGTGGCATCGTCCCTGGAGTGTGCTCATGGTATGTGATGGTTCTGTATATAACAGTGCTGATACAGCCTTTTTTGTGACAGTGGAAAAGTGGCAGTTTTATAGAACTTCTTAGATTGCATCAATTCAGTGTGGATTGTTGCTGGATCTGAGCCTCGAAGTTTTATTAGTGAGGGTGGGTACTGTTTAATTTGATTTTTGGGGTCAAAGATGGAATGAACATAGTTTCAGACCTATTCTGAACTTCATCCAATGATATAAAGCCCAGTTAGCAACAATACAGCAGAGAATAAATCTCAGCACTAGGACATTTAACACTATAGAGTTAAAACATTGGATTCATTGCATTCATTATAATTTAATGAATCCACATAATTTAATTGATTTAGTCCGGCATTTTTTTTTTTTTTTTTTGTAATTGCCAGATTAAAAAGTAATGTTTTGTACAGTTTTTTATTTATTTATTTATTTTTTATTTTTCAAATATGGCAAAATTAATCTTGCAATTCATTAAATTTTCATTAAAAAAGTTTAAAAGTGTCAAAACAGTCACAAATCCTGCTGTTTTTCTACTGAAAAAAGAGAGCTCTATTTATTTCTAAATGAAAAAAAGGTTAGGTAGAGTGTTAGAGTAATCTTCTGTTTTTAGATTGTCCATATACAAATGGAACATATGCAGTTTTTAAATCCAAAAAATAAGAAGGAGAAAACCATTTTTACTTAAATAAGTTTTCCCTTTTAACTCTGTACTTTTTAAGTCAGATCCAAACCCATCCTCTGTCCTGCACTGCAATCCAGTGCTGTGTAACATTTGAATTTACATGCCAACTTAGTGTTGGCTCAAGTCTTTGGTCTTTGCCACTGAAATCTGTGTTATGCATGCATGCAGTCACTCACTTGAAAACACTGAGAGAATATAAACTAAATTCAGTTTTGCATACCGCAGTACATTAGGAAACACCTGGAGAATTTACAAAATGTGTTAATTAGGTTATAATTTTTATTGTAGATATTTTTATTCAGTTTTATTTTATAATACTTAAAGGCAGGGGCGCCGCTAAGGGGGGAAAAGTTAGGACGATTCTAAGGGCCCACACAAAGAACAGCAGCAGGAAGCGCGGGAGGTTGCCATGACAACCAGATACACTGCGCGTGAATTATTACAGCTGCGCTTCTATTTTGCCACACTAAACTTAGCAATAAACAATAAACAATAAACATACACAATAAACATGTCCGTCAAAACGATCTCAAAGGAGGCTTTTATTAAGCAAATCAAGGAGTGAATTACTCATCCACTGTTTAAAAAAAATGACTTTAGCTGGGTTTCCACAGGCAGGGTCACAATAATCTACAGTGTATGAAGCTAAAGGTTTTTGGGTTAAGGTTCATAATGTAGAACATTTTTAACATTGTATGCTGTATGTGCATAGATAGCTAGCAAACAATGAATACAGCTGTTAAGCTAATAGTCACAATTAGCTGAGTAAGATCATGATTGAGAAATGCTGGATACTGCTGGAAATGCTGGTGTTATGGGGTATCCTATTTATTATTTTAGGTTTTTTTTTTTTTTTTTTTTTTTTTTTGGTTTGCCCCAGTGAAGCATTTCTATTAATATAACTGATTAAGTAGTCAAACTCATTCCATATCAGCAGAATAGTGTGGTACAGAAAGTCGATGTCCATAGAACAGGTTCTGAATGAATTATGTTACTGATACCTAATGGTCAAAAGCAATAAAAAAGTAATAGGTCAATATTATTAAATTGCAGACAAAGATTTTGAATAGCTAGGTTGGCTTATACACTATATTGCCAAAAGTATTGGGTCACCCCTTCTAATGAACAGGTTTGACTACTTTAGTAATTTCCATGAGTACAAATCTTAATGTTTAAGCATATTATCCTTGCCTTATACACAGAGACATTGTCATGTTAGAATAGAAAAGGGTCCTGTCCAAACTATTGGTACAAAATTAGAAGCACACAATTCCCTAGAATATCATCATATGCTTAAACATTAAGATTTGTACTCATGGAAATTACTAAAGTAGTCAAACCTGTTCATTAGAAGAGGGTGTCCCAATACTTTGGGCAATATTGTGTATGTTTGGTGCGGTAGGGGGCCCAACCTCATATTCTTTCATAGGGCCCAAAATTGCTAGCGGCGCCCCTGCTTAAAGGGGATGTTTAGGTTATTTTAACATATTTTACTGTGCTTTTAAAGATACTCCAGTATGCTACATTGCTCCTTGTGGTGATGTTGAGAATGCAAAGCATACTTGTTTGAACTCTGACACATTTCAGTACTCCACACATGAAATTGAGCTTGCATTCTTCTGTACCTGTGTAGAGTAAGTTTCAAGCCTTAAGATATCATGTTTTCACTTTCTGCAGTGTGGGAGGGCTAGAAGTGCAAAATTAATAGTTTGGCTACTAATTACTGTGATTTGCATTAAGTGCTTTCATATACCACTTAGGTAAATGCCATTATGAATCATATATAATCACAAACTAGTCTCAGGCTTTCTGTTCCTTGTGACTGCAGTTATGAAAGTATAATTCACTCATGAGGAAGAGAGAAAAGGAAAACACTGGTTTAAAGACCTTTACATCTTTGCAGAGTCTTTTTTTTTCTTCCATGGCTCATATGACATGCTATTAGATAATAAAAGATTCATTCAGCATCTATAAGGAAGTCAAATGTCTTCACTTGCTTAAGCCCACCCGACTGTAAATGCATTACTGTATTTAGAATACATAATGGAGCAGGGAAACACAGGAGATGGATTTTCATGTGGAAGAAGCGGAGAGGTGTGCGAAACAAAGATGTCATCCTATTATAAATCTTTAAGAGTTTTTAGAATCCACTTCATGCTTTTGTTGATCTTAAAATCTTCTTACTCTTTACTTCAGAGGGCTTTCTTTGTTGCACTGTCTTAATTTTCAAAAGAATATTTCAGCTGATTGTAGATGCTGACAGCAGTCTTTTGTTTTATGCATTGTGAGCTCAAATGGATTGCACACACTACATTCACATGAATCTTTGATGCATATTGCAAACAAAACTGGCAAGCAACAAATGGAAATCTCCAGTCAGATTTCCTGCACCACCTCATTGGGATGCAGAGGTGTGCAGGGAAACAAAATTGTCTTTGAAAGGTACTATGCTGATGCTTTTACTGATTAGGAGGGAGAACTCATCAATGAAGCTTTGAAAGATATGTAAGTCAGAGTTCACTATTAATTAATTGCACCCAGTGGTACTTATTTGCACATGCTGCTTGCATTGTTTAGCACAAAATTCGTTAATAGTTTATAATAACTGCACGCTATGAATCATTAGGTAAGCATTAGTAAATAGTCAGTTCATTCTTAATAAAGAATTGTCCCAACATTACTAGTCATTAGTAAGCAGTTTATAAATACAGCTATAAATGCCTTGTTCTTGATTTATAAGCATATTTTCATATTCAAAGGAAATTTAAAGGCTCAGTTAACTTCCTAACAGAAAAAAAAAACAAAAACAAAAAAAAAACAAACAAAACACAAAGGGATACAGAACACAGAAATATTTTTTACAAGATGCAAAAAAAAAAAAAAAAAAAAAAAATGAAACTGTACAACTGTACACTTGAATTTTTAGTTTTTTTTTTTTTAATGAAATTGCAGGGGTTTATTTTTTCATTTTTTATCAAGTGTACAGTTGTACAGTTTTATTTTTTGCATCTTGAAAAAAATATTTTTGTGTTCTGTGTTGTGTTTGTTTAACTTTTCTGATTGGAAGATAAATGAGCTTTTAAATCTGCTTTGTAAATGCTTTGCAATGCATAAATAGTCCTCACTTTAGATGAGCTCACAAAAAATAGATGGCTGGCAACTACTAAATGTTTTATAACTATCTGACTTAATCATGAATTACAGCAGGAATATGTATTAATAAAGCATTTATTAACACACTGAGCAACTATTACCATGCGTCTAAATAATAAGATTTATAAATGTACATTTAAATAGTTTATTAATCATTTACTTACTCTTTCTAAATGATCTTATGAACCACTGACAACTCCTAAATAAGTGGTTTGTAAATAATAAAATTGATTGTTAGTAAAGTATGGAAATACAGTTATTAAACATTATAGATATACTCAAGAACAAAACATTTATAGCTGTATTTATAATCTGCTTACTAATGCCTATTAATGTTGGAACAATGCTTTATAAAGGATGAATTGACTATTTACTAATGCTTAACTAAGATTCATAGTGTGCAGTTGTTATAATGTGTTACCCCAAATTCACTCATGTAGTGGCATAAATCGCCCCAAACAATTTGTGTGATTGTGGTGGGTTAGTTAATAAAATTGCAGATTTTTGTGCTGGAACACCATGTGCAAAAGTATCGCAACCATTTGATTAACTCAGTATTATTTATTAGCATGGTTGGGGAAGTGCTAGAAGCCAAATATCTTATTCATGAAAGGCACAAATAATGACTTTTAAATGTCTGTGTTATTGTTTTAAAGCTTCCAAGCAAGCAAGAGATGTACAATAACATGCTTCTGTGTCTCCATCGCTTCTAAAGCAGGCTGCATGCAGCATGTAGTGTATGAGGTGAGGAAAAGGTGATTTTTTTTTTCTAAAACAATGAAATCAATGAAATGCAATGAAAAAAAAAAAAAACATGAACTGTTGTGACGTTGTCACACAGCTGTTGTTATATATGTTATTCAAACAGAACCTTTCCTTCCCTTTTTAGCTCTATTTTTCCAATTGTTTAAATAAAAATGAATGAATATGGAACAGTTTACACAGAACTTTTTTTTTTAATTTTTATTTTTTACTTTTTCATTCCACTGTACTGCTTATTTGAATGTGTTTGACTGTTGCATTTGTCTCACATCTTTTGCAGCGCTTTACACATTACAACCTAAAATCGCAGCAAAACAAAGTTAAAAAAAGAACATATATATATATATATATATATATATATATATATATATATATATATATATATATAGTTTTAATGTAAATTACAAGCAGAAGTGATGCATATGTGTAGATGAAAAGAAACACAAAAGGGTTCTGTAACCAAAATGTGTTTTTAATACATAACAACCAGGTTTATGCATTTATCATCAATAAAACCAATTTGATCAATCTCATACATTGTACTATATATAATATACTATAAACTAAATATTACTTATTTCAAAGTTACAATACCTATATTTTATACTTTTAACTGAATACATTTAATTATCTTCAAAATGAAGCAATTTCAATGAATGCATTTTGAAAACGATTTAAAAAAAATAATAAAACCATATAAATTCATATTAATCAATTATTTAATTATTATTGTTATTATTTGAGTGCAGAAAACTGACCTGTTTCATTTATGTATGACTGACAAATATGCATCATGTTTATTAGTTTATATTAAAACTGTGTAATCTAAATGGATATAAATTTTATGTGCAATTTAAATACATAAAACTTAAATTTAAGACTAAATATATTTTTTGACTGTGGCTTCTCTACAATTGTGGTATTATGTGGTGTATCTTAGTGTACTGCCATTTATTTAATATAAATCTACCCTTAAATGACACATAAAACTATATGAACTGTGGTTGGTTGCTTTATGTCTCAATTCTAGGCCAAAATAAGCAGCATCAGACCTTATGACGTTAGTTACAAGGTTACATGAGGCTAAATGCAAGCTAAAGCAGACAAATTCATGCTTGTAGCTAGACAGATGAGCTTTGGTTATTCATGCACCCGTCTTATGAAACCAGGCTTCGTCCACTGGAGCTAGAAACACCACTGTATTGAGCTCCATTGGGAAGTGTACTTTTGGACTAAGTAAATGTTTGCTGTTAGCTTTCTCTCTCGAGTCCCTGTAGAGAAAGCCAACAACTTACTTCATGTTGAATGTGTTTTTGTTTCAGTTACACTGCACTGCACCTTGCAACAGCATGTTTGCAACTCCCGTTTGGCAGGTGTGATTAGTTACCTGTAAAGTGGCGTAATTGAAACAGTGTTAAACAGTGATAACACCGTCTTTTGAGAAGGTAAGGCATGTGTTTAAAGGCTATAATACATCATTAGTATAAAAGAAAAGTGTATGGAGGTCATATCATGAGAAATTGGATTTTCCTTGATCTCAAATACATTAGCACATGATAGCCCATATTTGCATATCAATGACGCCTGCTGGTGTTTAGCAGATTGGCCCATCCAGTCATGCTGAGGCAATAAGGAGGAAATAGGGTAGACAGTCCAGCCTTAAGAGTTTGTGTGTCATATTTCAGCATGGGTTGTTTTGTGAACCTGTCACAATATAATGTAGGCTTTGAAAAGAAGCTGTTATTGAAGGATGGGTAGCATAAACTATAATAGACCTGACAGCAGACCGGCAGCTTGTGAGTAATGCTGCATTTCATTCAAAGTCAGATGTTGGATACTCCTACTTGATATCTTTGGCTTCTATAAAGTCGTTCCATTTTCTGACACTTGGAGGATGATTTATACACAGCAATGAGATAACTAGCTTGAGAGTTGTCAACAAATATGTATCTTTTATTGCACAAACGATGATTACGGTGAAGATTATTGATTAATTAAAATTAAATTTTACACATTTCCTTGCACAATATATGTTATGACCTAAAAACATTTTTACCATCATGCATGATTTGTAAACTAATATTTTGACATTTGCATCATGCAGTCAGGTCCATATATATGGGTTTTCTAACGTAGTAAACTTGCTCAGTAGCTCACCTGGTACATCACTGTGTTTGTGATGTGAAGCACTCAAGTCCTGTGAGACACAACCCGAGAGCTTGATAATTTGTAAAGCAAGCTAAAATGGCATGTTTACTTCAGCAAATGTGTTTTTATCTCACGTTTTCTTTTGTTAACACTATCAGTTAGAGTAGTGTTTAATGTAGCTGGTATGTTATTTTCAAACACAATATATCATTAACCTTTTAGCACCACTCACCAGACATTTCTTTATCTTACTGCTGTGTTATGTGCAATAACCAGTATAATAAAACATTGACACGTACTGGACCACTCACTGGACATTTCATTTTGAAAGTGTTGTGAATTGTGCAAGAAACAGCGTAAAATAATTTTGCAAAAGTGTCGCCACAGGCACATTCTTCAAATGAGCCTAAGTTCATTTTTTTGAAATAGGAAATTGTAAATACTGACTTTCTGAGTTGAATGAAATGCAGTTATTCAACAGTTTTTATCAAAGATAACTCCATATGGGATTCTGAAATGTTCCCTACTTTTTTGGGGGGTGCAAAAACTTTGACTAACCCTATAGTGGACCTCAGGAAAAAATAATTAAAAAATAAATAAATAAATAAATAAATAAAAATAAAAATAAAAATAAAAATAAAAATACAATATGACTCCTTTAAAAAACAAATTGAAACTTTATGATGTGCATAATTATAGCCTGTTCTCATTAAGTCTCACATTGTCACGCTGCTCAGGGGAGCAAGGAGACGAGGAATTCAAACCAAGAGTCTTTAATGGCAAACAGAGTAACATGGGGCACAGGCTGGGAAGACATATAAGAACTGACAGGAAACATGGGGCAGAACACACTATAAATACACAGGACTTAACGAGGGGAAAACAAGGAACACCTGGAACTAATGACACAAAACAAGGACAGGAAACAGGAAAACCCAAATAAGGATATGGAGGCACTGGGGGGCACGTGGGAACACAAGACGAGAGGAAAACAGGTCTGACACACATAGTAGTAGAATTGAATAAAAGTATGCATGCAAAACTTTTGTACTAAATAGTTTATATGTGTATAATGTGGGATGAGGGGACTAGGTCAGCAAAAATGGCTGATCAGACCAGCTCTGCAGAGGTGAACAACTTGATGAGTGATAGAATATTGTGGAAGGTTGAGCCATTGGCAATTTTTGTCTTGAATTTAATTCCAGCCAGTATTGGATGGTAAGCAGACCTGAGCAATGGTGTAATGTGAATTTGAGGAGGTTAAAAACCAATTGAGCTGCCGCATTTTGGACAAGCTCAAGGGGATTTATGGAACTTGCTGGAAGGCTGGCATGGGTATATGCTGTTGTTGTGGCAAATGAAACAGTTTATATCATAAAAAAATAAATAAATAAAAAATAAACAATTTTATGATTGTGTTAAGTAACAGTTAGCTAATCAATAACTAATGTATTCTGTCATACCTCCTGAAGAACTACTATTAATTATCTACTAGTGAAGGTTCAAGGAAAATAACTATGAAATAACTACTACTGAACAGTTATCCGCAAATAGTCACTATAATAATCAGGTTGTGGCCCACAAATGAAGTACTTGAGTAAAAGTACAAATACCCCAAAAAAATATTACTCCAGTAACATTATAAGTAGGCCTATTCATTTTCAAAATTACTTGAGTAAAAGAAGTACAAAGTACTACTACAGTAACAACTTTGTTACAGTCCACTACTACTATTATTAGCCTATAATAGAAATTAAATATGAATTTTGTTTGCTGCACACCCAAAATGACTCATTACTATAATAGTACATAACGAGGGGTAAGAACCAGAAGGGCGTAAGTGACATTTTGGGTGAAAAGGACATATATATATATATATATATATATATATATATATATATATATCAAATGAAAGATCTTGATGAGCTCTTTCTACTGGCAAAAGTATACTGTCATCCATGAGTGTACACATTTTTATTAAAAATGACTGAAATCAGTGCACAAAGTCAGATCAACCTATGGTAAATTTTTGTTTTGGCCCTCCTGTAAAGTTGGTGAAAGTCACTTACGCCTTTCTGGTTCTCACCCCTTATGATTTTGCATGTATGGTAAATAATTGCTTTGTGCGCATGTTCTGTAGGAAATCTGCTTCGGAAAGGAACCCCAACTCCACTGCCTTGCCATAACTATCCAACTTACTACAGATACAGTACACTCTGTAAAACTGTGGTTTGTTAATTAATTAATTGATTTTATTTTATTTATTTACCGAAACACTGGGATGAAGCTGTTGGGTCATATTTATTTTTTTGTTTTTTGTCTTGGGTAGTTTTTGTGTTGTGTTAACACCTTACCCGTGTATTTTACAAAGTTTATGATTACTTTTATAGTTTCTTTTTTTTTTTTTTTTTTTTTTTTCTTTTTTAGAGTGTAAGTTTGATTTGAGTCAAAATATTGTAGTAATTATTCTTTACTAATAGGTTCACTTTAGAATAATGTTTCAGGTTCTAAGTAATTCCTGCGGAATTATCTGATAATTCTTTATTAATTACTAAAGGTTTCACTATATTTTCACTTTAGAATAGGCCTACTGTTTCAGGTTCAAAAATAAGTCCTGCAGAATTATTTGATAATTATTTATTAATTACTTATGGAATACTGAATTTGTTTGTTACTGCTGAGTGTTTTGAGTTTGAGCTCCGTCAAGTTAATTCTTTATCGTCTATTTTCTAATCCTGAAATCTATTTTACACACCATCATTTTCGTTTCTATAATGTTTGAATATATCCCCTATCGTATTCTACAACAAAAACAATCAAAGCGCCTTATCACTAGTTTTAATTTGATTTCCAGAGTCCCCTATTAGCTTATAGACCGTTAGCATCACCAGCGTGGTTGCATAAAGGTTGCCGCTAATCTCGCTTACATTGCTAATACTCTATTCACACACATTACCATTGTTTTACTCACTGCTACTTGCTTTAATGGCGGATGTGTGTCTACCTTTGAGTGCAGGCGAGGACACGTTCGAGCTGCATCCGGTGCAGCTGGAGCTGGAGGCCGTGGAGAAGCAGATCCGCGAGCTGGTGGAGAAGCAGGCCCAGCTGAGAGAGCGGAGAGCCGCGCTGGAAACATCCCGGGCTGACGCTCACAAGTCCGGGGTAAGTATATAGCGTGCCGCCAACATTCCCACCACCTCTACTCTGTGTTTTTCTCTGCACAGACCCTGTGCACCCAGGACGCGATCTTCCCAGATGTCCTTCACTCCGGCGCCGGGACACCACAGACCCTGGGTGCAGCAGCAGCAGAAGACACGAGCCAGGCCCCGCGTGAGGACCTCTCCCCCTCCGCCGCCTCCGGTCTTCGAGATCTCCAACCGGAACCGCTTCGCTCCCCTCCGCGAGACGGAACGCGACGCTGTGGAACGCTCTTGAAGGATGACGAGAGCATCGGCGCGATCGTGCTGCACGCGGGGGTGAATGACACAAGGCTGCGGCAGACAGAGACACTGAAGAGGGACATCAGGAGCCTGATCGAGACGGTGTGCAGCGCATCACCTGCGGTGACGATCATCCTGTCTGGACCGCTTCCCACGTATCAACGTGGACACGAAAGGTTCAGTAGACTTTTTGCTTTAAACGAATGGTTATTGTCATGGTGTAAAGAACAGAAACTGCTCTTTGTTAATAATTGGAATCTTTTCTGGGAGCGTCCTAGGCTTTTCCGCGCTGATGGCCTGCACCCCAGCAGAGTCGGAGCAGAACTCCTGTCGGACAACATCTCCAGGACTCTACGCTCCATCTGACTAGTAAGCCCATTCTCAAATAACTGCTATGATGACTTTTGTTCTACCCACTTAAATGATAGAAATACTTGTGCTGTCCAATCTATAAAGACTGTGTCTGTTCCCCGAACAGTGAAGCCAAAATATAAATTTAATGCAGGATCTAGAAGCAATCTGATCGTGATTAAACCAGAAAAATGCAAAACAAATAAACAAAAGCAATTTTTAAAGCTTGGGCTCCTAAACATCAGATCACTCGCACCCAAAGCAGTTATTGTAAATTAAATGATCACAGATAATAGTTTTGATGTGCTCTGCTTGACTGAAACCTGGCTCAAACCAAATGATTATATTGGTCTAAATGAGTCTACTCCACCAAGCTACTGTTATAAGCATGAGCCCCATCAGACTGGCTGTGGCGGCGGTGTTGCAACAATATATAGTGATATTCTCAATGTTACCTAAAAAACAGGATACAGGTTTAACTCATTTGAATTACTTCTGCTTAATGTTACACTGTCAGATATGCAAAAGAAATCTCTCCTATCTCTTGGTCTGGCTACTGTGTATAGACTGCCAGGGCCGAATACAGATTTCTTAAAAGAATTTGCAGATTTCCTCTCAGACCTATTGGTTACTGTTGATAAAGCACTAATTGTTGGAGATTTTAACATTCACGTTGATAATACAAATGATGCGTTAGGACTTGCGTTTACTGACCTAATAAATTCTTTTGGAGTCAAGCAAAACGTCACCGGGCCCACTCATCGTTTTAATCATACGCTAGATTTAATTATATCGCATGAAATTGATCTTACTGACATGGATATCGTACCTCAAAGTGATGATGTTACTGACCATTTCCTAGTATCGTGCATGCTGAGTATTACTGATATTAACTATATGGCTCCGCGTTATCGTCCAGGAAGAACTATTGTTCCTACCACTAAAGATAGATTCAGAAATAACCTGCCTGATTTATCTCAACTGCTCTGTGTACCCATAAATACACATGAACTAGATGAAATGACTAGCAACATGGGCACTATCTTCTCTAATACATTTAGAAGCTGTTGCGCCCATCAAATTGAAAAAGTTTAGAGAAAAACGTACTGCGCCATGGTACAACAGTAATACCCATTCTCTCAAGAAAGAAACTCGTAAACTTCAGCGCAAATGGAGAAAAACTAACTTGGAAGTTTTTAGAATTGAATGGAAAAACAGTATGTCCAACTATAGACAGGCTTTAAAAGCTGCCAGGGCAGAGCATATCCGCAAACTCATAGAAAATAACCAAACAATCCAAGGTTTTTATTTAGCACATTGGCTAGATTAACAAATAAACAGACGCCACCCAATCTAAATATTCCCTCACAATTTAATAGTAATGACTTTATGAATTTATTCACTGATAAGATAGATAACATCAGAAATACAATAACAAATGTAAATTCTGCAGCGCCTAGTACTTCAGCTCCATTCATCGCACCCAAAGTAAAACTGCAGTGCTTTACAGCTATAAGACAGGAAGAGCTAAATAAACTTATCACTGCATCTAAACCAACAACATGCCTATTAGATCCTGTACCCACTAAATTACTGAAAGAGTTGTTACCTGTAGCAGAAGAATCGCTTCTCAATATTATTAACTCATCGATATCTTTAGGTCACGTCCCAAAATCATTTAAGCTGGCGGTTATTAAGCCTCTTATTAAAAAAAAACACAACTAGATCCTAATGAACTAGCAAATTACAGACCCATTTCTAATCTTCCGTTTATGTCTAAAATTTTAGAAAAAGTTGTGTCTGCTCAGTTGTGCTCTTTTTTGCAAAAAAATGATCTCTATGAAGAATTTCAGTCAGGTTTCAGGCCCCACCATAGCACAGAAACCACACTTGTTAAAATTACAAATTACTTGCTTCTTGCGTCAGACCAAGGCTGCATCTCATTGATAGTTTTACTTGATCAACACTATAGATCATGACATACTCATAGATCGATTACAAAACTATATGGGTATTCAAGGGCAGGCTTTAAGATCCTACCTGTCTGATCGCTACCACTTTGTTTATTTAAACAGGGAGTCATCTCAATTATCACCAGTAAAGTATGGAGTACCACAAGGATCTGTCCTAGGTCCTCTGCTATTTTCAATATACATGTTGCCCCTTGGTAATATTATTAGAAAATACGGGATTAGTTTCCATTGTTATGCTGATGATACTCAACTATATATCTCAACAAGACCAGATCTAACTACTAAATTATCTAAGCTAACAGAGTGTGTTAAAAATGTAAAAGATTGGATGACCAATAATTTTCTCCTATTAAATTCAGATAAGACAGAGATATTACTTATTGGACCAAAAAACAGTACACAGAATCTCTTGGATTATAATTTGCAACTAGACGGATGTACTGTTACTTCCTCTACAGTCAAAAATCGGGGTGTTATATTAGACAGCAACTTGTCTTTTGAAAAACATATTTCCCATGTTACAAAAACAGCATTCTTCCATCTTAGAAACATTGCCAAGCTACGAAACATGTTACCTGTTTCTGATGCATAAAAGCTAGTTCATGCATTCATGACTTCTAGACTGGACTATTGTAATGCACTGCTAGCTGGTTGTCCTGCATCTTCAATAAACAAGCTACAGGTAGTCCAAAATGCAGCGGCTAGAGTCCTTACCAGGTCAAGACAATATGATCATATTGCCCCAATTTTACAGTCTCTGCACTGGCTACCTATTAAGTTCCGCATCAGTTACAAAATATTATTACTTACCTATAAGGCCCTTAATGGTTTAGCTCCTGCGTACCTAACTAGTCTTCTACCACGCTACAATCCATCACGCTCCCTAAGGTCGCAAACCTCTGGACTTTTGGTAGTACCTAGGATAACAAAGTCAACTAAAGGAGGTAGAGCCTTTTCACATTTAGCTCCCAAACTCTGGAATAGCCTTCCTGATAACGTTCGGGGTTCAGACCCACTCTCTCTGTTTAAATCTAGATTAAAGACACATCTCTTTAGCCAAGCATTCAAATAATGCATCTCATAATCTTGTACTGCAGTTATATCTGATCAAACACACATTATTGTTCTTTAGCTTAGATTGAACAAATCATTTTTGCTTGGTTGGAACAGCAGCTACACTATTTATGTCTCTATTTTTTTCTCTGTTTCACGGGATTAACATTAACAATTGAATTGAATACTAATGGGTTCCCTATATTTTAACTTTAGAGTACTGTTTCAAGTTCTAAGTAATTCTTGCGGAATTATCTAATAATTCTTTATTGATTACTAATGGGTTACCTGTATTTTCACTTTCCCTCAGTCCTTGCCTTACATACAGGAATTTAATTAATGGTAATATGGTATATGCTGAAGAGGCACACATACAGTACTGTATATAAAATATAAAAACTAAGGTAAGTTATCGCAAGGCACTGGAGTGGTGGTGGGATTCCTATCGTAAGCTGATTTCTTACAAAACACATTCACAAAACAATTCACTACACAGGCAAAACCTCTATAAAATTTATTGCATTTATTAATATTGCATTTCATACTACTACTACTGCTAATAATTTTATATGAAAGGGTCACAATTCAATGTAATTGTGTGTGACTGTTCATTAGTAGTTACTTCATAGTTATTTTTCTTGAACCTTAACTAGCAGATAATTAATAGTAGTTCTTCAGGAGGTATGACAGAATACATTAGTTATTGATTAGCTAACTGTTACTTAACACAATCATAAAATTGTATTACATGCTGATTAGTTAACACATCTTCCTTAGTAGTTAACAGAAGTGAGTTAAGTATTAATGAATAATTACCTGTTAGTTCTTCAATAATTCCTTATTAGTTATGCAGTAAGTAAGAAAAAGTATTCTAAAGTGTTACCAACATATTTTTTCCCAGACACGTAATTTGTCCTTATGTAAATATTGGCAATTTTCTGTAAAGTGCAGCTTTTGTATAGTGTGTTAAAGTGTTTTAAAAGTGTGACTTTTTGAAGGGTGATTTATTTTACCAGCCTGTCATCAGTCAAGTAGAGTTTGCACCTGGGGAAACTCTTAAATGCTTTGTTAAGTTTGCCATCAATCAAAGTTGTGAGGCGTGTGGTAAGTAGAGGGCAGATTTCTTCATCAGGACCTCACCGGCCCATCTGTATCCATCTGTGAGGCAGTGAGTTAAACTGACCAGATTGGATTTTAAGAAGGAAAATTGGCCTTGCCACCTGAAAATCAGTGATAGGAGTTAGCTGTGGACAGGGAGAAGATAGGACTATTTCTCTGGACTACAAAAGACATTCATTAGGACTGCTGGTGTGAATCCTGTTCCAAGTTCATGCCTCATGTCTCATGCTGGAGATGTGGGTCTAAACCTAAGACAACTTAAATTTAAAATTGTATTTATTCATGTTTTTAGTTATAGTATTAGTTATAGTATAAGTTTTCTATAGTATATAAGTTTTGTCTGGTAAAATCACTGTGGCTTTGTGCGGCTTATTTCTTTAATTAACATCCAGAAGAGTAATTTTAGGTAGCACTTTTATTTATTTTTTCTGTCATGTGTTGACAACTATTGTCATTATAAAATCATATGCTTCTGATACATTATATATATATATATATATATATATATATATATATATATATATATATATTAGGGGTGTCAACGTTAATGCGTTAACGCATGCGATTAATCTAAAAAATTTAACGCGTTAATATTTTTTAACGCAAATTAATCGTTTGATACCCCAACTTCTTCCCGTCATCGCAGCGCAGAAGGTTATATATCATTGTGTGATGAGGGTACAGTGAACCAGTGTTGCCAGGGTAGCGGCACAAATGGGCTATTTTGAAAATACAGTCGCGGGAAAAATTACAGAGCCGCGGGTTGCGGTTTTTTGGGCTACTTTTATAATGTACCGCGGCCGCCCAAAGTGTATATAGACAAATAAAAATTAAAATAGATCCTTTTACTAATGTGTATTATACTTGGAATGTATCCCTGGCAACTTAAGAACAGAGAGGCGGTTGTAACATCACAAATAACGTGAGTTTCAGCCAGAGCACACGTTAAAGCTATTACACAGCAGAAATAAACATGACAACAGCCACTATAGATTATATAAGATAATAAACACACGATTACGATAGGATATGGTTTGTATGTGATTTTCTTGAGATGAATGTGTACATCTGAAATGCTAATTTGTGCAGCAATATAAAAGGCTATAAATAGCATATTTTAACAACAGTAAATGACCAAATACCACATGTGATCGCAAAAGGAAGTTATTACAAACAATCGATGGTGGTTTAAAATGAGTTCTGAGTAAAAGTGTACTATTAATCTCATAAATTGTCGTATGTAGCTTGATGCTAATGTTAGCTCTAATGCACCAGCAGAACAGGTGGAGTTCTTCATAATGCATTTTTGTCATAATACTTCATGTAAGGTCGCAAGAAAATGTTTTGTTGTATTTATTTAGAAATACTTTTGATAATAGTTGGGTAAATGTATACTTTGATTGAAGCGATGTGGCTTGGTAAACGTTTTATTGTCAGTATAAAGGCTGATAATGGCTGAATAAAAACAAAAGCATAATAAGGATTATGTGTCATACCTGGCTGAGGTGTGAAAGGTTCTGTTTCCCTAAACTAGTTTGTCATTCATTTCTTTATTTCAACACATTTACAGGTAAATCCTGGTATTTTAAATTTGCGATTAATCATGATTAATCACAGTACATGACTGTGATTAACGCGATTAAACTTTTTAATCGATTGACAGCACTAATATATATATATATTCAGACCCCCTTAAATTTTTCACTCTTTGTTATATTGCAGCCATTTGCTAAAATCATTTAAGTTATTTTTTTTTTCCTCATTAATGTACACACAGCACCCCATATTGACAGAAAAACACAGAATTGTTGACATTTTTGCAGATTTATTAAAAAAGAAAAACTGAAATATCACATGGTCCTAAGTATTCAGACCCTTTGCTGTGACACTCATATATTTAACTCAGGTGCTGTCCATTTCTTCTGATCATCCTTGAGATGGTTCTACACCTTCATTTGAGTCCATCTGTGTTTGATTATACTGATTGGACTTGATTAGGAAAGCCACACACCTGTCTATATAAGACCTTACAGCTCACAGTGCATGTCAGAGCAAATGAGAATCATGAGGTCAAAGGAACTGCCTGAAGAGCTCAGAGACAGAATTGTGGCAAGGCACAGATCTCGCCAAGGTTACAAAAAAATTTCTGCTGCACTTAAGGTTCCTAAGAGCACAGTGGCCTCCATAATCCTTAAATGGAAGACGTTTGGGACAACCAGAACCCTTCCTAGAGCTGGCCGTCTGGCCAAACTGAGCTATCGGGGGAGAAGAGCCTTGGTGAGAGAGGTAAAGAAGAACCCAAAGATCACTGTGGCTGAGCTCCAGAGATGCAGTCGGGAGATGGGAGAAAGTTGTAGAAAGTCAACAATCACTGCAGCCCTCCACCAGTCGGGGCTTTATGGCAGAGTGGCCCGACGGAAGCCTCTCCTCAGTGCAAGACACATGAAAGCCCGCATGAAGGACTCCAAGATGGTGAGAAATAAGATTCTCTGGTGTGATGAGACCAAGATAGAACTTTTTGGCCTTAATTCTAAGCGGTATGTGTGGAGAAAACCAGGCACTGCTCATCACCTGTCCAATACAGTCCCAACAGTGAAGCATGGTGGTGGCAGCATCATGCTGTGGGGGTGTTTTTCAGCTGCAGGGACAAGACGACTGGTTGCAATCGAGGGAAAGATGAATGCGGCCAAGTACAGGGATATCCTGGACGAAAACCTTCTCCAGAGTGCTCAGGACCTCAGACTGGGCCGAAGGTTTACCTTCCAACAAGACAATGACTCTAAGCACACAGCTAAAATAACGAAGGAGTGGCTTCACAACAACTCCGTGACTGTTCTTGAATGGCCCAGCCAGAGCCCTGACTTAAACCCAATTGAGCATCTCTGGAGAGACCTAACAATGGCTGTCCACCAACGTTTACCATCCAACCTGACAGAACTGGAGAGGATCTGCAAGGAGGAATGGCAGAGGAACCCCAAATCCAGGTGTGAAAAACTTGTTGCATCTTTCCCAAAAAGACTCATGGCTGTATTAGATCAAAAGGGTGCTTCTGCTAAATACTGAGCAAAGGGTCTGAATCTTAGGACCATGTGATTATTTCAGTTTTTCTTTTTTAATAAATCTGCAAAAATGTCAACAATTCTGTGTTTTTCTGTCAATATGGGGTGCTGTGTGTACATTGAGGAAAAAAAATTAACTTAAATGATTTTAGCAAATGGCTGCAATATAACAAAGAGTGAAAAATTTAAGGGGGTCTGAATACTTTCCGTACCCACTGTATGTGATATATATATATATATATTTTTTTTTTCTTCCAGTGGCTAAATATTCTAATTACTCATTAACATGTCAAAACAATTGTGCATACCAATGTTGTCCCAGACACTCAAATTAAAAAAAAAAAAAGAGAGAAGGGTTTTATTCAGAATTAATTAGAACAAAAGGAAACAATATCTGACAAGTAAGCCTTGCTTTTGACTGACACAATGAAGTTAAATATTTCAAACTCAAGTCAGATTAAAATAATTATGTGGTTATTGTTATGGAGTCCCAAAGTCTCTTGGCTTATTTTTGGCTTTTTAGACTCAGTGTTCATGCTACAAAAACAACCACAGTGTGCACAATGAGTAAAAACTAAAGTGTAAAGATCATTATACTAAAAATTGCTGATAGACATTGTGTTCTTTTGAAATGATTGCAGATGCACGTCGAATAGGAAACAAATTAAAAGGGGAGCTCCTTTCACATTTTACAAAGGATTCATGACTTTTATCAAGTGGCTTATGTTCCACATTTTATAGCACTGTCACATACCAAATGAAGTGAGTTTTGTTTCATCAATTAAACATAAGAGCATATATGCATTTTGCCTAATAATGGCTGTCTTTATTCATAGTATAGCATTATATCAAGTGCCTTATTGCTGCTACATACTAAAAATATTAAAGAACACAAATGTTCATTACAACTTTATTTTATTAAGCTAATTTCTTAAGCGCTTCTTCAGTAAGATGTGTATTCAGGTCAATTTTCGTTAGTTATCGACCTGCAACATTGTGCACTGGGAATATAACAATATTTGATTTCTTTTTTTAATTCCTTTGTTGAATCATAGTACTTTATTTTTCTGTCATTAGCTAGTCTTCCTTCCAGGAACTTTTAAATTCTGAAGTAGCTGATGTCATACAATTTTACAAAGACCTAGAATGGGATGTAATTCTTTTTATTAGCAAAAATGACTATATAATGTTTGAGTGAATACAGTGAATCATGCATTGTGATTATTCCCATGTTATAATATCTGCTCTATGACCCTTAGTCATGTTGAGCTATTAGCAAAATAATTTGACATTATGAGACAAGGTGGCCACATTATATAAATTTAAGTATGTGCTGCAGAATTTACACATCCGGTAGTAAATGTCACTCATTCGTTCACAGTGGAGAAGAATATTTATTTAAAATATCACTGACGGAAAAGGTTATACCTTTTTAGTGCAGCATGGGGTTCAGGTGACAGCTACCTGAAAAATGAGGTTATACATTAGCAGAGAGCATTTCTGAGTGCCGAAATGTTATACATGATTCAACTAGAACAGGATTTCTATGTTTCAATCTGCTGTCGTCTTCATCTCTGAGTGCCACACGGTTTGACACATTCATGAACATCTGGTTGTATGGCCCCATGCTGCCTGTTTTCTATAGTGAGAGATGCTCTTCAATATCTTTAAATCTGTGGGGATTTAAAGATGATAGATGTGTAATTTATGTGTAATTAATGCAATTATATTTGTTATTAAACCCATTTCCCCCCCGTATACCATTGATGAGTAACGCCATTTACCCGTGGCTCTAGTGTTATTAGCCATATGACATATAGGTTCACATGATGTGCAAAACAAAGATGGCAGATTAAGCTAAGCTAAACTGGCATTAAGATGAATGGGAGTGATGCCAACACATATGTAGATTTCAATAGGGTCAATGATGTGTATAAGTGTTTACCAAAAAAGAATATTCATGTTGGTTACATATGGTTTTGAAAAAAAAAAAAAAAAAAAAAAAAATGCTTATATGGTTTAACTACCTACAACCTGAATTCCGGAAATGTTGGACGTTTTTTAAATTATAAAATGAAAGACTTTCAAATCACATGAGCTAATATTTTATTCACAATAGAACATACAGAACATGCATGTTTAAACAGAGAAATTTTACAATTTTATCCACTAAATGAGCTCAATTCAAATTTGATACCTGCTACAGGTCTCAAAAAAGTTGGCACGGGGGCAACAAAGGGCTGAAAAAGCAAGAAATTTGGAAAAGATTCAGCTGGGAGAACATGTAGCGAATTAAGTTAATTGACATCAGGTCTTTAACATGATTAGCTATAAAAGGGATGTCTTAGAGAGGCAGAGTCTCTCAGAAGTAAAGATGGGCAGAGGCTCTCCAATCTGTGAAAGAGTGCGTTAAAAGGTTGTGGAATACTTTAAAAACAACGTTCCTCAATGTCAAATTGCAAAGGCTTTGCAAATCTCATCATCTACAGTGCATAACATCATCAAAAGATTCAGAGGAACTGGAAAAATCTCTGTGCGTAAGGGACAAGGCCGAAGAACTTTGTTGGATGCCTGTGGGGGAGACCTTCCAGCGTGTCATCAGCGTTCAGTTCAAAAGCCAGCATTTCTGATGGTATGGGGGTGCATAAGTGCATACGGTATGGGCAGCTTGAATGTTTTGGAAGGCACTATGAATGCTGAAAGGTATATAAAAGTTTTAGAGCATCATATGATCCTCTCCAGACGTCGTCTATTTCAGCAAGACAATGCAAAACCACATACTGCAGCTATTACAACAGCATGGCTTCATAGTAGAAGAGCCCGGGTGCTGTATTGGCCTGCCTGCAGTCCAGATCTTTCACCTATAGAGAACATTTGACGCATCATTAAATGAAAAAATACGTCAAAGACGACCACAAAATCTTTAGTAGCTGGAAACATATATCCAGATGTTTAGAATGGGACCAAATTCCAACACCAAAACTCCAGAAACTCATAACCTCGATGCCTAGATGTCGTCAAACTCTTTTGAAAAGAAGAGGAGATGCTACACCATGGTAAACATCCCAGCAAACATGCCCGCGTGGGCCCACTGCGGGTTTTCTGTGGGACAGTGCGGGCAGAGCAAACCCACACTGAACCCACATGGGCCCCATGTAGGTTAGCCCATGCGGGGCCCACAGTAGTTTTGTCCTTTGGGGGCCCTATATGGGTTTTGTGCACTCTTAAGAAAACTGGTTCTAAACAGTACCAGAAAAGGGTTCTTCGGCTTGTAACAATAGCAGAACCCTTTTTGGTGCTAAATAGAACCCTTTTTATAGGGTTCCATAAAGAACCATGCTTTGAAAATGCTATATAGGTTAAAAACAACCTTTTTAACAACAGTTTATTTTAATTAGTATCAATAAATTAATTAATTTATATTATTATTATTATTATTATTATTATATATTATTGATTAATATTGTTTTTTTTACACCTCTATCTGCCTGGTGCTACGATATCTTGTAGTGTCTATTAGGGTTTAATATATAAACAACAACGTGTCGTTTAGGTACTTTTATTTTTTTATTGGCATGTGAATTTGTAGCACAAATTACAGTGTTCTAACAACAGTTATTAGCAGAATACATTAATAAATGACAATTGACATTGAACATAAATAAATACTACAAGAAGTAAAACAAAATACTGAAATGAAGACCAAGTTCCACTGAAATACTGTATTTTAATAATCTTCTATGATGCCTGCAAGTCCATCATTATGTGTATTTTGGTGTGATTGAGTGCCAGTTTCTCTCTGCAGATGATGAGGTTGTAGGATGTGATGCATCTGAAATACACAATTGAGTTTAGAGTTACAATGCGTCTCCTTCCATTTGTTTTTGTAAAAACAAAAAAGGACCATAAATTCAGTATTTTTGTTACTTAGTGGTGAAGGGGAAAGAAGTGTCCTTAACTGAACAGGGCTGGTCACACTTACATGTTCTCTTAAACTGAAAAGAGAAAAACACATGATATGAACCAGTTACAATTTGAAAGTTAAAAATTATAGACATTTTAAGAAAGAAATCATTTACCTGTTGAGAGTGTCTTGACAGTCTGTGTAGTTAGCTGAACTCCAGAAAATCAGTAATAAGCCATCTATTTTAGAGTGTAGCCTCTGTTAGTAATAAATAAATAAACAACAATTAAAAAAAAAAAAAAAAAAATCTAACAATATGGATTATAAATTCAATGTCTCTGTTACTTACTTACTGAGAAGAGGAGTAGCTATCCTCAGCTTAACAGAGCTGCTCACACTTACATGTGATCAAAAGAAGAGAAAAAAGCATGTTTGTTTGAAAACCAGACACAATTTTAAAGTTAAATTTGTATTTAAATTTAAATTTAAGAATGAAATCATTTACCTGTTGAGAGTGTGTTGACAATCTGTAGTTGGATCAGTGAGCTGCAGAAAATCAGTAATGAGGTGCTTTGACAGTTACAGATTTGAAAAAGAAAAAAGGCGGGAATAAAGAACCCTAAACTCTGACACAAAGAACCATTTCAGCATTAAAAGGGTTCTTCAGGATGCTATGGTTCTAAATAGAACTGTTACTACATGTGAAGAACCTTTGAAGAACCAGCTTTTTTTTTTTAGAGTGTGTGGGCAGAAAACCCACAGAAAACCCACTCGAGGCCCCCTGCGGGTTAGCCCATGTGGGCCCACAGTGGTTTTGCCCTGTTGGGCCCCAATGATGGGTCCCCTGCGGTTTAGAGCATGCCACAGCGGTTTTGCTCATTTGGGCCCCACTGTGGGCCCACAAAAAAAAAAAAAAAAAACCGGGGCCCCTTGTTTTTTTTTTTTAAATATATCTACATGCAAATGTTGCACTAAAATTAGATTTCTGTGACAATGACAGTAAAATGTAAACGATAAATTGTCCATAACAAAAATGTAATATATTCAACAGCCAATCAAATACTTTTAACTTTAACTTTAACTAAAACAGCACACGGTCAATAAGAAAACCTGTTGGTTTGTAGCAGTTTCCAGACAAAGTCAGACAGATTATAAATTTTTCCATATTACAGTAGTTCAAAAACCCAATTAGGCCTCAACAGAACAACCTATATATATATATATATTGTTACGGGGCTGAGGAGACGTGCGGATCCATGTGCAAGGCTTTATTGTGAAACATGGTCAAAACACAGGCAGGGTCAGATGATGGCAAACAGGTATAACACAGGCAAAACAAAGAGTAGTCCTAGGGCAAGCGTGGGTCGACGATCGGCGAACAATATCCAAAGGGCAAGGCAGAGAGAGTAAATCCAGGTACACAGCAATAATCCAAACGAGGGCAAACAGAGTCCGAACGGCAAGGCAAGGGTAAATCCAGGAAACACGGGCAGAAATCAAAACACGGGAAAACAGGCAAGGCAAGACTAAGACAACTCAGAGGGCTTTGTAGGGTAGCTATCACTAGGATATTTGCATACAATACTCGGCCGAGACAGAGAGGAAGTCCAAGGCTTATGTAGCGTGTGTGATTGCGAGATGGGTATCAGGTGTGAGCATGTGATTAGGGAAATGGCTGCTGGGAAATGAAGTCCGGGGTAGTGTGTGGTGTGAGAGTCAATGTGATGGCAGGGCGAACAAATGGAGGTCCATGGGCCAGATTCATGACATAGCCCCCCCCAAGGAGCGGCTTCCAGACGCTCCAAACATTACACAATCCAAGAGGGAGGTGGAGCGGAGGCGGAACAGAGGGAGGGACGGAGGGCCAGGTCCACTTGGGAGTGGAGAGGTCGAGGACCGAGGCAGAACAGGGCACCAAGGCGGAGCAGGCGGGACTGGAGCCCTCCAGGGTGGCGCAGACGAGGCTGAAGCCCTCCAGGGCGGCGCAGATGAGGCTGAAGCCCTCCAGGGCGGCGCAGACGAGGCTGAAGCCCTCCAGGGCAGAGCAGACGGAGCAGGAGCCCACCAGGGCGGAGCAGACAGAGCAGGAGCCCACCAGGGTAGCGCAGACAGAACTGGAGCCCACCAGTGCGGAGTAGACGACCTCCACGGCGGAGCAAACAGAGCAGGAGACCTCCACAGCAGAGCAGGAGAACAGCATGACGGATCAGGAGAGCACCACAACGCATCAGGAACCCACAGCAGAGACTGGGACCTAGGGAAAACTGAGACACAAGAAGGAGAGAGAACATGTACGGAACCAAGAATCGAGGCAGGGAACATGGGAAGTCTATCCACATTTTTCCTTGTGGCAACTGAGCGGGTAGGCAGTTCACAATCAGCCACCATGGCTAGTTCAGAACGGGGTGAGAGTTCAAAGGCGGGTTTAGAGCAGGGCAAATGTTCAAAAGCGGCCTCCGTGGCCGTGACAGGGCAGGACGAGAGTTCAGGGACAGCCCTTCTGGCTGTGACAGGACAGGATGAGGATACACAGACAGCCTCCATAGCCGTGACAGGACAGGATGAGAGTTCAGGGACAGCCCTTCTGGCTGCGACAGGACAGGCAGAGAGTTCACAGACGGCCTTCATAGCCGTGAAAGGGCAAGACGAGGATTCACAGACGGATACCACTGACACCTCGGGAGGTTCTGCAGCAGTTGCCGCCACCTCTGGAGGTTCTACAGCGGTACCGTAGGAAACGAGAGGGAGTTCTTTGCTGGGCGTCACCACCATAAAAGGGTCTGAACTAGGCAACAATGCCTCTGGAGACACAGCAGCGAGCGACACTACCCCAAGAGGTTCTGCAGCATCAGCCGCCACCTCTGGAGACATCTCAGTGGACGCCGCCACCTCAGGCAGTTCGGTGGTGGTGTACGCAGCCCAAATGCAACATAAAACGATCCCTATCATGGGAAGCGCTTCAGACAGGGGACTCAGTTCAGGGACAGGAGGGCTAGAGTGAGTGGGTTTGGGGATACCCGCTGCACGTGCAGACACCAGCGGTGCATCACTCACACTAGACATCAACCTGGGAAATCGGAGCACTGACCTTGAATATCTGGGTGTGGTGGACAGAATGTCACAAGACTCTGGATGATCAGCGGTGATGTAACGTGGTTCTGGAGGGTCAGTGGTGTCGTGAAGGGACTCCGGAAGGTCAGCGGAGACATGGAGAGGCTCTGGAAGATCCACTGAGATGCGAAGAGATTCTGGTAGATCAGTGGAGGCGTGACTAGACTCTGGTAGATCAGCTGTGATGTGACGAGGCTCTGGCGTGACGTGACGAAGCTTTGGCAGAAAATAGGTCAATTAAAAAACAGTCCGGCAACTCAGAGTCGTTTGCTAAAATTAAAAATTCTTCTATACACTCCTCAAGGGATCGGGTACCTTGCTTGAAGTGTAACAGTTGAAGTTCGGTGTCCATACCTGACCAGTCCTGTTCCTGAAAGCCGCTGGATCCTTGTGCGGCCGAGTATTCTGTTACGGGGCTGAGGAGACGAGAGACGTGCGGATCCATGTGCAAGGCTTTATTGTGAAACATGGTCAAAACACAGGCAGGGTCAGACGATGGCAAACAGGTATAACACAGGCAAAACAAAGAGTAGTCCTAGGGCAAGCGTGGGTCGACGATCGGCGAACAATATCCAAAGGGCAAGGCAGAGAGAGTAAATCCAGGTACACAGCAATAATCCAAACGAGGGCAAACAGAGTCCGAACGGCAAGGCAAGGGTAAATCCAGGAAACACGGGCAGAAATCAAAACACAGGAAAACAGGCAAGGCAAGACTAAGACAACTCAGAGGGCTTTGTAGGGTAGCTATCACTAGGATATTTGCATACAATACTCGGCCGAGACAGAGAGGAAGTCCAAGGCTTATGTAGCCTGTGTGATTGCGAGATGGGTATCAGGTGTGAGCATGTGATTAAGGAAATGGCTGCTGGGAAATGAAGTCCGGGGTAGTGTGTGGTGTGAGAGTCAATGTGATGGCAGGGTGACCTCTGGTGGCGAACAAATGGAGGTCCATGGACCAGATTCATGACATATATATACACACATTTACATTTAGTCATTTAAATAATTGACAAATAACACAAATGCATTATATATATATATATATATATATATATATATATATATATATATATATATGTGTGTGTGTGTGTGTGTGTGTGTGTGTGTAATTAATTTGTGTTATTTGTCAATGCATTTAAATTATGTAATATACATCAATTATAATAGTATACATTGTTTTTGTTGTACTACATTGTATTTATAAGTGCATATAAATACATTTTAGGCTATTATTATTAAATAAAAATAATTTATTTGACAAAATACAACCATGTGGATAAACCATAGACTGTAAAAAAAGAATAAACAGATCATTGATTTGAATAAAGAATACGAGAATAAAGTCGAAATGTTTCGAGAATAAAGTCGAAATACTACGAGAATAAAGTCGAAATATTTCGAGAATAAAGTCGAAATATTACGAAAATAAAGTCGTAATACTACGAGAATAAAGTCGAAATATTTCGAGAATAAAGTCGAAATATTACGAGAATAAAGTTGAAATGTTTCGAGAATGAAGATTAAAGTTATAAAATTTTGAGAGTATTCTAACCTTTTGCGCATGCAAATTGCCTGGATTGAGAGCACCGGTCACCCGCAGAAGTTGCCAGGCCACCGGAATTTAGGCCTATTTGATTACTTATTTATTTATTTGATTATTTACTAATTGTTGCATCCGAGCGGCCGCATCATCTTACTGGGATGAGGAAGAGTCCATTTTAAGGACTCGCGGAAACAGCTTAATATCAAGAATATGATATTTATTAACAGACTGAACAGGAACAACTTTTTGTCTTAACATCAGCTCACACACCCAATCGACATTCCTTTGGGGGGCGCTGTAGCTCTCTTATTTAACCCTTTTTTAATACACTACAAATGTATATGTGGGATTATGAGCAGAAATCATACTATGTGTCATACTCGCGGGGACAGCAGGCTATGCTTGGAAATAATATTTCATGTCTTCCATTGCATTCGTTATTTGTAGTGCGCCAGCCACCCAATAGCAATAAGATTTGTGCTTTTGGTCCTTTTAATATAAAACAAAGTACCAGCTTTCAAAATCAGTTAGCGAAACACAAATTATGTGTCTTACAATAATGTGTTTTTCAAGCTCTTTAATGACCAGATCGCTGTATTTATGTGAATCGATTCAAGTATAGGCAATTGTTTTCTTTGTGAAAATTCCAAAATTCCAAATTTGTGAAAATTCCACCACCTACTCCGCAGAAACGTCTGTGGCGTCCAAACTTTCATTCCTCACATGTAGCCTATTTAATTAATAAAACGTTCTAAAGGTTGAAGTGGACTCCAACTCCTTAACATAATTTATATTGTTTTCTTTTCTGAGGTATAGGCTGTAGGCTATAACATTAAGTGACTATTCACAAGCTGTTTTATTCATGGTATAATAAAATAAATGATTGGACATAATATTTAACGTCTTCCATTCATTATTTGTAGCACGCCAGCCACACAGTAATCGCAATAATTTTGTGCTTTGTTGCTTTTGATATAACACAGCTCAGCTTTCAAATTCTGTCAGTTTTATCACGAAATACTACAAATTATAAATGTGTTTTTCCTCTTCATTTCAAGTTTATAGCAAGATATAAAAGTGACGGAACATCAGAAGGCATGAAAAAAACAGTATAGCCTAATTTATAATGAAAATGTCTCATTATTGTAATCGGAAAGATGATTGACTCACATGCCGCTTAAACTGAAGCGAATACAGCGATCTGTCACGCCACATTAAAGTGCGTGAAAAAAAAAAAAAAACATTATTTTAATATAGATATTGTTTGTATTTCGCTATAAAACTGACCTATTTTGAAAGCTGAGACTTTGAAATATCTCCTGGTGCTCCTAATCCTGGCCATTTGCATGCGCAAAGGGCTAGAATATACTCTCAAAATATTATAATTTTAATCTTCATTCTCGAAATATTTCGACTTTATTCTCGAAACATTTCGACTTTATTCTCGTAGTACTTCGACTTTATTCTCGTAGTATTTCGACTTTATTCTCGAAACATTTCGACTTTATTCTCGTAGTACTTCGACTTTATTCTCGAAACATTTCGACTTTATTCTCGAAATATTACGACTTTAATCTCGTAATCTTAGATTTTTTTTTTTTTTTTTTTAACGTGGCACTAAAACGCCGTCGTAGATTAGTGATGTAATAATTTATTAAATATTTCCGAAAGGAAAAAAAAAAGGAAAAAGTAATATTTAATAATATAAAACATTAAATGGCGCGTCAGCTCTTTAGCACGTGATTAATTCTAGCCAATGAAAACTGGAACTGCTGGAACTCTGTATCGTTAATGAGCTGTCATTCAGGCTTCAACTGTACCACCCAGCTCCGCTCAACCAGGTAAGCTTTTTAAATTTCTTAATTAATTTCGGAATTTTCTATTAAAATTTGTAAAATTCGTCAAAATGGTTTTGAATTAATTAATAGGAATTAAATTATTTAGTGGTTATTTTATTTATGAGTGTTGCTTGTCACGTTTTTAAATGACCAGCTGTAATAACGGTTGACTAGCCCATTCAGATCGTTTCCTGAGGTAATATATCATTTAAAATTGCACATGAATTCATTCAATTAAATTAGTTTACGTCCATTTTGGTATTAATTTGGTTTATTGTTGTTATTCCTTTGATGCTTTGCTGTTGTTTTGATTAAATAATAACAGCGAGCAGTACATAATGGAGCTAAGTCCGTATAACGTCTTTGTTATAAAGTCCTAAATAGCAACATAAACGAGGATTTACATATCATAATACATACCTCGGCTACACACGCTTATTAAATCTCGTTACATACAGTATAGCATTAATGTATGGCTGTTCATAACTGATAGACATTTGACATTTGTATTATATAATCGTTTGTTCCTTATTCATGTAATGGACAATGCTTTGGCAATACTGTGCAAGTCATGCCAATAAAGCTCATTTGAATTTGACATCGGTAAATCACACACAAGCTGGCGCGCGCACCGAGAGAGAGAGAGAGATAGAGAGAGAGAGAGTTAAAAGAGATCAGTTAAAATTAGTTAAAAGAGATTAATACCGCCTGTGGCTGAAAATACAAAAAGGAATAATATCAGCATCTCAGCCTGTTTTCCTTTGTGCCATGTCAGCTCTCGGTAACAGTACTGTAGATTATACCATCACAGATCTCCACCTTTCCTCTTTGAGAGCATTCACAGTCAAACCCCTGAAACCTTTCTCAGACCACAGCCAAATCACACTCTATATAAAGCAATCTGAAACATCACCCACACCAATTAGGACACCATATCAAAAGATCAAAATTATGTCACTCAAATGGACAGAAAACAGCGCCACTAATTACATCAATGCTGTTGAATCTCCAGAAATACAGTCCCTTTTACATTCATTCCAAACACAGGCATACCCTAAAAATCAATTCGGCATCAATCAGGAAGTACAAGATCTAAACAACATATTATACAAAACAGCACAAAAAAGTAATTTGACCATTGTTAAACCAAAGAAAAAATGTTTAGATACTGACAAATGGTTTGATTTGGACTGTAAGGCTCTGAGAAAAACCTCAGAAATTTGTCAAATCAAAAACACCGACAATCAGATAATCCGGACCTCCGCCTTCATTACTGTGAGGCACTAAAACAATATAAAGCCACACTCCGGCGGAAAAAAGCACAGTTTTTGCAAAACCAGTTTGAAGAAATTGAAAAAATCTATAAATTCACACAAATTTTGGGATAAATGGAAATTATTATACAAACTAAATCAAGAAATTCTGGCCATCCAAGATGGGGAGACGTGGAAAACTCATTTCCAAGAATTATATAGCCCAACCGAAATTCCAAATTCTAATCAAAATGAAATAATTAATAAACTAGACAATTTAGAAAGATCGATTAAAGCGAATCAAAACCTCTTAGAATATCCCGATAACAATGAAAGAATTGGAAGACAAATTACGGGTCCTTGAGCCCAAGAAAGCCTGTGATGTCGACAGCATCCTGAACGAGATGCTGAAACACACAGACCAAAGCTTCAAACTGGCCATGCTAAAACTGTTCAATGATGTTCTGTGTGTCGGGTTCTTCCCTGAGATCTGGAACAAGGGCCTCATCAGCCCCATTCACAAGAACGGAGATAAACTAGACCCCAACAACTACCGAGGCATCTGTGTGAACAGTAACCTGGGGAAGGTTCTCTGCAGCATCTTAAACACCAGACTGTTACACTTCCTTACGAAGCACAATGCCTTGAGTAAATGCCAAATTGGCTTTCTTCCAAAATGTCGCACATCCGATCACATTTTTACATTACAAACACTAATTGACAAATATGTACATCAAAACAAAGGAAAACTTTTGCTTGTTTCATTGATTTCAAGAAAGCTTTCGATTCAATCTGGCATGAAGGATTATACCTAAAACTTATCGACAGTGGAATAAGGGGAAAATTCTATGATTTGATCAAATCAATATACACAGCCTGCCATTGTGCGGTTAAAATTGGAAACCAAAGAACCGAATTCTTCCCCCAGGGGTGTGGAGTGAGACAGGGATGCAGTTTAAGCCCCACCCTCTTCAACATTTACATCAACCAATTGGCCCAACATATTAGAACACGTATTACATGACACAGAGATAAAGTGTCTTCTCTACGCAGATGACCTGGTTCTCCTGTCGCCCACTGAAGAGGGGCTTCAGGACAGCCTGAATCTGCTGGAGGATTACTGTCAGACCTGGGCCCTGACAGTCAACCTCCAAAAAACTAGAGTAATGATGTTCCAGAAATGCTCCAGATCTCAGGGACCAACACACACATTCACACTATTACACAGAACCACTGAAACCACAAAAACATACACTTACCTCGGCCTGAAAATAACTCCAACCGGTAACTTAACTTTGGCTGTGAATGAACTCAAAGAGAAAGCTCAAAGGGCTTTCTATGCCATGAAAAGATCCATTAAAATCGACATCCCAATCCAAATCTGGCTCAAACTTTTCAAATCTATAATTGAACCAATTGTTTTATATGGCAGTGAAGTGTAGGGTCCTTCTATAAAAATTGACTTCTTAAATTGGGAAAAACACCTGATCAAAACTCTACATTTAGATTTCTGTAAAAGAATACTCAAAGTCCAAAGAAAAATCCAAACAACGGATGCAGGGCAGAATTAGGCCAATACCCTCTCCTTCTAAACATCCAAAAAAGAGCCCTGAAATTCTGGAAACACCTAAAAACAAGCAACCCCATCACATACCATTACAAAGCCCTAAAACACCAAGAGCTGAGAGTATGTAAGAGTCCCCTGTGCCAGCTGGTGCTGAGACTGACTGAGCCCACACACACAGAGATCAGCCAGCCTCAGGACACACACACACACTCACACACATTCGGCCCACACACATTATAAACACAGAAAAAGACAAGTACATCACCCATTGGACAAACACCATTAAAAACCAGCACAAACTGGAATGTTATTCGGCCCTAAATCGAGAATACACTGTGGCGATTTACCTGAGCGCCGTGAGTGATGTGAGACTCAGGAAAACACTGACGATGTACAGACTCAGTGAACACAGTCTGGCCGTAGAGACGGGCCGGCACAGACAGACCTGGCTCTCTCGTGAGGACAGACTCTGCTTGCACTGCATCCTGGGAGTGACGGAGACGGAGCTGCACTTCCTCACAGAATGCACAAAATATAAAGATATCAGAGACCACTACTACCCCAAAATTAATAAAATATTCCCCAATTTAACACCTGTAATCCAACCCAAAAACTCAGTTTCATTCTTGGCGAAGAAGCCAAATGTTCTAATATAGCTGCAAGATTTGTAGCATCCTGTCATCTCCTGAGGGACAGCCAGAGAGAAACAAACAGCAAATAAAGACACACTCACTCACAGCCCAAACACACACCCATTAGACCTACACACATGTATATAATGTATACAATGTTCAAATTTCTAAGTTCAGTTGTTACATGATTTCTGTAGTATAATCCTTTATTTATTATTATAATTCTTTATTTATTGTATTAATATTATTTTATTAATACTATTATTTATTTTTTGCTATATCTAGCCATGTGTTTATATAATATTGCCTTTTTTTATTTAGTTTCATTATTATCTTCTCTAGGCTTTACTAAATGTTCAGATATTCTAAATCATTTTCTATGTTTTAATGCTTTGGCAATACAAAATGTATGTTTTTGTCATGCCAATAAAGCTTTCTGAATTGAATTGAATTGAATTGAATTGAGAGAGAGAGAGAGAGAGAGAGAGAGAGAGAGAGAGAGAGAGACTTTGACTTTTCAAAACACTTTAATTAGACAAACATTACAAACTTAAAACAAAAACCTAACCAAACATAAAATTCCTAAACATTACCAATTAAAAACCAAATTTCCTGAATCACACACAGTCACCAAAGCCCTCCCAACACCCCATTTCCATTCAAAATAGAGGACATTATTAGTATGTTGATAATAGGTATATTCAGTCACCACTCTTGACTCCACTATAGACTTAAACAGAGTTACTAAACTCACATCTTCACCGGAATTTTTACACTGATGAGACTTTAAAATAAGAAGTTTAGCTTGTCCCATTTAAAAATTGGCAAGTGTACACTGTTGCTGCCAAGACCTCTTATATCTGCAACCCAGAATAAATAGACTTTTAGTAAATGTAAAACCCAATCTTACAATAATTTTCTCCAATATTTCAAATAATGAGTTAAGTCTAAGACACTCACAAAATATATGAAAAACATTGTCAAGAGCATTACAAAAAGGACATGTTGGTAAAACAGTCTTATTAATCTTAGACACAAAAGAGTTTGAGGCTATAATACAATGTAGTATCCTCCACTGAATATCCCCACATCTCTTAGAGATAGGAGACTTGTACAATAACCTCCATGATGGATAAACCTCATCTGAAATAGAACACCAAGACCTCCATTTTGTATCTGGTCTTTGTTTCAATTGTCCCAAATGTACAGATTTTACACAAATTTGGTATAACGTTTTTTTCCCAATACGATGAAACACCAAAGCACCATAACCTTTCAGCAATTTTGTTTGACTGTTACCATCAGATTCCCAATCTTTAAGAACTATCTTGAACTCAGGAAAAGTCAGAGAAATAACACCATTCAAAAGAATATTATTAATGAAGGAAAAGAAAGTCTGAGGGAAAGATGCCTTAAGATTCCTGACTAATCCCTCCACAATTCTTACCGAATTTATCCCAGCTTGATCCGCAATTGCATGTACAGTTCTCCATTGGCCATTCTTTAAATCAATCAAGTCCATGACTTTTGTTAACCCAGCATTCAAAAATTTTGTGACTAAAGATGATGACACATTAGCTGATAACTGAAAAAGGGGATTAAAAAAAAATGGTTCTGAAACACCACAATGTTCATCTTCATGTCTCAGTATTTTAAAACAATTCCAAGATTTAAACAGTCCTAAATAAAAACTGAAAGGTAAAGAATGCACTTTCTCCACCAAGGTCTTCTGCATTAAGAACAACTGTTTATCAAGACCAAATCCTCCACAATTCTTGAGTATATATAATCCAAACACAACCCAAGGAACAGGATCTGAACTATATAAAAGTTTTTGTAAAGATTGTAACCTCATTGCCAAGACTTTAGATTCCAAATGTATTAGTCCTCGGCCTCCCTCTGCTACAGGAAGATAAAGAATACCTGGAGGAAGCCAATGGCAGCCATCCCAAAAAAAAAAAAAAAAAAAAATAGCAAATGCTTTTTGAACTCCAGAAAATAATTCTTTAGGAGGATCTAATACAGTAAATTTGTGCCATAACATTGAAGCTGCTAGATTGTTAATAACCAAACATCTCCCCCTAAAAGAAAGATATGGTAGAATCCATCTCCACTTCTGAATTCTAAGAACTACCTTGTCACCTAGCCCTTCCCGTTTTTTTTTTTTTTTTTTTTTTTATTTAATTTTTTTTTTCTGTATAGCTATTAGTCCCAAAAAAATAAACCAAGGATTCTAAAACCATCTCTGGCCCATCTGCATTGCTGCGGCAGCCTATGAGGTTCTGTACCCTGCCAGTCACCTAAAAGCAAAGATGCACATTTCTCCCAATTAACGCGTGCAGATGAAGCTTGTTGATATTTGTTTAAAGAAGAAATCAATTTTGTAACATCCTCTGAGTCTTTTATAACTATTGTTACATCATCAGCATAAGCTGTAAGTTTGACTGAATCTACACTGGGGCAACTAGAAATATTAAAACCACTTAGCTCCCTTCTAAGTGAGATTAATAAAGATTCAATAGAAATTGCATACAGAAGACCAGAAAGAGGACACCCTTGCCTTATGCCCCTGGTTACAGAGAAGGGCCTAGTTAAACCCAGCAGGCACCAGACGTCTATGTAACGTCAGTTTGACGTTGGACATGACGTCGGACAGACGTTGCATTTTGGTTGAAAATGAAAATCGGGTTGACGTCAATATTTGACATCAATTTGATGTTGACTTAACGTTGGATTTTGGTTGCACAACCTAAAAAAAACAAAATCTCAACGTCAGCTGACGTCGGTATTGGACATCAATTTAACATTGACATTAGACATTGAATTTACGTTGAATTTTGGTCACCCGACGTCGCAACCAAAATTTAACCAAATATCAACGTCTTATGACGTTGTGTGGCTGTTTTGTGCCTGCTGGGAAGAACCATTAATCTTCAACATACTATAAATTTCATTATATAACATTTTAATGAGGAATACAAAATAAGGACCAAAACCAAAAGCTTCCAGAGTTTTAAATAAATATTGGTGATCAACCCTGTCAAACGCTTTTTCTTGATCCAATGATAGAAAACCAATGTCCAAATTATGCAATTTTGCCACTGTAATCATATCCCTCATCAAGAACAGATTATCAAATATTGTCCTTTTGGGAACACAAAATGTTTGGTCCATATGAATGACTGATGCCATATATTTCTTAAGTCTGTTAGTCAAAGATTTAGATAAAATCTTAAAATTAACACATATCAGTGATACTGGACGCCAGTTCTTCAGAGACCCAAGATCTCCCTTTTTTGGGATCAATGTTAAAATTGCTCTTCGACAACTCAAAGGAAGGATCCCTTGATTAATGCATTCAAGAAAAACTTTGTAGAAGTCTTGTTCCAGTAGATTCCAAAACGATTTGAAAAATTCTGCAGAAAGCCCATCCAATCCAGGTGACTTCCCAGAACACATTTCCTGAACAGCTTGTGAAATCTCTCCAAAAGTCAAAGGCCTGTCCAACTCATTACGTTCTTCTTCCGTTAATTTAGATAGGTCACACAAAAGTTCATCAGTTGCTGTATCATCACATAATTCCAAACAGTATAAATCCTCATAAAAAGAAAGAGCATGAGGTTGAATTTCCCGTTGATCTGTTATCACACCGCCACCTGGTATTTTCAACAGATGAAAACTCTTCTGTTCCCTTGGCTTTTTTCAAGACCAAAGAAGAATGATGTAGGAGCATCCATGTCGTTCAGCTGTGCAAATCTGGTCCTTTAGAAGGGCTGTTTTTCCTTGTTCTTCCAGTAAATTCTTTAAAAGGAGTTTATCATTTGCAACAGAGTCAATAAAAGTTGAATTATTGTGGGTACAGTCACTGCTTTGCCCAAGGATATCTTGTTCAAGGTACTTCATTCTTGCTTTGAGCATTCCAGCACTATGTGCAGTGTACTGCTGGCAAAAAGACTTGGATTGTGTTTTACCAACATCCCACCATTGACTCAGTAACTGAAAATTACATCTCTCCTCTCTCCAAGCTTTCCAGAAAAGATTAAAGGAGTGAATAAAAGTACAGTCCTGCAATAATTTATTATTAAAGTGCCAATGTGATTTATAGGACTTAGAAAGAGAAACAGAACCTACAATAGACATTTAGTGATGATCTGACAGAAAAGATGGTGAAATCGAACTACTAAAAAATCTACCCCTATTACCCTTTTCGACATAAAAGCGATCAAGCCTAGCTCCTGACATATTATTAGAATTAGTTTTTAACCATGTGTACTGTCTGACTCCAGGAAAGGCCTCCCTCCACACATCAACTAAATTGTGTTCATTAATTAATTTCTTTAAACTCTCAGCAGAAGAATGGTGGTTCATCATGATTCCTATCCAAATATGAATTAACAGTACAATAAAAATCTCCACCAAGTACAACAACATTTCCCTGAGGACACTGTAATAAAGCATCAGAAAGTGTTTCTAAAAAAGAGATGCGTTCTTTACCAACATTTGGTGCATACACATTAATAAAGGAAAAATGTGTATTACCAAAAACAATATCAGCTCTCAAAATCCTACCAGGTATTATTTCAACCACATCTGGTTGCATGGAGAAAAAAGGATGGCAACGCCTGCACTGAGGTTTGTACCATGACTTAATACAACACTGCCTTTCCAATCACCATACCACTGTGCTTGATTTTGCTGATCTGTATGCGTTTCTTGCAACAAAATAACATTTGCCTGTTTTAGCCGCAGATAATCAAATAAAGCAACTCTTTTCCTTGTGCATTGACAGCCATTAACATTAAAGGTCCCAATGTTTAAGGTTGTCATGACGATAGATAAAAGAATGCATAAAAGATAATACAGCACCTTAATATACATGACCATTTTAATGTTTTTTTTTTTTTGTTTGTTTTTTTTTTAACAGCACTGACATGTTTCTTTAATCTATATCTTTTAAGCTGATCAAGCTCCTCCAATGAAGATTTTCTCATAGCCATAGTGCAAGAATCAACAAACAGTTGTAAATCAGAGAAATACTTCTCTAATTTTGGTCTTCGCTGATTAAAAGTATCGTTGAGAAATTCATTAATATGTTGTACTGTATAATAAGGTGGTTTTATTTGCAAACTCCATTTTTTTCTCTGCAGAACTTCCTTGGGAACTGACATCAGTGAAATAATCCACAACATCAGATTCCTCACTGTCCGAATTTATATCTACGGACTGAGCCTCACCTCCCTCAGATAGCTGATCCACATCAGCCTGTGACAGGCCAACAGATGCATGCGAGTCCTGAGACTCTCCGACTCCCACAAGCTCATCTGGCTTCATGGGGCGCTCTGATTTGCCGTTTCCCGCAGAGACGGTCTCAGATCCACCGCTCGCCGCACTGCGAACATTAGCGCATTCATTAGTGTTCAATGAACTCTCTCCCGCATTCTCAGCATGACTGATTGCTGCACCCTCTTTCGGATTTTCATTGTCTTCTGACAATGAATCCGATTCAGCCCGCTGATCAGTTTTATCACTGCCATCCTGGTTACCATTTTCCATGGCAGGAGCCACCTGATCCGAAGGTGTTTTAGGCTCAGTCTCAGTCTCATTTTGTTCAGTCACCTTATTATTAGTACATTTCAATTTTGTATGTCCGTAGACCCCACAAGAGAAGCATTTCATTGATTCAGTGCTGATAAAAATTGTATAATCTTTACCTGCCAAAGTCAATTTTGCGGAAACGTCCAATTGTTGAAATTCAGCATTCAAAATCATAGCAGTTTGGCGTCTAAAAGACATATGTTTTAAATCTGGATTCTTAGACCAAGAGGAATCATTTTAATCGGCATCATAATTTCACCATAAGCAATCGCTCAAGTGAATCATTTGAAATGAACGGGGGCACATTGGAAAGAGTTACCCTCTTTGAAGGGCTTGACAGCGGCAAAACAGGCAAGAAAACATCATCAACAGATAAGTCAACTTCCATTAAATGGTGAACCATAGACTCTTCCCTCAAAAACACAACGACAGCTTTGTTCATTCTAGATGCTGACAGAATATTCCGAGCACCTATTTTGCTACTAATAGCAGCCAAACAGTCTTCAACAGTGATTGATTCATCCGGTAAACATTTACAACCATGCCGAGCTGTTAAGGTAGCAAACCCATCAGAGTCTGCCGGCATTTTCACAACCCCCAACTGATTACAAGTGGCAACAATCTACACCACACTAACTTACTCAAAGTAATAAAAGAATGAAAAACTCACTCAAACAGGCCGCCACTCGCTCAAACACTCACACACTCCTCCCAGCCGATCCGCACATGCGCACACACGCAGAGAAAGAGAGAGAGAGAGAGAGAGTAATGTACCCATAAAGATGGTCACTGTCAAATGTAATCAGCCGTCAATAATTAAACAATTATTTATGAAAATATATAGTGAAAGCAAAAAATATAGCCCAGGAAATAATATTAAGGTAACTTATTCATGTAATTATGATTTTTCTTGACTGAATCTGCATGTTCATTCATATAAACCTATGTAATATTTGAAAGATACATGTTTTTTTTCTCAATTTCCTCAGATATTATACCATATATTAAATTTTTTTTTCAAATTTAGTTTTAAACCATTAACATATTGTTTGTCTTCTCTCTTTTGAGTATTGATTGCCATCTAGTCCTGATTGCAGTTTTTAGCTCCAGCCCCAATCCTGTACTGCTGAAGCAGCTGATCAAGGTCTTCAGGATTACCACAAACTGCCAGGCAGCGTGTGGACAAACTGGAGACAAACTCTGCAGGATGTTGGTCCTACAGGACACCACTGTTGTAAGTGATCAACACAGCAGTCATCCTGCATCTCCTCTTAAAGGTGTCAAAACAAAAAAAAATTAATTTGTATTGATATATGCAATATTTCACTGATATTCATTGATTTTCCCTCTTTTTCTCCATGTGGTTTGTGTCAGCTGCAGATAAAGAGCCACCAGGAACAGGTTGCTGCATCTTTTGTCATGTAAGTACATTTAAATTTATTTAAAGCTGCATATTCATGCATCAAGTTAAAGTCATTAGTAATTTCTTAAAAAGCCAGTTTTTCCAAAAATGAAAGTCATGTCATCATTTACTCACTCTTTTGTTGTTTCAAACCTGTATTACTTACTGTATTACAATAATAAGCCATTTTCATCTGTGACTCAAACATCCTCTTGGGACATAGTCTCAAACCGAACGAGCACCATAACACAAGTTTATACTGTAAAAGTGGTTATATTGCCAGAATATAACTTAACCTTGTGTAAACAATCTCTATAATTATGTACTCAATAATGCCTAATGTTGCTGAAGTGGGAAAAAAATGAACAACGCACACATATTGGATATGTTACATTTACCTACAACAACTGAGTCAACAGGTGTTAAGAACAGAAATTTGAAAATGTTGTATATGAATTATTTTAGTCTTTCATTCACTGTTTTCCCTTAATCTCGTTCTCAATGAGCCACTGCTCTCTCATTTTCTCATTTAGTCATGCAGTTCATTTGCACTCTTTCTCTCTCTCTCTCTCTCTCTCTGTGTATCTCTGCCATCAATAAAGCATAAATTTATTTTTAACATTAAAAAAAGTTCCACAAAAAATATTAGTGCCCTGGGAGACTTCCTGAGGTAGAAATGCCCTAACAGTATGGAAAACAAGCTTTGCACTTGGGTTAACTCTAGTTTTTGTTTGTTTGTTTGTTTGTTTTTGTTTTTGTTTTTGTGTTAATATACATATTTACATTTTAATTGTTGTTTTCTTTCTCACATAGATGCTGGAACAAAAAGCAGCCAGATTTGGACGGTGGAAGGAGCAGAAGAACCAGAAAATCAGAGATCAGGCAGAGCTCTACTGGTGCCCTTTAGGGGATTGATTTATCTATAATTATCTATAATATCTACTCAATGTTCTGATGTAGTTATAATTGGTCATTGTTCTGTTTTATAAAACTATTCAGTATATTCTACTGTTCAATAGTTTGGGGTCAGAAAGTTTAAGAAATTGTTTGTATTCAGCAAGGACGCATTAAATTGATAAAAAGCGGCAGAAAAAAAACTTTTACAGTGTTGCACATAAATCCTATTTTAAACAAAATGCTGCTCTTTTAAAAGCACTATTCAAAGTATCCTGAAAAAAAAAAAAATACATATATATATATCACTGTTTCCACAAATGTAACAGCACAACTGTTTTCGAGACTGCTGATGATAAATGTTTCTTGAGCATCAAAACAGCCTATTTTAATCATTTCTGTTGGATTGTATGAAACAGAAGACTCGAGTAATGGCTGCTGAAAATTCAAATTAAACATGGGCCCACAATTGGCCCCATTGGGGGCCCACTCTGCTCAACCCACACTTTGGGCTGTCCCACTCAGGCCCCACCCGGGCCCCTTAGTGTGGGGCCCACACGCACCCCACATTTGACGCCAGTATTGGGGCCCACAGTGGGCTGCCCACATGTGCAAGATTTTCTGCCCGCAGTGGACCCACACTGGACCCAAAGGGGCATGTTTGCTGGGATGCCCCTTTGAAATGAGCTGATTTTGTGCATAAAATTATAAAATTTCTCAGTTATCTGTGTTCTATTGTGAATAAAATTTTGGCTCATGTAATTTGAAAGTCTTTTAGTTTTCATTTTATTCAAATTTAAAAACATTTCCGAAATTCAGGTTGTAGAAAAACTGAATAAATTATCTCCCTTATACCTTAAGTAAGGGATAATCAACGGCTAGCCGTGCATTAAAGGAAATGCATGACGTGAAGGCAAAGACCCGCAGACGCGAAGTGCATTTAAAATCCTTTAATGCACGGCTAGACGTTGACATTTTTATTTTTTATTTTTTCAAATATAGTAAGCAGCTGCACAGTTTTGTTAAGACTTTTTTTTTCCAAGAAATAATAATAAAGTATTTTGCCACACTACTTTTAAAATAATCTTTTTAAGAATTTCATAATTTTGATGAGTCTCTGATATGTATGACTTTATCCATTTTTTTTTTAATCTAAACTATTAATGTTTTGTCCTAGCCTACAAATGCACACTATGTGATGGAAAATGGTTCATACAGGCGTGTTGTTTGATTTTAAAACATAATCCTCCAAATCTTTTTCTTGGTCTGAATGGGCCTTTGCAGTGGCTGACTGGTATTATCTAAAAACAATTATCTGAAAGGAATACTTGCAATCAAAAACATCCTAAATTAAGACTTACCTGATACAAAAAGCCACAGAAATATTCAGCAAAGACATTCATTTAAGCTCTGGCACCTCAATGTTTTGTGTTAGGCCAAACATTTTAAATGTTTGCAGGTAACTGCATACCTATTATCCAATATGCAAAACATGGGATAAAATTAATCCCCGTTTTGAACAGCTTGATGACTCCTTTTATACCACTTGTGCTTTGATGGAATTTATGTGCAGTCGGTTCATGGTTATCTGTCAGAGCTGTATAAATTTGCAATTGAATTGGCCAGCCAGGCCTCAGTTACATTGAGAAGTTATTCTATCAGCTGTACCTGATGCAATGAATAACATGAATAAAGCCAAACACAACTCTTGAATAAGTCAATCCTTTTTTACAGCAAAAGAAAACATATTTTTTCTGTTATTTTCCAGGCAGCACATCTGTCAGATAACATGTTGAGGTGAAGATTTTGTTCTTTGAATCACATGTTTTGCACAGAGGGATTTCAAAGCATAAGTTCTTCAGATAGGTTAAAAGAACTTCAATATAAAATCTTCAACTCATACGGTGGATCATGTTTGATATGAAGACTCTGCAGAATCTGTTCACAGTTGGAATTGGCAAGACTTTTGAAGGGAAAACACAGGTGCTGGCAGACACCAGCAAAGGGAACTCCACCTGCATAATCGGATTTTATTTGTGGAAAAAAGGAGGAATGCATAATTAGGGTCAAACATCACACACAACATACATTTGTGTTTCAAATGAAAGATGCCAGTATTTGTCCCACAGCTGCAGCAGATACACCAAACTCCATCTGTCAAACCTGTTCACGGTAAAGTCCAATACAATAGGTTTTCATGTCCAGCTAAATCAAACACATTTTCTCACAGGGGACCAGATTACCACCAATGCATGAATGGTATAGCGCTTGGCGTAACACGTGTCCCATTGTGAAGATGCATATGTGGGGAAGGTAACTGCTTGGAATTACAGTGAAGGGCAGGATGCATCTTTCTATCCTTTCAAAGGCAGCCAAATATCTCTCTGGATAATGTAAACTGCACACAAAACTTGAAAACCCTTTTGAACTGAAAGCCTTTTTTTATCATTATTTATTAGAGAGCAAAACAGCTTATTAATAATTAAAAAAATAGAGCTTTCTGCCAAAACAAAGCCATGTGGTGTAAACCAACATTTAGAGAGAAAAAAAAAAAAAAATCATCATTACACAGAAAATATTGTGACATCACAAAGTCACACGTTTAAATAATTGCCACCCATGGAATGAACACACACACACACACACACACGCGCGCGCACACGCACACACACACACACACACACACACGCACACAAAGAGAATGAGGTCTGGTTAAGCTGTGCTAGAGAAGACAAAGCAGAAGAGCTGCTTTAGTAGTGCCATTTTGTGATTATGGTAAGGGGCATGACATTTCCAGAGCAGTTCAAGCCAATCATAACACACTGGGCCAGATAACCAATCAGAGCACATTTTGTATTTCAGAATGAGGGGTTTCATCGAAACGGGAACTAAACAGCATGCTCCAGAGAGACTGGGAAGAGAGGTGCTGCAATAATGTATGAAAAATAATGCATTTTTGGGACAATCAAGCATGAAATTCTGGATCACTCCAAAAACCAAATCAAGTCTTCATAAAAGGGCATAATAGGACTGCAATAAAATGATAAATGCCAAACAGGTTGTAATGTCACATGGTAGATAATGATATTTATGAATTAATAATTAGTTATCATCATCATCACCATCAAAAAATAAAATAAAATAAAATAAAAAATAAAAAAGTGTATATGCATAAATAATAAATAATACATAATTAAACAAACAAACAAATAAAAATGAATTGCATTATGATGTGTGCACTCAAATGTATTCAAGGTGTACAAAAATATAAATTATTAAATTATTATTAAGTTATTCATTTTTACTTGAGGAAACAAACGCAAAAAGTACATTTATAACTCCACATATGTGTTTTAACTAAATTTTACATTTTTATCATGAACTTTATTTTTTATTGACCCTGCGTGAAACAAAAGTTGTGACCGTCAACTTCTATTACCGAGTGAAACAGAATACTTCCCACTACTTTACCACGTCTGGTTAGTTCACAGAATTTTTGTTTGTTCGTTTTATTAATTTTGAATTCATATTGATTTTAATTAACATGCTACTTGTGTGGTTCTCCACCCGTTAATAATATTACAATGAACACTTTTAAGGAAGAACTACTGAATTTGTCAACATTTTTCAGGTCAGCAAAAATAAATATTTTATGCTTATTTTGTCAGTTAATTATGTGAAATAATTGTTTTAGTACATTCAGATGGACATAAATTGTGATTATGAAGTATAAACACAGCTTCTTCAGTGTTTTCAGTATAGCTGTTTGCCAACCGACACTTCCGTGCAATTAATTATTTCCCAGCCAATTCATTATTGAAGTGTCAAGGATTTCATATTCACCTCCCTCTCAACAGCATGTAAGATCAAAATAAACTGTGACTGGTCGCTTAACATGTTGACCAGATGGCCTCTTCCTGTCCAAGTGAGTTGATATTGGAAATCAAAGTCTGGCTTCGCAAGGTTAAGTCTCTGCTAACACTGCCATTTAACATCATAACTCCAGGTATGTGACTTTCATATCAGGATGCAGAACTGGACTTATGCATGCAAATTACATATTTTGATTATGTTCACTGCTGGAGCCTTATGGATACCATTAGGAGAGAAATCTTGTGAAAATTTGTGCAGTCATTGCTACTGTGGATAATTCATGTGTGGATGAGAAACAGGGATGTGTAACAGTTAGTCTAGATGGTAGTTTGTGCTCACCACACGGTGAAATGTAGTATTGATTAAGTAGCACAGCAAATAAAAACCACTGCTTTTACACTGATATTTTAGTTTTGCTGTTTAATTGAGGAAACAGATGTTTGCAATCTTCACCAACTAAATGGACAATCGTTTCTGGATAGAGCCAGAGGTGATATGACATGAAACTTTTTCGATATATACAAAATGATTTTTCCATCACACGCTGCACAGATTGCTTGCAGATACCTGAGTGGACACTGAGTGTCACTTCTGCGTGTAGACTGGAAATTGTGCTGTTTATTGACTTCCAATGATTTTTTTATGCAGCCACCATGGCCTCTTTGCCCTTGGTTTGACCAGTGATGGAAGACTTGTGAGGCAAATGTAGTCATCGACGCATGTTGAACTTCATCCTGTGTGACAGTGCAATCTATACCTCATCTAGGAATGATGACCTCCTCAAAAGCACAGCTCTGAAGGCCTCTTTGTCACCTTGTTCACTCAGAGGACACCAAATGTTCTCTGCTCTGTTTACAAACCATGATGTGACTGTCATCATTCAACAATAAACGTGCTGAAGTCTCAGACACAATCACCCAGAGGCTACTGCTCAAGAGACTCACTGGAGTTCTTGGTTAAGTTTCATTCATAAACTATCTCCAGCATGCTTTTCTGCAACATGAGTCTGAAAATTATATACTCCTCTTTACATATAACCATCACTTTATAAGTTACTGCTGCCATGATGGCTAGCTAATATACAAACATATTTTTTTAGGAAAGTGTTTTGCACTAGTAATGACTATGAAAAATAATGCATTGATATTTGTGATTTAATATGGAATGTTTAGCATGCTAATAATAATTAACGCAATCACTTTCTCATTGCTAATGTTTCTAATATTCCTAATGTTTTTCTCCACTTCCTGTGGCTATTCGCTCTCCTGCAGATCATTAAAAGAGTTGGGATCCACAGATACATCTTGCACTATTGATCGGTTCAATGATGTTGTACTGTGAGGACCTATCTTAATAAAAATATTGATTTATAGTGTTTTAACTGGCATGAAATTAAAGCTTTGGGAAAAAAAAAAATGAATAAAAAAAAATAAATAAATAAATAAAAAAACAGGCAGTTATCACTCAAACAGAGAGCAGATCGAGTACTGATAGAGACACATGAAAAAAAAAAAAAAAGTTATTTCTGTAAATAAAACCAAACCTAAATGTGACAATTATTATAATCGGTTTATGTGATGGTTGTTATAGGTTTATTTAAATTGAGAGTTGCTTTAAGGTCATGTTCTGTAAATGTTGTCAATAAATGGGAAGAAGAAGAAGAAGAAGAAGAAGAAGAAGAAGAAGAAGAAGAAGAGTCCGTAGTCTTTGCAGTTTATGCCCAAATTGCAAAAAAAAAAAAACTGTTATTCTTTTTTTATTTTCAGAGATATATCTGCCACAAAACAAACAAACAAACAAAAAAACTATTTAAAATATATTTCCCTTTTGTTGATTCTAAATTAATTTTGTGTAAGTATATATTTTTTTTCTTGTGAAAGAAATCAATACTTTTATTCAGCAATGCATTACATTGATTTATGAATTGATTTACTATTAAAAAAGTATATATATATATATATATATATATGTGTGTGTGTGTGTGTGTGTGTGTGTGAATATGTGTGTGTGTATATATATAACAATATATATAACAATATATTGATCTAGTGCTGTTTCTGTTCTGTCTATTATTATTATTATTATTATTATTATTATTATTATTATTATTATTATTATTATTATTATTATTATTATCAGTTCACAGCCTAACCCCAACATTTAAAAGCTCACAGCACAGCACTATACCAAAGCAAATAACTCCTGGTTAAGGTGGATTGTAGGTGGTTAATTTAGTAAATGAGATGCAGCGTTTTGAAATAAAAAGGCACATCTACTTCACAGATTTGCCTCTCTAATATTTGACTGCAGTCTTTGGCATGTAAGACCAGATATTACTGAGATCTCTTCTGAAACTTTTTATCAGGAGAAAATTTAGAAGAAGCATAAAACTTAAGCAAAAGTCACCATTTTCTCTCCATTTGAAACAACTAAAATATTAAAGAGATCACATTTGTGATTTCTTTCTCCTTACCTACAGGCAGGGTGAGACACTAACCGGGGTAAACTTTTCTAATGTCCTCGCTCAATTGCTTTCTTGCTTTACTCAAAATGAGACAGTTCCAATTCACAACATTCAGAGGTGCCCTCTAAGAGATCCTTTGACACTTTTACTCAATCATTGTAAGAGGAGAAAGTGACAGAAGAGGAGAAAGAAAAGGGGGGAAATTTTGAAAGAGATAAGGTGTCTTTTATTCTCCCATTACTATGGAAATGAATGGCTAAGCCTGTAGTGAAGTCTCCTCATGACCGCGTGTGGAGGTCTGTGTACTCTAAGAAAGAGGGACAACAGAGGAAAGGGGACCAGAGGAAAAAAAAACGTTCTTTGTCCACTGGTGTTTTCTCCTTTATTGAGCAGAGTCATGCTGTCAATCATCTTCACATCTTCTTCTGCTCAGCTTGAGTTCATGCACCCATCCTTCAGCTTTATACCAAAAGTTTTTCCACAGGGCTTCCGCTGTTTGATTTCAAAATTTTGCCATCAGGAAAGTTATTAAAGGGTATACACAGTGCTTGCGAGCTTGCTTCAGACATGGCTTTGTAAGCTCACCCTGAAAGAGAGAGAGAGAGTTTGTTGGAGTCACATAGTGGAAAAGGACAGTGTCAACAAATGTTCCTCTGGCCTGATTCATTCGGACTCCTGAATTTAATTCTAAATAACTTCATGGCTGCTGCTTACTGCTATGTGACCACTTGGATACAAGTTTGGCAGGGCTAACAGGATACACTCGTAACTTCGTTTATAGCTTGCCTGTCAAGTGTGACGTCTTGATGTTTAATACTATACTGGTTTATATTCCACTTGCTGCTCAGAGAACAGGGCTACTAACACCTAGACTCGTGTAGCAAGACCTGGTGTAAAATCAGGACCACATTCCTACTTATTCTGGTTAATAAGTATTCCTGCACGACTTTCATTGTTTTATTCCTTTCCCAGACCCAGACTATGATAAATTTGTGAACAAATTAAAATCAATGAATGAATGAATATGTGACATATCTATAAACCAATACATTACATATTTCCATTAATCATTATACATAACAATTTTGACCTTTTTTTTTTTTTTTGGAGGAAACAGTGTCAGTTTGAGATTAAATGTGAAGAAAAATCAAGGTAAATTTTGTCAGGATATGATTGTGTGTATGTGTCATTACTAATCAAGCCCTAATATTATAGATTTATGCAAGAACATTGCTTGTATTATGTGTATTTAGGATACATAAAATGTTAGCTATGAATCTGGCATTAGCAAAACAAATGAATTTGGCAGTTTTGGTCCAAAAATGTTAAAAATTTAATTTCCACTGCAGAATGCTTTTAAACACAATACATATTTTGAGATGTGGTGGAAGTGACATTGTTATGGGTATATTCATGACATCAGAAAAACATGGAAATCAACTTTTTCATCAAGGAAAAACTTCAGAAAAAAATAGCAACTCAACAGTTATACAGCTTATGCAATATGACATTGCTTTCAAAAAGTTTAATATTTAATAATTTATGCTCAAGAACAAATTTGACCAGTTATTTTTTTTTTTTTCTTCCGCCAATGCACACACTAGTAAGATTACAGCCAAACCATCAGGCCGCTAAGTACCACAGACTGGAAGCCTGTGATAAACACTGAAAGGCAGGAATAAACTATGTATTATAGCAAATCGACAGGATCTTGCCCTCTCTGTTTAAAGTGTTTATAACAAGCATCATTCCGGCTTGTTCAGTTCTTGTTCACCAGGCACCGGTCACCACTCGAGTGGTTTTGGTGTGAGAAAACACTCCAACAAAACCCTCCAGTTTTAAAAGAACACGCTCCTCACTACAGGTAGTTTCAAAGATCTTTCTCTTCTCCACTTCGATTAATTGTCTTATATTTTCCACAGACAATTCCAGCTTTTTAGCTCCCATTTCAACTTTTTCAGCTCCCGTTCAGCACAGTCACTGGTCCAGTTTTAAAGGAACATGCTTCTTGCTGTCTCTCCCCTCTACTGTCATAAACATCTCAAATATGAATAGGGGAAGTGGTATCAGCACACACAAAACCATTTGCATCTGAACTTTTGAACTTGCATGACATGGGTGCTCACTTTCATATCTGGATTCCCAATCCAATGCCGCTGGGTTACTCATTATAAACGATTACCAACAGAAATTGTGTCATATCAGCCTAGCTTCCTTACCCAACAGGCTCAACCAAGCTTTTGGATTGAAAAAATAACCCAGTGCTACACAGTGTTGGGCCCTGTTAGTGGAACAATTAAGTAAACTAGTGAGACTAGTGTGCATAGCTGAACTACCAGGGCCTCATTGATAAAATGTTGTGCAGAAACCATCCTAAATTTGATCTTACGATCATCTCTCAAATATGCGTACATGTGATTGATAAAATGAACGTACATATAGAAAATGCAAGTACGCGTCTCTTTCAGATGTGAAATCCATGAATCGCAAATGATCTTGAACTTGCATGCAACTGAATGGTTATAGCTCTTTGCCTTGTAAACGACTCCTAATTAATGTCATTAACATATAAAAGATCATCAGTCATCATTCAAATCCTTACAGCTTATATTTCCAAAAACCTGCAGTACTCCGACAAGAAAAAGTACGGTGAACGTGATTTCACCAAGTACAACATGTTCTTAGGTCAACATCCTTGCTGATCCTGGAACAACATTCCAATCAACCAATCAACAACAACATTCCAATCAACCAGTCAGAAGAGGCATAACTTTTCAGGAAATATCTGTTTTAGGCTTACGATCAGGGTTAGGTGTTTTTACACCCTACATCATTTCTCACTGATTTTAGGAATACATTATGGGTAGGGTTAGGTTTAGGGGTAGGGATTGGGTTAAGTCTATATTCTTGGACAGTAATGTTGATCCAGGATCAACAAAATATGTTGACCCAGGAACATGTCTTACTTGGCAAAATCACGGCGAAAGTACGTACGTCTGCTTTGACCCTGACGTGACGCTAAGCACTTTTCCATGTTAAAGGCAGTTTTTACAAATATGAGCGTTGGTGTGGATTGAAGCGTGCACACATTCTATGATCAAATCTTAGTGTACGCACACTTTGTAAATGAGGCCCCTAGTCCCCACATCTTCTAGCAGGGGTTAACCGTCCCATATTAACCAGCATGACCCATTGGGAGATGAACATGGATGTGCAGCGACCCCTACAGATACTGGACAGCAATAATCCAAACAAAGGTCACGATTCATTGGATTTTACAGCACATGTTCTGAGATGAGATCCCACATGGTTATCGAAGCCTGTAGAAGTCGTAATGACTGATTTATTCACTCCAACCCCTGGTGAAGGTTAAGGGTGGCATCTCAGGCACTTGTCTGTTTTCTCATAAAGCCCTTTGAGGCTTTTTATTAGTTTATTAAACGCTGCTTTATGAGGAGCACATAACTGCATCTTGCACGTTGATGCATCTCTCTTCCATCTGGCCTCTGTCTAAGTATATGCTTATGACTGATTGCAGTCCACCCACAGCCGTGCAATTTGGCTGACTAGCCTACCTTCAGATCTGCAAGTTGTTATGAAGATTTCCTCTGTTTCTCTTAAGAGTGGAGATCAGTGCTCTTGCCACAACAAGACGAGGCAAGCAAATCAACGCTATTTTGACGCAGCATTCTGTCGGTGTGCTCGTAAACCCGCGTTCCCGTGCGGTTTAGCAACTATAAAGCTCATGGACTCCTGTCAGATGCTTCCTTGGCATCGGACGCATCTCTGGGCTCCAGCTACTCCCCTCTGTGTAATTTGTGAAGCTTCCTGAGCCTCTGCCATTAACCATCGCCTGTGTTCTCACGCCTGGATAAAAGAGACTCGAAATTGAAGGAATCACAAACACTGGCAAGGGAGAAACACAGATAGCGGAGCCTCGGTTTTGCATCTTCTGGCCCTTGAAATATTTATGCTCCCCACAAAAAGGAAGTCGCAAATTAGGGATATTGTGTAGGACCTGGTCTGTTGAAGAAGAAAGACTTTCTGGATAGTCAGGAAGCCTGGTAAGGACACCAGTGTATAAACAGAACATATGCTGGTGGCCAACAATGTTGTGGTACAAACAGAAGAACAACAGCTCTTTTTCTGTCCACCTCTTCTTTGTTCCCCCTCACATCAATGTAGGTGGCCACCAGAAACCCTGCTTTCATGTGGCACAGGCTGGCTATTAAAAATATGCCTGCAGTGAGCTTCCAGTGTGACAGCCAAGAAAGAGCTGCATTCTAGGACAGCGCTCCTTCTCTCTTTTTCTCGCTCTCGCTTTTCTGCTCCTTCCAAGCCACTGCCTAATTTATATTTTGCAGCCTTTCGTCTGGCTCCACCGTCTAATTCACTTGAATGTTCCACCTGCACACCCTTCAAGATTTGACATATTTTATAAACATCTACTAAAAGGACTGTCACAGGCCTCCAACTGGCACCATTATCCGCTAATTCACCCTAAAAGGAAGAGGCTTTTATTGCAATCTGCTCATGGAAGAAAAAAAAACAAGTGAGACGTCTGATGTCGCTTCTCATGTGCCGCTTGAGTCCTTCATCTGGTCCTCATGCTCTGCTTCAGAGCGACAGCGTCTCGGTGACTCAGTCTGTGCTCACAAATGGTGTGCTGTCTGGTTTTTGCTAATTACCAATCTCAATATTTGACTTGCTGTGCTTCAAAGTAACCTCTGTTTATCTGTTGTCATCTTAAGCTCATGGTTTATGGACATGTTAATTTATATCTGAAGAAGGCAGGATGTTTAATGCATGGGAGATGTGTAAGGGTGAATCTCATGACAGAGTGGCATGATTTTCCCTTGAGCAGTGAGAGCTTTAAGAGTCAGAGAGTCTATAATCTTTTGCTCCGTACTCCTCGATATGGTCTGTAATGTTATTTTTGTGACAGAGCATAGACCGAATTTGGAGCAACATGTTAACTGCCATAATGTACTTGCATGTCAGGATTTGACACATTAAAACACTGTTATTAGAGTTTAAGAATGAAAGAAAGATGGAATTTGTGAAATGTTATCAAAAACACAAATTGTGCAAATGGATGATGAATTTCACACATTACGGTAATTAAAAGTGCATATAGGCATAATAAAGGGAGAAATGTAAAAGTATATGTAAAATAAGAACCATAAGAACCTCTCTCTCTGGTAAGAAATAGTGTGCATGAAGGACATAGTAAAAGCAAAATAAAAATGAAGGATCAATACCAGTTTGCTTTTTTTTTTTGCTTTGTGACATCATTTCATCACAACTGAGCACAATTCCCCTAAACATTCTCATTACAGTGCTCACTTTATGTTTGGACTTCTTTGGATTTCGTATTGAATTCTTAGTAATAGTATGAATATACAGTAATACAATGATTGAAAACAACAACAACAACAACAACAACAATAAATGCTACCATGATCTATAAAGAGTTTGCAATTTAAATGACATATTATTTTGATTTCCATGTGTTTTTGGGTCATTAATTGGTAAAATATTGGAAAGTAAACTGCATTTTGCACATCTCTTGGTGAAGGGTTTGGCCATGGCATAATAGATGTTAACTCTGTGTAGCAAATTAGCTCAAAAGGGGAAATATTTAAAATGAATTATAACTGGTTATAATTAACAATTCAAGAGTTCACACTTACATATAATTAGCTGGAGTATAGTAATGCGTATTTTGCGTGCTGTCCGGGGAAGGGCTCAGAGCTCGGGAATGGCCCGAACCCAGAGTACCCCCCTGTATAAGTGTGGTAAGAACTCAAGTGTGGTAAGAGCTCAAGTGTGGAGAAGGGGCGGTGGAGGGATGCTGATTAACCGTCAAAGGATAGAGGTATGTCAGCTGTCTTTATACCTATGGTGTTGATTAACTTGAGTGCGTTCCTCTTGTGTTAATTAGGCTAAGTATCTGACGTGCTCGTCCCGAACTTTGTTAATAAAACATCATTTCACGAGTTCACACTTACATATAATTAGCTGGAGTATAGTAATGCGTATTTGGCGTGCTGTCTGGGGAAGGGCCCGAACCCAGAGTACCCCCCAAAAGCAAATAAATGCGGGACAGCCACAAGACTAAACCCACCCCCCCAATTACGCACTGAGATCTGGCGGGTGCTGGTTTCGAGAAGTTGCCTGTTTGGCGGGCCGGGGGAGCCTACGTGCTCCGTGGGAGCGGCTTGTGGCATCGGATGGGTAGGCCGCACCGGCCGCTGGTATGGACTGCGTGGTTTGGGGTGCCCGGTCGGAAGGGCTCGAACCGATGCTCAATGGTGTGCTCACTGCATTGGAACGAGTGAGCCCTACCGGCTGATGGAGGAGAAGCAGCGTAATTGGCCCTGACCAGGAGGGCCCGAGTTGCCTTGAGTGGAGCAGCTCACGGAGTCAGTGTACGGGCCCTCCTGGCCGTCAGCCCCTGCTAATCAGAGGACAGAGGCGAGTAGCTGACCAAGAGAGCCCATGAAGCCTCCGATTGGAGATCGAGACTCCGGACATCGGACGAGTGGGTCCTATCAGCTTGGCAGGTAAAAAGAGTTTGGGACGTCTGACAAGGAGGACTCTCGCGACATCCGACGGGAGATCAAGACTCACGGCATCGGACGGATGAGTCTCGCTTGAGGGCGGCAAGTATAGAAGCCCAGCCGGGAGAACTCTCGCCGACATCTGACGCGAGATCAAGACTCACTGCATCAGACAGGTAAGTCTCACCAGGCGGGTAGGGAGAAAGGAAAACCAGACTGGGAGGGCTCTCGCGGCATCCGATGGGAGATCGAGACTCAGGACATCGAATGGGTAAGCCTCGCCAGGCAGGGGGAAAAGATGTGAGGTTTGGCTAAGAGAGTTCAGACAGCATTCAGCGGGGGTACAAGACCCAGGGGGACGAGACCCATGGCGACGGACGGCTGGACCTCGCTGACCGTCGGACGGAAAGGTAAGGTTGTGTGGCCAGGAGACTCTCACCGACGTCTCAAGACCCATGGTGACGGACAGCTGGGCCTCACTGACCGTCGGACGGAAAGGTAAGGTTGGGTGGCCAGGAGGCTCTCGCCGGCATCTGACAGGAGATCAAGACTCACAGTATAGGACGGGTAAGCTTCGCCAAACGTGGGACAGAAAAGGTAAGATTGTCTGGCCTGGAGGCTCTCGGCAGCGTCCGACAGGAGATCAAGACTCACGGCATCGGACAAGTAAGACAGAAGGGTAAAGTTGTGTGGTCGGGAGGCTCTCGCCGACATCCGACTGGAGGTCAGTACTCAGAGCATTGGATGGGTAAGCCTCGCCGGCCGTAGGATGGAAAAGGTAGGGTTGTCTGGTCGCGAGGCTCTCACGGCATCCAACAGGAGAATAATACTCGCTGCATCGGATGGATAAGCCTCGTCAGTAGGCAGACTGAAAAGCCAAGATTGCTTGACCGGATGGCTGTTGTAACATTCGACGGGGGTTCGATACTCACGGCACGAGCGAGTAAGCATCACGGGTAGTCAAGAGAAACGTATCCCGGAAGGATCTTGCCATGTTCGACGGGAGATCAAGACTCACGTCGTCGGATGGGTAAGCCTCACCGGTAATTGGATGGATTTGGGCATGAATTGAGCTGTAGATATAGACACTGCTGCAGTGGTGATTACGTTAGATGGCTTGTTGACCAATGAGGGTCTGGTGGGCTACATTGATGTGGAACTGATTAGTTCTGATGTAGCTTTGGAAAGCTTCTGAAGACCATCTTCCTAGAGTTTTGATCTGCTGCTTGGAGAGGCCTTTTTGGGCATGCTGATGATGATGTGAAAAGAGTGGCTGGAGAAATTTTTAGCTGGGATGCCTGACGGAAAAGGCGAGGTTTGCTCAACCAGGATGCTCTCGCTGGCATGCCACGGGAGATCAATACTCACGGTACGGCCGGGTGAGCATCACCGTTAGTTGAAAAGAAACATGTTCACTCAACCGGGAAGGCTCACGCAGCATCTGACGGGGGTTCTGCACTCACGGCATCGGACGTGTAAGCTTCGCCGGTACGGTAGTCGGACGGAAAAGGCAAGGCTTGCTTGACCAAGAAGCTCTCGCAGCATCCGACGAGAGGTCAATACCCATGGCATCGGATGGGTGAGCCTCGCCGGTAGTCAACAGAGAAACATATTTGCTCCACCGGGAGCGCTCTTGCAGCATCTGACAGGGAGTTCAATACTCAGAGGAATTTGAGTTGTCTAAAAGGTAGATGCTATGAGGATTACTTTGCGTAATTGTAAGACAAATCCAATAAGCTGCTTTTGATAAAGCGCCCAAAAATCTTGGTGCTGCTTGTGTCCAAAAGTTAAGCATACGACAAAATAGAATTTCCTGTGTTAGGCCACTGAAAAGGAAAAAAGGGGTTACTAGTAGTGGGAGGAAAAAGACCTGTGTTGCCTGTGTACCCCAAATAAGTGGCATGCGTCTGGACGGATAGGCATGGCTTTGGAAGCTGAAGTGATGTCGACTTTTGCCAGCCAGGTGCTACGACTCATGGTTTTATCATATGGATTGCATGATCAATGTCCTACTATTGGGAGAGAATTCATCGAGAGGAATCGAGGTGTTTATGCTTGAAATGAGGAGATATGCAGAGCTGACAGAGTGATTAGAAGGAGTTTCTTACCCCAGAATTTCCCTAGCAGCCACTCCAATGGGCTAATGCAGAGATGGCGGTCATCGAAAGGGCTGATCATGAACCCTCGTTTAATTTACGCCGCCTATAGGGGAAAGCTGAACAGATTATTTCAGTGAAACGGCTGAACGTAATGAAGAACTCAGGAAAATGGCAACTTTTGATGTCCCCATTCAAGGATTTATGATTGTTGCAGCATTTCTGTCATAATGAAAAGACCAAATATTAAAGATTAAGTAGACATTTGAATTAAATGTTTAGCCTAACAAGGGTTAGATCGCACGGTGACATGTAAACGATTGTCAGGCCATTGGAGCCCTCTGTAGGCTTTTGATGTAATGCGTATGTACATTATATTATTTAATACATTATATTAAGTTTGTTCAACAGAACCATATGTTACTTGCTTTTGATACTTTATTCAAAACAATTGTTATGACCTGTTGTGGCCTGCAATACATCTGTTACCCAATTACTCGCTAGTGATGGCCTTAGATGAGGGGTCTATGTCCACACCTACCAGGATCTGTGCTCGGATGTTGTAAGCCACTAGTGGTGGCTCCCAGGCAACAGCATTTGGTGGGACAGGCAGTGCTGTGAGGGAGAGGAGCAGGGGCCGCAATTTCCAGCGGAGGCAGCCTCATGTTTAATATCGGCCTCTAGGACTTGAGGTGGGAAACTGATAGAAGCGTAAAAGAAAAAGGAGTAAAAGAGAGAGATTTGGGGGTCTGTGTTGCGAGCGGAGGCAGCCTCGCGCTTGCTTCGCCTGCTGTAGCTGTAGACCACAGGAAGGAAGTCCTGAAGAACTTGTGTAGCCTGCTCTGCTAGCGGAGGTAGCCTCATGCTAGTGTCTGCTACGGGAGCTAGAGGCCACTGAAAAGGAAAAAAGGGGTTACTACTAGTGGGAGGAAAAAGACCTGTGTTGCCTGTGTTGCAAGCAGAGATGTTCACAAGTCTTTAACCTGGAGTCTGAGTAAAGTCTGAAATCTTTGACGCTGGAGTCTGAGTCAAGTCTCGAGTCTTTGGTCACGAGTCTCAAGTCATTTAATGGCTCGCTAAAAAAATCCCATTCATAGTCCTCATGTATTGAAATCTTCCTATTTACGAAGCTGTTTTATAGGCTATAGACAAAACATATGATCTATGATCTGCTTTTTTTTTTTTTTTTTTTTTTTTAAAAAAAGAGGTGTTAAGATGTAAGGTTAATGTACATCCAGCCTGTTACTGTTTAATACATTCCCATGTTCAAAACAGTTTTTCTGTAGTGAAATTCTATAATAAGATAAGTCCTATCTACCATGACACATAAGGAAATATGTGACACAGATATTACAAAACCATACAAATCAAGTATTTCTTTTTGATAAAAGTCAGGGGTATTCAATTAAAGTTCCAAGAGGCACAGACTCTATATTTTCTTCCAAGCAAAAAAAAAAAAAAAAAACTAATAAAAAATATGTATATTTTTTTTTTACATGTATTGCACTTTTACATTTAGATACATGCGAAACCATGTGACAAAAAGCACTGTTTCTGTTCAGGGTTTTTCTCCTGAAATCTATGTTATTTAAATATATTATAAGCATTATCTACTAAAAATGTCTACAATAATCAAAACTTTCTCATCTTGAGCAGAAAAGAAAGATAACCAGCAGTTTCAAAGTTTAAGTTCTATCCTAGCCATCTAATAACAATTTTCCCAATTATAATTACATGATTCTTTCGAAATGTTCTTAGCCTACAGATTAATAATGCTAAATGTAGATCAGAAACATGTTGTCACATCTGGTTTGAACAGTCAGAGTCATAGGTTATTGAGAGATAAATAGATAGTAAGAAAAATAACTAGATTTGCAGCATTGTTTCTGTTGTTGTTAAAATAACCGTGTCATCCGCAGCTCTTAAACTTGGCGCCGGCGCGCGTCTGGAGAGAGAGAAAGCGCACGGAGCTGAAAGGGCTTGAATTAAGCGCGTTTGGCTTTAGATAAAAATACCAGAGTATATAGCGCTGAAAGATATTTGCCATAAACTACGCTTGTTATGTGATCCGCTCTGCTGTTTTGATGCACTGCTCACATAAAATGGTGCTGCTGTTATGGCTCGCGGTCCGGATGAATGCCGGTGTGTAGATGCGGTCCGCCTTTTGAAAATTAGTTATAGAAATTGTATTTAAGGATAAAAGACTCGAGTTGCTTTTAAAATATTCAAGAGTCCTTTTCCTCGAGCCAAGTCTGGAGTCATTTCAGGTCGAGTCTGAGTCAAGTCTGAAGTCTATAAAAATCCGACTCGAGTCCGAGTCACTAACTCGAGTGCCCATCTCTGGTTGCAAGCGAAGGCAGTCTCGCACTAGTGTCCGCTATGGGAGCTGGAGGCCGCTGAAACGGAAAAGGGGTTAGGGGTAGTAGACAGAAAGTCTGAGATGTGAGGGCCTGCTTTGCCAGCGTAGACAGACTCGTGCTTGCTTCTGCTGCTGTAGCTGTAGGCCACGGGAAAATGGTTTGTGACTTTTAGTGGGACATGCTGGAATGTCCAGGTAGCCTGCATTGTTACCAACTTATCCATTTTGTTGCTAGATTAGACATTTCTCAGACTACCCTAGCAACTTGTTTTTCAAGCAACTAGCAACAAATGTAGCTAAATTTTTATTTTTTGGCAACCTTTAAAAAGTGATAAAAGATAAAAGGCATGCGTTTTCTCTTAACCACACAAAAAGAAGAAAATATTGAAACAGCTAGCCAGCCAAGCAGCACATCGGCTGGTAACATTAGACACTTTGGGAGAGGTGCTTAGCAGTACGCACTTCACATATGAATTAAGTTGCAGGTTGCACTTGTTCAATAATTGTTTATTTATGATGCGCCTTAATTTTTGGTTTGTACCTATGAAAAGCACAGATCCTTTTCCTATTTAGCGCCCAAACTCTGGAACAATCTACCTAACACTGTTCGGGAAGCAGACACACTCTGTCAGTTTAAATCTAGATTAAAGACACATTTCTTTAACCTGGCTTACATATAACACACTACTACACTTCTATTATTCATATCCGTTAAAGGATTGTTAGGCTGCATTAATTAGATCAACCGGAACCGGGAAGACTCCTCATAACACACGATGTACTCGTTACATCGTAAGAAGAATGGCACTTACGCTAATATTTGTCTGTTTCTTTCTTATTCTGTTTCTCAGTCCGTGTCCAGATCAGATGGTGGATCGGCGCCGTGAGATGATGTCTGCGACCTTGATCGTCGGCGGAGGCCGGGACACCTGGATGAGCCCCGGGGACATATCCCCAGTGAAGACCTTGACTTAAATACAATAAAACTAAAAATAAAACAAAATAACTAAAAATATAATAAAATACCTAACTACATATTATTATTGTTAGAAATTGCAACAATATAAAAATAGAAATATAATACATTTATAATTTAATTAAAACAATAAGTAAAAAATAAATAATAATATCCAGGCCAGAGGAGAACTGGCCCCCCGACTGAGCCTGGTTTCTCCCAAGGTTTTTTTCTCCATTCTGTCACAGAGGGAGTTTTGGTTCCTTGCCGCTGTCGCCTCTGGCTTGCTCAGTTGGGGACACTTAATTTCTAGCGATTATCATCAATTTGATTTCACTATTTAAACGAGCTAGATAATGACATCTCTGAATTCAATAATGAAATACCTTTAACTGAAAATTGAGTGTTTAAACTTATTATACATTACTGATACTCTATCCTCCAATGTGATACTGTTAAGTGCCTTGACACAATCTGTATTGTTAAAAGCACTATATAAATAAAGGTGTCTTGACTTGACCTATGATTGTTAATCATTTACTGTTGGTCCACTGTGATCAACAGTGAAACTTGCTCTGTTGATCTTATCCACGAAACAAAAAAATAATCTTATCCGTCTTGTCTATATGCAATTTGTAAATTAAATGCAGGTAAAATGCTGGTGAAAAACACGGAAAGTTTGAGTAATTCCGGTGTGTATTCTAGCCACTTTGCATCATGGTTACATAATGATATTAACATCCAATGATGTTGTGACGTCCTTTAACAACTTTTAGCAACAAATGACCTGCCTTTAGAGATTTTACCTGAAAATTACTTGGCAACCCAGATAGCAAAATTTGTCTGGCCCACGTCTGGGCCACAACCTTGCTTAAGCTCTGGCCCAATTCTGGCTGGGTCCCTGGCCCACACACTGAAAACCGACTCAAACAATTTCCTCTGGCCCAGATATGGCCAACATCCTGTAAAATGACTTTTATTTATTGACGTTGCCCAGATCTGGCCCGCATATACTGTAGAGCAGTGGTTTTCAAACTTGTTCCTGGGGACCCACAGCTCTGCACATTTTGCATGTCTCCCTAATTTACACACCTGATTCAAATCATCAGCTCATTAGGAAAGAGCTCCATGAACTCAAATGAGTGTGTCAGAGACATGCAAAACGTGCAGAGCAGTGGGAATAGGATTGAAAACCACTGCTGTAGAGTGACTTCTATTATTTTATGTGGCCCAGGCCTGGCCCAGACACTTTAAGCCAGATCTGGCTGGGACTCTGCTTGGTCCCCGGGCCAAATGTGGCCCAGAAACTGCTAAATGTAATTCAGCAGTAAAACACAAATACAACCATTTAAATAGATTAAAGGCTTCAATTATAAAATTACCAAATACTTTAATATAAATGTATATTAACAATGAACAAATGCACTACAGTATAAACATTAACACTTTTTAAACCACAAAGTAACAAGTAAATTATATTTACTGTATATTATATACAGTGGTGTGAAAAATTGTTTGCCCCCTTCCTTATTTTTTTTGCATGTTTGTCACACTTTAATGTTTCAGATCAAACAAATGTAAATAGTAATCAAAGATAACAAGTAAACAACATGCAGTTTTTAAAGGTTTTTTTTTTTTTTTTTTTTTAAATGAAGGGAAAACAAAATCCAAACGCACATGGCCCTGTGTGAAAAAGTGTTTCCCCCCTAAACCTAATAACTGGTTGGGCCACCCTTAGCAGCAACAACTACAATCAGTTCAATTCAAGTTTATTTGTATAGCGCTTTTCATATACAAATCGTTACAAGCAGCTTTACAGGAAATTAAGTTTCTACAATATATTTAACTTATGGCGAAATTTGGTAGTTCTGTATGTTGTCTGAGGGTAGGCATCATCTGAGGTCCTCTGAGGGGTTGGCATAATCTCTTCTCAGGTGTTCTGAATCCAGACTGAAGCTTGTGTAAATCCTAGTTACCACGGGATGTTAACCCCGTGGCAGAAACAGAGAAACAAAGAGACATAATTAGCGTAGCAGCTATTCCAACCAAGCAAAAATTATTTGTTCAATCCAAGCTAAAGAACAATAATGCGTGTTTGATCAGATATAACTGCAGTACAAGATTATGAGATGCATTATGTGAATGCTTGGCTAAAGAGATGTCTTTAATCTAGATTTAAACCGAGAGAGTGGGTCTGAAACCCAAACGTTATCAGGAAGGCTATTCCAGAGTTTGGAAGCCAAATGTGAAAAGGCTCTACCTCCTTTAGTTGACTTTGTTATCCTAGGTACTACCAAAAGTCCAGAGTTTTGCGACCTTAGGGAGCGTGATGGATTGTAGCGTGGTAGAAGACTAGTTAGGTACACAGGAGCTAAACCATTAAGGGCCTCATAGGCAAGTAATATTTTGTAAATGATGCGGAACTTAATAGGTAGCCAGTGCAGAGACTGTAAAATTGGGGTAATATGATCATATTTTCTTGACCTGGTAAGGACCCTAGCCGCTGCATTTTGGACTACCTGTAGCTTACTGAAGATGCAGGACAACCAGCTAGCAGTGCATTACAATAGTCCAGTCTAGAAGTCATGAATGCATGAACTAGCTTTTCTGCATCAGAAACAGGTAACATGTTTCGTAGCTTGGCAATGTTTCTAAGATGGAAGAATGCTGTTTTTGTAACATGGGAAATATGATTTTCAAAAGACAAGTTGCTGTCTAATAGAACACCCCGATTTTTGACTGTAGAGGAAGTAACAGTACATCCGTCTAGTTGCAAATTATAATCCAAGAGATTCTGTGTACTGCTTTTTGGTCCAATAAGTAATCTCTCTGTCTTATCTGAATTTAATAGGAGAAAATTATTGGTCATCCAATCTTTTACATTTTTAACACACTCTGTTAGCTTAGATAATTTAGAAGTTTCATCTGGTCTTGAGATATATAGTGGAGTATCATCAGCATAACAATGGAAACTAATCCCGTATTTTCTAATAATATTACCAAGGGGCAACATGTATATTGAAAATAGCAGAGGACCTAGGACAGATCCTTGTGGTATTCCATACTTTACTGGTGATAATTGAGATGACTCCCTGTTTAAATAAAGGTGGTAGCGATCAGACAGGTAGGATCTAAACCATCTTAAAGCCTGCCCTTGAATACCTGTATAGTTTTGTAATCGATCTACGAGTATGTCATGATCTATAGTGTCGAATGCAGCACTAAGATCAAGTAAAACTAGCAATGAGATACAGCCTTGTTTTGACGCAAGAAGCAAGTCATTTGTAATTTTAACAAGTGTGGTTTCTGTGCTATGGTGGGGCCTGAAACCTGACTGAAATTCTTCATAGAGATCATTTTTTTGCCAAAAAAAACCAAAAAAAAACAAAAAAAAAAAAAAACCAACCCACAACTGAGCAGACAACTTTTTCTAAAATTTTAGACATAAACTGAAGATTAGAAATGGGTCTGTAATTTGCTAGTTCATTAGGATCTAGTTGTGGTTTTTTTTAATAAGAGGCTTAATAACCGCCAGCTTGAATGATTTTGGGACGTGACCTAAAGATATCGATGAGTTAAAAATACTGAGAAGCGGTTCTTCTGCTACAGGTAACAACCCTTTCAGTAATTTAGTGGGTACAGGATCTAATAGGCATGTTGTTGGTTTAGATGCAGTGAGAAGTTTATTTAGCTCTTCCTGTCCTATAGCTGTAAAGCACTGCAGTTTTACTTTGGGTGCGATGAATGGAGCTGAAGTACTAGACGCTGCAGAATCTACATTTGTTATTGTATTTCTGATGTTATCTATCTCATCAGTGAAGAAATTCATAAAGTCATTACTATTAAATTGTGAGGGAATATTTAGATTGGGTGGCGTCTGTTTATTTGTTAATCTAGCCACTGTGCTAAATAAAAACCTTGGATTGTTTGGTTATTTTCTATGAGTTTGCGGATATGCTCTGCCCTGGCAGCTTTTAAAGCCTGTCTATAGTTGGACATACTGTTTTTCCATTCAATTCTAAAAACTTCCAAGTTAGTTTTTCTCCATTTGCATTGAAGTTTACAAGTTTCTTTCTTGAGAGAATGGGTATTACTGTTGTACCAAGGCGCAGTACGTTTTTCTCTAACCTTTTTCAATTTGATGGGCGCAACAGCTTCTAATGTATTAGAGAAGATAGTGCCCATGTTGCTAGTCATTTCATCTAGTTCATGAGTATTTATGGGTACACAGAGCAGTTTAGATAGGCAGGTTATTTCTGAACCTGATTTATCTTTAGTGGTTGGAACAATAGTTCTTCCTGGACGATAACGCAGAGCCATATAGTTAATATCAGTAATACTCAGCATGCACGATACTAGGAAATGGTCAGTATCATCATCACTTTGAGTTACGATATCTGTGTCAGTAAGATCAATTCCATGCGATATAATTAAATCTAGCGTATGATTAAAACGATGAGTGGGCCCGGTGACGTTTTGCTTGACTCCAAAAGAATTTATTAGGTCAGTAAACGCAAGTTCTAACGCATCATTTGTATTATCAACGTGAATGTTAAAATCTCCGACAATTAGTGCTTTATCAACAGTAACCAACAGGTCTGAGAGGAAATCTGCAAATTCTTTTAAGATATCTGTATTTGGCCCTGGCGGTCTATGCACAGTAGCCAGAGCAAGAGATAGGAGAGATTTCTTTTGCATATCTGACAGTGTAACATCAAGCAGAAGTAATTCAAATGAGTTAAACCTGTATCCTGTTTTCTGGGTAACATTGAGAATATCACTATATATTGTTGCAACACCGCCACGGCCAGTCTGACGGGGCTCATGCTTATAACAGTAGCTTGGTGGAGTAGACTCATTCAGACCAATAGAATCATTTGGTCTGAGCCAGGTTTCAGTCAAGCAGAGCAAATCAAAACTATTATCTGTGATCATTTCATTTACAATAACTGCTTTGGGTGCGAGTGATCTAATGTTTAGGAGCCCAAGCTTTAAAAATTGCTTTTGTTTTTTTGTTTTGCATTTTTCTGGTTTAATCACGATCAGATTATTTCTAGATCCTGCATTAAATGTATATTTTGGCTTCACTGTTCGGGGAACAGACACAGTCTTTATAGATTGGACAGCATAAGTATTTTTATCATTTAAGTGGGTAGAACAAAAGTCATCATAGCAGTTATTTGAGAATGGGCTTACTAGTCAGATGGAGCGTAGAGTCCTGGAGATGTTGTCCGACAGGAGTTCTGCTCCTACTCTGCTGGGGTGCAGGCCATCAGCGCGGAAAAGCCTAGGACGCTCCCAGAAAAGACACCAATTATTAACAAAGAGCAGTTTCTGTTCGTTACACCATGACAATAACCATTCATTTAAAGCAAAAAGTCTACTGAACCTTTTGTGTCCTCGTTGATAGGTGGGAAGCGGTCCAGACACGATGATCGTCGCCGTGGGTGATGCGCTGTGCACCATCTTGATCAGGCTCCTGAAGTCCCTCTTCAGTGTCTCCGTCTGCCGCAGCCTGGGGTCGTTCACCCCCACGTGCAACACGATCATGCCGATGCTCTCGTCGTCCTTCAGGATCGTGGGTATCTGAGCAGAAACGTCGAGAACACGAGTGCCAGGGAAACAATGAGTGTGCGCTTTACCTTCAGCTAACGTAGCACGGACGTGCCGGACGATGGAGTCTCCGACAATCACAGCGTCGCGTTCCGTCTCTCGGAGGGGAGCGAAGCAGTTCCGGTTGGAGATCTCGAAGACCGGAGGCGGCAGAGGGGGAGAGGTCCTCGCGCGGGGGCTGGCTCGCGTCTTCCGCTGCTGCTGCACCCAGGGTCTGTGGTGTCCCGGCACCGGAGTGAAGGACATCTGGGAAGATCGCGTCCTGTGTGCACAGGGTCTGTGCAGAGAAACACACGGAGTAGAGGTGGTGGGAGTGTTAGCGGCGCACTGTATACTTACCCCGAACTTGTGAGCGTCAGCCCGGGATGTTTCCAGCGCGGCTCTCTGCTCTCTCAGCTGGGCCTGCTTCTCCACCAGCTCGCGGATCTGCTTCTCCACGACCTCCAGCTGCACCGAATGCAACTCGAACGTGTCCTCGCCTGCACTCAAAGGTAGACACACATCCGCCATTAAAGCAAGTAGCAGTGAGAAACAATGGTAGTGTGTGTGAATAGAGTATTAGCAATGTAAGCGAGATTAGCGGCAACCTTCCTTGGTTGCAACCACGCTGGCGATGCTAACGGGCTATAAGCTAATAGCGAACTCTGTAAATCAAAATAAAACTAGTGATAAGGCGTTTTGATTGTTTTTGTTGTAGAATACAATAGGGGATATATTCACACGTTGTAGAAACAAATGGCGTGTAAAACAGATTTCAGGATTAGAAAATACACGATAAAGAATTAACTTGACGGAGCTGCAACAAACAGGAAGTCACGTCAAGCGTTTGTGATAACTTGCAATGAGTCTGTTACAGCGCTGTGGAGGAATTTTGGCCCACTCATCTTTGCAGAATTGTTGTAATTCAGCCACATTGGAGGGTTTGAGCATGAACTGCCTTTATAAGGTGATGCCATAGCATCTCAATAGGATTCAGGTCAGGACTTTGACTAGGCCACTCCAAAGTCTTCATTTTGTTTTCCTTCAGCCATTCAGAGGTGGACTTGCTGGTGTGTTTTGGATCATTGTCCTGCTGCAGAACCCAAGTTCGCTTCAGCTTGAGGTCACGAACAGATGGCCGGACATTGTCCTTCAGGATTTTTTGGTAGACAGCAGAATTCATGGTTCCATTTATCACAGCAAGTCTTCCAGGTCCTGAAGCAGCAAAACAGCCCCAGACCATCACACTACCGCCACCATATTTTACTGTTGGTATGATGTTCTTTTTCTGAAATGCTGTGTTACTTATACGCCAGATGTAATGAGACACACACACCCACACCTTCCAAAAAGTTCAAATTTTGTCTCGTCAGTCCACAGAGTATTTTCCCAAAAGTCTTGGGGATCATCAAGATGTTTTCTGGCAAAACTGAGACGAGCCTTTATGTTCTTTTTGCTCAGCAGCGGGGTAAACACTTTCCACACTGGGCCATGTGGGTTTGGATTTTGTTTTCCCATCATACGTACACATACATATATATACACATATACATACATACATACATACATACATACATACATATATATAAAACTCTCGTCGTCTTTGCTGAGGATCTGTGCTGCATGGGGCCATCAATGACGTCTTCACAGAGGATCTGTCATCCAGCTGACATGGTCTCCGCTGACATTCAGGGATGTGTTGTGGTCGTTCCTGGGTGCACGTCCACCATCTGGTCTGGATACCGACTGGATCAGCTGATTACGATAACCTCGGGATAAGGGTGAGACAGTACATAAAAGCATTGATGTCATTCTTCTTACAAATTAACAAGTACATTAGATATCATGGGAAGTGTTGCCAGGTGTTGCTGCTTACCCTAATTGGTGCAGCATAAAGATCCTTTAAGGGATTTGAATTATAGAAATGTGATAGTGTGTCATGTGTATGGAAGGTTAAAGAGATTGGACTTTTAAACTCACAGAGTGTGTCTGCCTCCCGAAGTCCACCCTTTTGATCTGCCAGCTGGAGCCAGCTCTTCATAGTCCCCTTGACCTCCATTTCAGCAGCATTAGCTTGAAAGTTTTCCAAATTGCAGCCTTGAAATATATGTATAAATATATATTGTAAGGAAATTATTAAATCTTAAGTATTAGTTTTTTTTTGTTTTTTTACAATAGGACCAGAAACAGAATTCGCACCTTATATATGTTTGATGAATGTTCATGCATAAATGCAGCAGCTCAGAATTTCTGTAAAAAAAAAGTCAGATTACATATATAAAGTGTTCAGATTAAACTTTTTAGTTTGTTTGCTCATAATAATCCCCACCACAGTAAAATGTTAAGTATGATTTTAAAATCACATCATACAGCATATACACACACACACACACACACACGTTTATTCACTCTTTAAAAAAAATAAAAAATAAAATAAATAGAACCTGCTCTAGTGCAGCAGAGAGTTAACGTTAGGCCTCCATTCAATAACAAAAGATGCACTTAAGTTGGCTTGAGAAAGCCAATTTACTGAAATCCTATTTAAACTTATTATTCTTCTGAGACTAAAATTATCAACTCTAACTCCTCCTAGAGCTTTAACTCTACAGACTCCAAACTCAGCCCAGATCTTCACACTGATCTGAAGTTAGTTGCTATATCTTTTCTAACTGATCGGACTTACGGTTTTCATAAAAATGAAGATTAAAAATCATAAAAATCCCATAGACTTACATTGACGGAATGTTCAGATGGGCCAAGACTATTCAAACTCCAACTGTCAAAAATTCAAATCTAAACACACTGAAGCCCATTAGACTCAATCAGACTGCCCTTCTATGTACTATTTCTAACCCATTCAAACTCATCTAATATTTCTTATCTATCTATCTATCTATCTATCTATCTATCTATCACAAACACACACAAACAAACAAACCTTCCCTATTTAACACATACACAAACACACGCACAAGAAATAGACAGAAAATGTGAAATATATAATATATACACTGCATTTATTCGCATTTGTATTAGCATTATTTCTTAACCCTCATAAGACCTGTTTTTCCTGTTTACACCTGTGTCCTTTGGGGTCAATATGACCCCAAAATTGAAAGAGTAATTGTAAAACATTTATAAATTTTTAATCATACAAATAATATGTTTTTTTTTTGTTTGTTTACTTCTCATCTATACATTAATGCTGTGTTTTGGGAGAAATGAAGTACTTTTGTACCTGTTTACCACAAAAATCCTCAACTACACTATTAGCTTGCATGTGAAATATTACATTTTTATGACTAAATCTCTTAAATGATGATCTAAAATTTAATTTAAATTGTTTTTGGAGATTGATCTAGGTGTAAGGTGTACAATTCTGCCATCTGGTGGTTAGAGAAAAACTTAGAAATCACAGTTTTTGAAAGAATAGTGTAATGACCATATATATCCAGCAGAGGCCCATAGAGAGCCATTCATTTATAAATTTGAGGAAAGAGGTAAAGACTAAATGATTTGATATCATATTTATATTTTTAAATTTATCTTTTATATTTATTTCATATTTATGAAAATGTATGGCTATACATATGTTTGGATTAAAATCCAGTATAATTTTATTTATTTATTTTATTTTATTTTTTTTTTTTTACACATACATACATACATACATACATACATACATATACACATACACACATATATATATATATATATATATATATATATATATATATATATATATATATAAAAGCCTTGAGATATATCTGAAAGCTAAATGAAGCCTGAAGTTGGTGTAGTTTTGAAGATTTCACTGTTTGAGCTCTGTTGAGAATCTCCATAGGGTTCAATAGGCCCATCTAGTGGCTGAAAATATAAGTGCAATTTTTTTGTCATTTTTCCCAGCCAGATGGCCTCAGAGACACTCAGTGACCCAGTTCCTGATGGATAATGATGTTTAAAGTAGAAATTGTGTCTTTGTTTTTTTTTTTTTTTTGGTGAAATTATGTATGCAAATATGCTAATTTCCATAAATTCAGAATTTAAGGAAAATAAAACACCAAAAATAATAAAACCTACTTTTTTTTTTTTTTTTTTTTAAATAGATAAAAAAAGAATTTACGTTGAATGCCTTCGGGTCATTTGGACCCATGAGGGACACTTTTGTTATAGGTTCGGGAGGGATGGATGAGGGTTTAAACATGCCAAACTAACAATTTATTATTTATTTATTTATTTATTATTTAGCCATTTTAGTTGTTTTCTCTCATATATATATATATATATATGTGTGTGTGTGTGTGTGTGTGTGTGTGTGTGTGTGTATGTATGTATGTATGTATGTATGTATGTATGTGTAAGGGATAATCAACAATAATAATAATAAGGGATAATATCTCTCTGTCTGTCCATCTATCTATCTATCTATCTATCTATCTATCTATCTATCTATCTATCTATCAATCAAAGTTTAAGCTTTTAAAACTATGGTAAACTTCAAACTAATTCAGACTGAAAACCGTCAAACTTAAAACTTTTTAAAACTTTCTGTTCCGGCTTCCTCAAGCCAACTTAAAGTTTGTCACGACAAACTTTATCTAGTTACATTTTACGGCTCTCTCTTACGTATCTATAGTGATTTCCGTGTCAGAGCTTCCCACACGGCAGTGTTACCACAAAATAAATATTAAATTCAGATTGCACATAATTGAATTGTTTTAGCAGGTGTAATGCTACGACAGCGTGCTCAGTTTGATTCACAAACAAAAGAGTCATTTAAAAGGTTAAGTGAATCAAATCACACAGTCACCCATATAGAGATTTATGGTTTAGATCCATATACATTTGTTTATGTATTTATTTACTCGTTGAAAAAGACGAATCGAATGAATTCAAAATGGAATTTAACTCATCGTAAATTTCATTAGCTAACATTATCGTGCACTGGATAATTTTTTTTTTTTATATTTAAAAAAAAAAAAAAAAAAAAAAAAAAAAAAAAAAAAAAAAAAAAAGGTTATATAGTTATTCTAAAGAGACCTAGGCCTCATCAACACAATATCTCCGGGAACAAATGATTTTTCTGACATTGTTATCACCACAAACTTCCTACCAGAAAACATCTAAAAACTATACTCTTCGTGGCATTTAAAACAAACAACACTAGATTAAACATTAAATTAAAACCTTACTTTTTTTGCAGCTGAAGTATTCCTCTTGAGAACTGTGCCCGCCGAAAACTCCTCAGGATTAACCGCCAAATCTTTCGAACTCGGGCCGAAGGTAAATACACACAACTACACCGAGTGCGGACCTGCTGCGCATACAACAGCTTTCAGCCGAGATCGGCCCATAAAGAAAAAGCCCTCTGTCAGCCAGAAGTGTTTTTTTTTTTTTTTTTTTTTTTTTTAAAGAGTCGGCGCGGCTCTGGCCCATTATCTTCTCACCGATGTCTAGACTGAGCCTACATTGCCGCATTTCAGCCAGACTCGGCCTGAGTGTGCTTGCTATCTGGGAACACTGGTGGTCTGCGGCGCTAGCGGAGGCCGCCTCGCGCTAGCGTCTGGAAACAGAAGCTAGAGGCCTGGCTGCGTACGGCACTGAGCCGGAAGAGCCGCGATGAAAGGCTGAGCCGAAGCGAGAAGTGAGCGAGGCTTTGCTGCGGTGAGAACTGGGTCGCGGCCCAGGCTCATTGAAGGCCTGCTGCTGCGAACTGACGCTTGCGGAGAGCCGGGTCTTGTGCGGGACAATAGTGGTGTCGACCGAGGCGAGATCGGGGCTTTTCTCAATCTATTGGCCGCTTTGGCAGCTGGAGTGGATTTAGGAATGAGGTTGACTGGTTTGCGGGGTGACGAATAGATCGTGCATATCCGCTTTGTTTACCCTCCGCGAGGACGGTGCGTCGGAATTAATCAGCGTTTGCCTCAGGCTTAAATACAATCCACTTTCTGATCGGAGGAATTGTTGGCACGGATGATATGCATGCATCCGAATGATAAGAGGATACCGAGGAAGAAGTTTGGAAGTGACGCAAGTGGAGGCGAGATTAAGCCTCGGCGTCGTGGAGAGCGTGTGTGTGGCTGGTAGAGCAGAGAACAGCGGCCGCGACGAAGCCTGGAGCTCGGCGGCCGTGTCTGGCGGAGAAGGTGGATTGGCCGGAGGATCCAAAAAAATCCCCAGTATAGGTCTCGTTGTTTGGACGGGATGAGTTGAGTCTGTGATATAATGGCAAAGGGTGCAACCGAATTCTGATTAATCGTCAAAGGATAGAGGTATGTCAGCTGTATTTATACCTATAGTGTTGATAAACTTGAGTGCATTCATCTTGTGTTAATTAGGCTAAGTATCTGACATGCTCATCCCGAACTTTGTTAATAAAACATCATTAAATATTTAAATTAGATCTTATAATTAACTGTAGTAGAATCAATGTTGCAATTATTTGATCTTTCCGTCCACCGAACAGACAATATAATCATTTATCATTTATCAATTCTCTCTTTTTTACAATGTCCTTATTGCATATCTGTATAGTTTGTATTTATATATATTTAAACTGTAACTATCTGTTTTTTTACATTACTGTTAGTGTTTAGTGTTAACTGTATGCACCAAGGGTCTGAGAGTTACGCAATTTCAATTCTCTGTATGTATGTGCTGTACATGTGGTGGAATTGACAATAAAGCTGACTTTGACTTTGAGGAAAGGTTATTTTCCTGGCCAAGGAAGAATAGCTTTCTTACTTTATGCAGTACTAGCAGTAATTTATCATGTAGCAAAGGATCAACATTCATTGACTTCGAATTGTGAGCAACACACAGAGACAATAAATTTTTGAATATAAGAGATTTAATAAATGTAACTATAGCTAACATACAACTAAATTAAGCAAAACAAAACACATATATACAGAATGAAGGAAAGTAAGGAAGAGAGAGAGAATTCACCTTAAAAGGGGCTCAAACTTAAACACGCATCTAAATAGTTGTAAACGGTTACTTGCATTGGTTTTGTTGCTGAACAAGAGTCTTGATGCGGTAGACAAGAGGTTCTTGATGATTTCTTTAGGAGTGAGCTGGAGATTTTCCTCTGGTTCTTCTGAAGATAGGAAAGTCCACAGCGAGTCGACAAAGTTACTTGAAGGTAAAACTGCCAGAAGGTTAAACTGAACAGGAGAGTTTTGCAGAGTCTTGGAGAGTGTCCGTCTCAATAAGAAGAGTTTTTGAGCAACAATTAGTCGGAGTTAGGGACTTTTGATAGTTCCCATCCACACCCACCTTTTGGGTGGAATGGCCAATCAGAGGCATGAATTTTGAGTGGGAGAAACTTTCTTTGTCTCTGTTTAAGGCCCATGCTGGTCTGGAGAGTTGGTGCAGTTTTATTTCAAAGCATAGTACAAATTGTATGATGCATTTCACGATCACATAGTGTACACTGTAGCATTTGGACCAATCAGACACACATTTGTTCTAACATTGATTTAACAAATAGATTAGATTTAGATTAAAACAGTCACAGACCCCTCACCCAACACACATTCTGGGTGCCGTATGTCTGTGGATGACCCCCCCCCCCCCCCCCCCCCCCCCGGTTCCATAGCAACCAACCTGATAACACTAGTTTTATTGCTCTAAGGAATGCGGGCCGAGCAACACTCACCTCATTTTCCCTTAGGAAAGAGACATTAAGGCACATAAGAATGGACTCTTCTCTAATTAATTCATTGAAAAACCTTTCTTTGAATGAACACACACTTCCTCAGGTCGTTGTGTATACTGTTACTGTTCGTGTATATTGTCTTTTGTACTTTATCCTGTTTTATGCATGCTTTTGATAGATCACTAGTTAATATTACCTCACTTATATCATGTTTGATCTCTATCAATTTGTCTTCGGATGATCTAATTGAGTGTATATTATATGTTGCTACCTATGCAACATATAAGTGTTCTAAGAATCTTTAATAGTTTGTATATCAACTATTAATCCAACCCCATACAAATTACCATGCTCAGAGACAAAGAGTCGTAAAACCTTCCCTCCAAAGAGACTGAAGCCCATTTGCTCTTTGACTCCCCAGAGGTGTGACCTCTATACCAGATAAAGCTCTCACACACAGGTCCGGCCCACTCTTCTAAAAAAAACCTCTCTCTTCTAAAAAAAAACCTCTTCTGCTATCTTCTGATTGCTGGGCGCGCCCGGCGGGGCCCCAACATAGAGCCGTGGGTGATTTCCCCAGCCTGGGAGATGACTCTTGACCTCAAAGACCCAGTCTGCGGTTCTGTTAGATCCTAAGAGGATGAGGAAGATGAGAGCTAGAACTCTTCGGGACCATTAAGTTTTTGTGCCAGGCTTTACGGCCTTGTCTTTCCATTCAAACAAAGATTCTTGGATCTTAGCTGATGTCTCTTAACTCTTCTTCACTTTTCACCTGGGAAGAAACTCCCAATCACCATCGAGTCAAAACATCTTTGGAATTCATCACTCTTCAAACCAGGAAGAACGTGATTGCAAGTCCAAAACCTTGAAACCATCAAGACTATTCATCCGGGACCTCATTCCGTCACGACAAAGGAAGTGCAAGTATAGTACATTTAATTAAACGAAACAGAGGTTTAGTATAAGTTATAGACCCCGTTATAAACGGCGCTGATGTTTTTACTCAGGTGGTTACTTTTTCCATAACTGCATTCTCTGTTTTCTCTAATGGCTTCATTCATCCACTTTAGCTCCACTTTGTATGTATGCGTGAGTGTATGTTATTCGTTGTTTGTTTAGATTAGTTATGTGTGTTAGCGTTTAGTTAATAAAACTCTTGTGCACAAATTACATGAGTTTCTGATTCTGCCTTGCATATTAATGTCCCTTTACGATTTTGACACTTGCTACATGCTCTAATGCATTAATAGGAAGATATTTTCTGTGGCTACGGAAATATCCTTTCTTAGAGTTGATATGAATTTACACTGAATGTTCGCTGGACGAACAGATCAGGTGATGGCAATTTAACTCTGCGACAGTTGTTACTGTCAGCCGATATAAATAATTGTAATTAATCATAATTAATTGTAATTATTTATATACAATTCCCTTTTTGAGCTAAATTTGCTACAACACCATTGTTTGAGAAATAAAGAGAAGATAATTTTGATACCAAGAAAGAAACCTATAGAAGATAATAAAGCAGAGATATGCTCAAACACTTGAATATAGGCGTTTAGAGTCTAACTAATAAAGTGTTGTAACTAGGCTAATATAATAGGGAAACATACATACAACACATGCATATACCAGATACATTTATGACCGCTTATATATGGCCTAAATAAAGAAAAAGTCTTTATGTGTGTGTGATGTGTATTGTATTTGTGGAGGTAAGTCCACTGGTCTAGTCAGGCCACTGGTGCCTGGCACCGGGGGTCATTTACTTCTCTTTGGAATGTGTTTGAAGTCTAATGGGGAGAACAAAGAGTCGATCTGCTTAGCATCTTCTTGATAGTGGGGGAAAACCATTGGCAATTTAGCACCCATATCAAAGTAGAATGTGGGGCCAGGTCTGTAATTTATATGCAAATGTCAAAAGGCTAAAAGGGTCTTTTTAGACATAAAGTCCACCGATCATCACTGATCCTAAGCAGACACCACATCTGGAAGTAACTGATGACTTAGTGGTTAACATATTATTGAGGGTAACCAGGGGTCTTGCCATAGCATTAGAGGGCAGATGTTTCTAATGTCCATGCTCATCGTATGGCTATTGCTGTTGTGGCCTTGTGCAAGACACTTCACCCCTAACCTCTGATGAATGCGTGTCATCATTCTGCCGCCCATGGCATGCTGGTAAGTGGAACATCCAATAGCAACATTCTCTCTGGATAAAATAAAAATGCAAACCTGTCCACTATTGACTTTTGTGGGGCAGTCGTGGCGTATTGTTTAGAGAGTCGGACTTGTAACCCAAAGGTCATGGGTTCGAGTCTCAGGTCCGGCAGGGATTGTAGGTGGGGGGGAGTGAATGTCCAGCACTCTCTCCACGCTCAATACCACAATGGAGGTGACACCCTTGAGCAAAGCACCGAACCCCCAACTGCTCCCTGGGCGCCGCAGCATAAATGGCTGCCCACTGCTCCGGGTGTGTTTGTTCACTACTCACTGCTGTGTGTGTACTCGGATGGGTTAAATGCAGAGCACAAATTCCGAGTATGGTTTACCATACTTGGCCACACGTCACGTCGTTTCCTTTCCTATGTTAGATGTTATTATTCATTTATTGGAAACCGGCATCACAGAAGCTACTCATGGGAAACCAGCAGTGCGACTCATAAGTAACTCCTGTGGAAAACCAATAGACAAATAGACAAACATTAAACACACACACACACACACACACACACACACACATATATATATATATATATATATATATATATATATATATATATATATATATATATATATACATATACAGTCCCCTCCATAAGTATTGGAACAGTAAAGACAAAATTGCTCTTTTGGCTGTGGAGTCAAGACATTTGCAAATATGATTAAAAGACGAATATGAGACAAAACTACAGAATGTCACATTTTATTATTAACCGTTTCAACACATACATGTTTTACCAAATAAAAAGAACAGCACTTTTAGAGTTCATCCCACTCATTGATGTGAGCATATGTATTGGGGCAGTTGAACATAAGGCAGATATAAAAGATTAAAAGCTATTATTTAGTTGCAGATCCCTTGCGCACAATCAACAGCAGTGAGTCTGTGACCCATAGACATCACCAGACTCTTGGTCTCATCCTTTGAAATACTTTTCCCAGCCTTTAATCTAGCCAATTCCAATTGTTGCTTGTTTTGGGGAGTTTCTGCCTTTACTCTCCTCTTCAGCTGGTGAAATTCACGTTCAATCGGATTTAAATCTAGAGATTGACTTGGGCAATCTAAGACTTTCCATTTCTTTGCCCTTATAAATTCCTTTACTGAACTGGCAGGGTGTTTTGAGTCATTGTCCTGATGCAATATGAAGCACTTCCCAATGAATCTGGTGGCATTTTCTTGAATATTGGTAGGCAAGATGGTTTTGTACCCTTCCAAATTCATTCTGCTACTGTCATCATATATTAAGTCATCAGTATAAAGTTGAGAGGGCCTGTTCCAGAGACAGCCATGCATGCCCATGCCATGACACCACCTCCACCATGCTTTACAGATGAGGCTGTATGCTTGGGATCTTTTGCAGTTCCCTTTTTTTTTTTTCTCTACATTTTTGCTTTCCCATCACTTAGATAAAGGTTAATCTTTGTCTCATCGGTCCATAAACACAGTTCCAAAACTCTTCTGGCTCACCTTTGTGCTTTTTTGCAAACTCTAATCTTGCTTTTCTATTTTTGATGCTGGTCAGAGGTTTGCATCTTGCTGTGTAGCATCTGTAATTCTGTGTCAAAGTCTCCAGAGGACAGTAGATTGTCAGAGCATCACCCCAGCTTTCTGGAAGTTTTTGGTGATTTTATAGACACGTCTTTTAGGGTTCATTTTCACAACTTTTATGATTTGTTTGTCATCAACTACTGTTTTTTTCTCAGCCGATCAGGTAGTTGTTGGTTGCTGGTGTCGCTGGTGGTTTCCAAACTCTTGATTTCTCCATGCCCTTTGTTTTTGCTAGAGCTCTTATTGACTTCCTCTTTTTTTTTTTTTTTAGCATCCAAATTGCTTGCTTTTTCTCAAAATCAGCTCCCTCATCTTCATCCTGGTTTGAGTGTGTCATCATCGAATGCAAGATTCAGAATGCAGAAGTAATGGATATGACACATTCCCTGCTTTTAATATCTGAAGAATGAATGTAACAGGACACAAGCTGATCACTTAGAAAGACCTGTGAGGCAACTGTTCCAATACTTATACTCACATCAGATAGGGGGATGAAACTCTAAAAGTATTGAACTTCTTAGCTGGTAAAACATCTATGTGTTGAATCACCCAATAATAAAATGTGACATTCTGTAGTTTTGTCTCATATTCATCTTTTAATCATATTTGTAAATGTCTTGACTCCACAGCCAACATCTTGTCTTTACTGTTCCAATACTTTTGGAGGGCACTGTAAATGTATATATGTGTATATATATATATATAATTTACAGTAAAACAAAATGGTAGCAACATTTTAGTTTTTTACAGATTTAACTCAAATTTACAAAACAAACCCGTATCTCATTAACTGATATAATGTTAATATCTAAATAACTTTATAGTTTTCTCCTGATGTTTGGTGCTCAAAATCATTTGGATTTGTCTGCTTCAGCTGCTCAGGTTTGTTGCATTGTAGCCCCGGTATTTTCCTTGGGAAATGCAAATGTAGTTTTCAACACTGCTCCATCATTAGTTGGGGAACAAGAGCCAGAAGAAATGAGAACTTCCTTCAGATTTGTGTATAGCCTCTTTTCTCCTGTCTGATGGAAGGGTGAGTGATGGACTCCCTGCAGTCCAGTCTAAAGTGTTGCAAGATGCATCTTTGTCTGGCCTTGTGCAGCAACTCACTTAGAACTCTGGTTCTTATTTACTGGACTTGCCAGAGAAGAGAAGTGGAGAGCAGCAAACTCAAACAGTTCATACCCAACGGGTGACACTTCCACAGCAATATGGATTTCCTCTGTTTGAAGTGCAGCAGGAGAGAGAGAGAGAGCAAGGGCCTATTTGGACATGTTCCCAAAGAACATTACTACATCGTGAATTCTTGTATGGCATCCATGTGGTCCTCAATGTTTCATTCCATGTTTCCTGAAAATTCCCCAAACTTTCTGTGAGCGAAATCCTTGCCAGACCCTTATGTAGTATCTGTCAATAATTAAAAGCACTTGCTGACCCTGGTTTGGATCCACTCAATATGTCTCCCAGCGGAACCAGGCAACTTTCCACTGCTCATGAAATGGTGTATTCCAGAAGCATGTCCGTCATTTTAAACATGACCACAGTAAGGCAAGAGAAAAAAAAAAAAAAAAAAACACTTAAAGGTAACAAGGTGGCTCAGGTCTCTAACCTGCGCAGGCCCAAGCTTTGACTTGTCGTTGCTTTGTCTTCATCATCTCCTAAATTGCCTTTGTCTTGCTGTGTTTCCAGATATCACACTCTTTCTGCTGAGTTCACAGTTTGTGGGTGAAAGGCGCACTGGCTTCAGTAGATTGTTTTTTTTTTTTTTTTTTTTCTCCTTGATAGCAGTTATGCCCATGCCAACAGGAGGGCAAAGGCATTTTAGCCCTTCTGGTCAAACCTACAGTCTTATGTCAATGTAATGTTCAACAAGGTAAACTCTTCTGGCAGCAGTGAGCTATAAAATTATTTTGTTGTAATTACCTATTTCTATGCACAGTAATACATACAATACTACTACTGCTACTACTACTATGACTACTACTACTACTAATAATAATGAATAAATTAATATTTTTAATGTATTTCATATTCATTATTTTTATTACTTGGTGTGTGTTTATTCATCAAGTGCAAAGTTGTTCTCACACAGGTTTTTAATGCACAAACAGAAGTGAGACCCAGTATTTTATAATGTCATTGCACTGTTGTTTGAATAAATAAATATATAAATAATAAATAAAATAAAATAAAATAATACAAAAATAAAATAACCCCTTTTCTTGTGATCTCTAAATGTCTACACCACAAGGGGGTGCAAATTTATAAAACTGTTAATATTGTGATATTTCAGATAATGGATACAAAGTATTACAAATAAAGTATACATTTAATATACTTTTTTTTTCTTAATTATACAAATAAATTCATAATCATGAATTATTTCAACATTGTAACTCCAAACTTTGCCAGATAATAATAATAATAATAATAATAATAATAATAATAATAATAATAATAATAATATTAGTTGCAATTAGTATTATTAGTATTTGTATTCGTATTGTTATTATTAGTTTCATTTCTGTTGGAAAATAACTTTTTTTGCAGAACAAGGCATAAGCTTACTTATTGTTGTCTGTCACAGAAAGTGACAGAAAAAGCTGCAGTAAGCATGTTTGTGCCTGGGATCAAGCTCAAGGCTGAGCCCACACCGTGGCAGGAGGGGTGAGGCATCAAGCAGCCCTCTGTTGGGTGTCAGGGCCATGAATCACGCTGAGATTCTGGAGGAAGAGCCATCGTAGGGAGCATAACCACAAGACTGGAGATGTAACAGCAAACGCCGACATCATGTGACTGCTCTCCACACTTCAAGAACAGGTTTGGTGAATGGGATCCTGTGTGTTTCTACAAAGGCTTAGAAATTTCTCTTTTTGGGCATGTTCTGTGAGTCTATCTCTTTCTCTCATGTCAGTGTACTTTGGCAGCTCCCAGGGGGGCAGAGAGACGGGCTTCATCTTCAGCGTGTGTAAAGCTCGCTCAGTATGACTTCAGTGTGTGTGACTGCGATGGTGTCATCTCATCTAAACAACCTCTTAAACGGATCCACCTCCTAACCCACTTCGTAAGTCATTTTGCCAACCCACACTTGAAATTTTCGTAATCTCATCCTCTGAAGTCTCTTGGTTACGGAAGTAATTCCAATTTATCTTATTCATAAAGATTTCAAAACATTCTTCTAAAGCGTTCTAAGCCTTGAATTAAACCAACCAGCTTAACTGAAAGTGTATCATACATAATGTATGAGTTATATTATAAAATCTATATCACAGATATACATATATATACAAACATATATATACACACACACACACATATATATATATATATATATATATATATATATATATATATATATTTCTTCATGCCATCACTTATGGACTTTTGTGTGTATATATATATATATATATATATATATATATATATGTGTGTGTGTGTGTGTGTGTGTGTGTATATATATATATATATACACACACACACACACACACATATATATATATATATATATATATATATATACACACATATATATACACACACACACACACACACACACACACATATATATATATATATATATATATATATATACATACACACACATATATATACATACACACACACACATATATATATATATACACACACACACACACACATATATATACACACACACACATATATATATATATATATATATATACACACACACACACACACACATATATATATATACACACACACACACACACACACATATATATATATATATATATATATATATATATATATATATATATATATATATATATATATATATATTAGTGCTGTCAATCGATTAAAAAATTTAATCGCGTTAATCACAGTCATGGGCTGTGATTAATCACGATTAATCGCACATTTAAAATACTAGGATTTACCTGTAAATGTGTTGAAATGAAATGCATGACAAACTAGTTTAAGGAAACAGAACCTTTCACATCTCCGCCAGGTATGAGACAGAATCCTTATTATTCTTTTATCATTATTCTTCTGTTTTTATTCAGCCATTAACAGCCTTTAAACTGGCAATAAAACGTTTACCAAGCCACATCGCTTCAATCCCAGTATACACTTACCCAACCATTATCAAAAGTATTTCTGAATAAATACAACAAAACATTTTCTTGGGACCTTACGTGAAGTATTATGACAAAATGCATTATGATGAAGAATTGGACCTGTTCTGCAGGTGCATTAGAGCTAATATTAGCATCATGCTTCATTAGACAATTTATGAGATGAATAGTACACTTTTACTCAGAACTCACTTCAAACCACCATCGAGTGTTTGTAATAACTTCCTTTTGCGATCACATGTGGAATTTGGTCGTTTACTGTTGTTAAAATATGCTATTTATAGCCTTTTATATCGCTGCACAAATTAGCATTTCAGATGTACACATTCATCTCAAGAAAATCACATACAAACCATATCCTATCGTAATCGTGTGTTTATTATCTTATATAATCTATAGTGGCTGTTGTCATGTTTATTTCTGCTGTGTAAAAGCCTTAACATGTGTGCTCTGACTGAAACTCACGTTGTTTGTGATGTTATAACCGCCTCTCTGTTCTTAAGTTGCCAGGGATACATTCCAAGTATAACACACATTTGTAAAAGGATCTATTTTCATTTTTATTTGTCTATATACACTTTGGGCGGCCGCTGTACATTATAAAAGTAACGTTAGCCCAAAAACCCGCGGCTCTGTTATATTTCCCGCGACTGTATTTTCAAAATAGCACAAGGCCGACTGTGCCGCTGCCCTGGCAACACTGGTTCACTGTACCCTCATCACACACTGATAGATAACCTTCTGCGCTGCGATGACGGGAAGAAGTTGGGGTCAAACATTATCACATGATTAATTTGCGTTAAAAAATATTAACGCGTTAATTTTTTTTGATTAATCGCATGCGTTAACGCGTTAACGTTGACACCCCTAATATATATATATATATATATATATATATATATATATATATATATAATATATATATTTCTTCATGCCATCACTTGTGGACTTTTGTGTGTGTATATATATATATATATATACACACAAAAGTCCACAAGTGATGGCATGAAGAAATATATACAGTGTAATCACCAAAAATACAAAGTGACAAAGAAACAGCAAACTGGAAAATAAAGATGAACAAATAGATATATACAAAGTATATAAACAAAGGGTATCTTCAATATACTCGCTTTGATGGGGTTGCTCACGGCACTACTGAGTTTAAACTAAATTTATTCCATTCAATATTTATTTATTTATTTATTTAAAAAAATACACATGCACACACCGGTAAAAAACTGTGTAAATATGTTAATTTTTTAATTGCTAAAATATTTAAATTATATTGCAAAATATGTAAATCTATTCAAATAGAAGCAAGTTATATACAGTAGTTATACCATCCACCAACAGGAGCTTACTGGAGCAACTAAGCAGCAAAACTTTAAACCCCACTTAGGTTTGGCACAATATTAATTTTGACAACTTCTCTGATTGGTGGAGTTCTCTGTTGGACTATGGGTAATGTAGTTCAACAGAAATTCAGATATTACACTAAAGTATGAATCACACTGACTTGTTGCCTGTACATTTATTATCTCTCATATTATCAATTTTGGAGTTTATGGAGGGTACGGTTTCTTCAAATTACACCACTTCCGCCCTGTGACAAATAATCTGAGTCACTGTTTTTACTAGATTTTTTTATTTATTTATTTATTTTTTTCTGGAAATTCAGTGTGTAATTCTGGCTCTCACGTGGATGAGCAGCCTGTGAAGTGCTGCAGGAGCTGCTCTTCCTGTGACACTGCAGACAAACGTGCCATTTAGGAAATGTCAGCACTGGGACTCACTGCAGGTCTGGATGGCACTCACACACAGCCTCAGATGAGGCTTTTTCTCACAGCTGTCTCACAGGCAGCGAGGAGAGAGGAGGGAGAGTGAGAGTCGGTGATTAAGCTTGCCCAGGGACTGCCTCACACTCTCCATTAATATTGCAGCAGTAGGATAGCTCATAATCATGGCCCAGCTCGCCTGATTTGGAAGGATATTGGCTCCTCTGGAAACCCCTGCCTGTCAGTGAGTCAGTAAACTGTTGTAACGTTAGATGAATACGTATAATTTTCCAAATCAAGAGGGGATTATTGACAGAGAGGTCTCATTTAGTAGGCAATGCAAGGTAGCTGTAATTCTGACGATGACAATTTGTTATGAAAACCGTAAAGTCATTGTAAAATTCATGACTCAAACTGATTACTCATGGTGTTTCATTCCAATTTGATTTCTGTATGTGTTTGTTACTGTTATGCACTGTAAAATAAAATAAAATAAAATAAAATAAAATAAAATAAAATAAATACATTTTCTGAAGTGGGAAAAAGCGTTCTGATTTGCCCCTAGTGGTAACAAGTGTTATTGCAATAAACGATTTTCCATTTCCCAAATGTCCTGTCATTGGTTGAATAAACCTACATCCCCGCCCCAAACTCATGCCATTGGTTGACAGAATGTTGCTGTTGTAATGCTCAAAGAAATAGCAATGTTTAGCGTCACTTCTTTTGAACAAGTCAACCTATGAATAGTTTACTTATTTCTCATTGTCCTCTGCTTCTTAAATTGAAAATTTGTTTTAAAAGTTAGAAGTCAGTAGAAAGACATAATATTTCAGTTTGTCAAGGATGCATTAAATTCATCAAATCTTTCATCAAATCCTGAAAAAAAAAAACAAAACAAAAAAAACAAAAAAGTACCAATGTTTCTACAAAAATATTAAGCAGCACAACTGTTTTCAGCATTACCCTGTGATTTCAAAATATCTTTAAATAGAAAACAGTTATTTTAAAACAGTATATTTTTAAATTATATATATATATATATATATATATATATATATATATATATATATATATATATACATAAGAACAATCCATTGGTTTTGTAATAATCAATTTTTAGCTAGACCATGTTAAGTTAAGAACTAGAACACATAGAACAGGTTTGTGTTACTCTTTGTGCCTTTGTTATCCATGTTGATGACTAAGTGTTGTGACACTGTATTTACTGATAAAACAGATCATCCCTGCCAAAGACAGTTGTAATTTACTCTGAGTATTCAAGCATAAGCCTACAAGTTTTTCTTTTTCAAATAACTACTTGTTCTTTTCCCACAAACTATTCTGATTCGAGGTACTGATTTCATAATGACATTTTTATTGCAAGAGTCTGTAATGTAATGATTCCGAGTGAATTTCTGTGTACGTTTAAAAATAGACTGCTCACCCCTTCTTGACGTAATTCATTCGTTTGCATGTTTTACATATTATCATTCTTTGTTTCTGAAAAGAAAGGGCACTTTAATTCAGGTGTTGTAGTAGGGGTTTTCAAACTGGACTGCTTTATAAATAGTTAACTGTTTATGCATTTATTTGTTTAGCTAGTTAGTTAGTTAGTTAGTTAGTATAAAAAAATACATGTGAAATGGGTGTTTTTCATGTTTACATTTACCAGAAAAAACAAAAAAAAACAAAAAAAAAAACATTTGATACAAACTTACGGTATAGCAACTTACTTAATGACTTAATACAATGTCAGTATTCATTTAGTGTTCAGTCATTTTAATTTTGAAAAATAATATTAGTTTTTACTAGTGCTGTCAAACGATTAATCGCATCCAAAAGTTTTTGTTTACATAATATATGCGTGTGTGTACTGTGTGTATTTATTACATATTTAGCAGACGCTTTTATCCAAAGCGACTTACACTGCATTCAAGTTACAGTTTTTTTTACATTTTATCAGCTCTTGCTTTCCCTGGGAATTGAACCCATGATCTTGGCGTTCCTAGCGCCATGCTCTACTGTTTAAGATACAGGAATTATGTATATATAGATACACTCACATACAGCATATATTTTGGAAATATTTGCATGCAAATACATTTATATATTTATATTTTTATATTATATATGAATACATTTAATATATAAACAAAACATTTTTCTTATATATATATATATATATATATATATATATATATATATACACATACACATGCATGTGTTTTTATTTATATATACATAATATGCACAGCACACACATATATTATGTAAACAAAAACTTTTATTTTAGATGCGATTAATTGTTTGACAGCATTAGTCTTTACACACACACACACACACACACACATATATATATATATATATATATATATATATATATATATATATATATATATAAGGGGTGTCAAAGTTAATGTTACGATAATATTTATTAACTATTTTATATCAGTTTTTATATCAATCAGAATTATTTTAATCATTTAAATTGAATGCATTAATTTTAATTTAATACTTTTAAATTGATTGAAAATCATAATCTATATGTAGGAAATGCAAAACAAATGCATATTTTTTTTTTAATAGAGAGAGAGGTTTAAATATATTCATAATCATATGTATATATACATGATGTGTTATCTGAATTACAATTCTTCTCATCCAAATGTTAAACTGAATTGAATTTAAATGTGAATTGACCTGAAAATAAATATTTTCTCAGATTATATTTTAATAATTTGCTTTAGCATCAGTAATTTGTAACAATATAAAAAAACAATTATTTAAAAAGTGGTCCTTGACAAAGGAAATATTATATTTGGGGGTCCTTAGCATCAAAAAGTTTGAAAATCCCCAGCATAAGACATTTGGTGGAAATGAGAGAGGGATATTTCTAGCACTTGTGATGAGATGAAATTCATTACTGCTTTACTAAATTAGCAGAACAGTGAAAGGAACCCATCTTGCCTTTGTCTTCCACATCCACTGTGATTGAGCACCAGAGGCGAGGAATGATTTATCAACCGGATATTAAATTTCCATAGTACTTTGACAATCTCTCCCTTGGCATCAAAGATAGGCCTCACAATTACCTGGGCTTTTCTTTCCCACCTTTTTTCACTGTATTCCAACACCTCATACAAAAGTGATTGAGGTCTCTTTTGTGTAATCACAGATGGAGATTGTATTGCAAAGTGCCCATTGTGACTCTTATCTAAGAGCTCGATGTTAAGGATAGCAATTTATGTGAGGTTTGTTACGCAGTCCTAGAATTTGCTGTCGCTGCCATAAATTGTAATCGCAGACGTTGTTAAAGAAACTTCATCACTGGTTCCAGATCAGTGAGGTGGTGATGTGTTTCATCACTGAGCCTTATAGCAATTATCATTAGAGAAAGCAGTCTCAAGGGAGACTTGATTAGCTGTCTGTAGTTTAGAGTAAGAGCACACTTATTTAAGAACACCGGCAAACTATCAACAGCTCAGAAATGGCACAAAAGCACGGCACTAATTAGCAGCCGTATACCTCAGAAGACTGTCAACCAATTACAAGAGAAGAACACACACCCTTTATTAGACTGAAGTGTGATATTATTTTTTTTACTCTGGGCCTAGAGAAGAAGAAAAAAAAAAACATCCATGAAAGTTCACATTTCTGTCACAAAGCTAAAATAGTTTGTGAGAGGGATTTTCTGTTGACTTTAGACTACCCATCTTAAATCTCTTCTAAATGTTCCCTTAAAAGATGAGACACCACATAGTTTAAGGTGAAATAAATATTTACGGACCTTTGGATTTGTGGTGCTACTGAAGAGCAAGCAAATTGCTACCGATTAAAATCCAATTTTGCATGCAAGCAAATAACAGAAGAAACATTTGCACACTCTCTGTTGTTAATGTCTCTGTTGTTAGTCTACTCAGAGCGTGCATCCAACTAGACAGCATCTTTTTTTTTCTTTCTTTTTTTTTCCAAGTAATAGCAGTACTGGCCCAGCAGCAGCTATTCAGAAAGACACTTTAACTTTCCCTTTCTCTTCAGTGAGCTGATAAAAAGGACCTGTGAAGTGAAACACAAAATAAATAAACCCAATGTCTTAAAACTTTTAAGTTTTTAAACAAGGTAAAAATAAACAAGTTGTATTAGCATTGGATGCAGTAGACAAATAAAGTTTAAATTACTAATCTTTGTTCAAAATTCTTATTTAAATAAACCTGGTAGGCAAGAAATTAAACAATACATTTATATGTTTTTTATTGCTGACAAAACTTTACAATGTCACGACACAGGCAAGGGACACAGAGGTAAGTGATACAACACAGGGATTTAGTCAGGTAGAGAGTCTGGTTTAGTTCAGGGTGTGAACAGTAGACCGGATGAGGAGGGAGTGTGGAGAGTGTGCAGATATAGGGGATATTGATGAGCTGCAGCAGGTGCGGGTGATTAATAAACAGGTGATTGAGATCTGGTGAACATTGGTGCTGATGACTGTTGTGACTGTGGTGACAGTGACTCCCTGACATACAATATAATACTTTTATTATTATTATTATTTTTTTTTTTTACTGCACCAATAACAAACTTAATTCTTGCCAACTTGAGCTTGAACACCAGTTTGAACATTACCATATGGACGAGACAAAAGCTAGAGTTACAGAAAAATGTTAAGATATCTCTGCTTAGCATGCCAATTTATCTGAATATTTTAGTTAGATAGTGTTTTATTATTATTATTATTATTATTATTATTATTATTATTATTATTTTAATTTATTTTATTTTATTTTATTTTTTTAATAAAACATGAAAGAATGAGGTATTTTGAGGCACAATTTGACCCGTAACCTACAAAAAAATAAATAATAAATAAATAAATAAATAAATAATAATAATAATAATAATAATAATAATAATAATAATAATAATAATAATAATAATAATTTGTTCTTTGACAGTGTAACAGCTAACCAAGTCACTTTAAACAGCATCAGATACTTACACCTGATTTTGATATCTGTACTTTTTAAAACCACACTGCAGAACCACTGAAATGAAGCCATTATAGCACATAATATGTGCATAATATGTGTATATATTATACAGGTGCATCTCAATAAATTAGAATGTCATGGAAAAGTTCATTTATTTCAGTAATTCAACTCAAATTGTGAAACTCGTGAATTAAATAAATTCAGTGCACACAGACTGAAGTAGTTTAAGTCTTTAGTTCTTTTAATTGTGATGATTTTGGCTCACATTTAACAAAAACCCACCAATTCACTATCTCAACAAATTAGAATATGGTGACATGCCAATCAGCTAATCAACTCAAGACACCTGCAAAGGTTTCCGAAGCCTTCAAAATGGTCCCTCAGTTTGGTTCACTAGGCTATACAATCATGGGGAAGACTGCTGATCTGACATTTGTCCAGAAGACCATCATTGACACCCTTCACAAGGAGGGTAAGCCACAAACATTCATTGCCAAAGAAGCTGGCTGTTCACAGAGTGCTGTATCCAAGCATGTGAACAGAAAGTTGAGTGGAAGGAAAAAGTGTGGAAGAAAAAGATGCACAACCAACCGAGAGAACCGCAGCCTTATGAGGATTTTCAAGCAAAATCGATTCAAGAATTTGGGTGAACTTCACTAGGAATGGACTGAGGCTGGGGTCAAGGCATCAAGAGCCACCACACACAGACGTGTCAAAGAATTTGGCTACAGTTGTTGTATTCCTCTTGTTAAGCCACTCCTGAACCACAGACAACGTCAGAGGCGTCTTACCCGGGCTAAGGAGAAGAAGAACTGGACTGTTGCCCAGTAGTCCAAAGTCCTCTTTTCAGATGAGAGCATGTTTTGTATTTCATTTGGAAACCAAGGTCCTAGAGTCTGGAGGAAGGGTGGAGAATCTCGTAGCCCAAGTTGCTTGAAGTCCAGTGTAGAGTTTCCACAGTCTGTGATGATTTGGGGTGCAATGTCATCTGCTGGTGTTGGTCCATTTTGTTTTTTGAAAACCAAAGTCACTGCACCCATTTACCAAGAAATTTTGGACCACTTCATGCTTCCTTCTGCTGACCAGCTTTTTAAAGATGCTGATTTCATTTTCCAGCAGGATTTAGCACCTGCCCACACTGCCAAAAAGCAAAAACCAAAAGTTGGTTAAATGACCATGGTGTTGGTGTGTTTGACTGGCCAGCAAACTCACCAGACCTGAACCCCATAAAGAATCTATGGGGTATTGTCAAGAGGAAAATGAGAAACAAGAGACCAAAAAATGCAGATGAGCTGAAGGCCACTGTCAAAGAAACCTGGGCTTCCATACCACCTCAGCAGTGCCACAAACTGATCACCGTCATGCCACGCCGAATTGAGGTAGTAATTAAAGCAAAAGGAGCCCCTACCAAGTATTGAGTACATATACAGTAAATGAACATAGTCCAGAATATTCCAGAAGGCCAACAATTCACTAAAAATGTTTTTTATTTATTTATTATTATTTTTTTTTATTGGTCTTATGAAGTATTCTAATTTGTTGAGATAGTGAATTGGTGGGTTTTTGTTAAATGTGAGCCAAAATCATCACAATTAAAAGAACCAAAGACTTAAACTACTTCAGTCTGTGTGCATTGAATTTATTTAATACACGAGTTTCACAATTTGAGTTGAATTACTGAAATAAATTAAATTTTCCACGACATTCTAATTTATTGAGATGCACCTGTACATTCCCTACAAGTGAAGTTTTGAGACACTGTCATTACTGGATCATATTGATCGTTGATGGGAGTCCTTACTCTGATCAGACACTTATGAATTTATAAAGACACATAAACTTAAAGAGAACTGACTTCATACAGTTGCTGCATCTGAATTCCTGTACATTGACAGTATATACTGTATTGAGTGAAGGACTTCTCGACTATTGATGTAGTACATTCTTTAGCTATTTAGGTTTAAACACATTTACATACATGTTACATATGCCATCTTGGCATTATCTTTTGGTTCGTATGTTCTTTGACCTATAAAATACTAAGAACAACTTAACAAATAATTTCATTGCACAATAAACAAGTACAATTTAACCACAAAGAAAAACTGTTTGGTGCCTGCAGCACTTGCTCTTAAAAAGATCCCCCTGCCCACAGTTCTCTGCTTTTTTCTATTTTTCAACTTCTTGAATCTGACAACCCCTCAGCTTTTGTGACCTCGTGGGATAGAAAAGTGTCCACTGGTTCCACACTTCAGAATCTCATTCAGGTATTCGGTTTCATGAATACTGTATTCAGGCATCCTATTATTTGATTCAGCTTTTTGCATACTACAGTATATAAAGTAGGAAGTATGCAGATCCAGAAAATCACCTTGACATCAGTTGCTCAAATGTCACTGCAAAAATGACAAAAATGGCTTCAGAAGTTAGTTCTGAGAAAAGCATTCGCATTTGTTTGAAGATGCATCTTTTGATGATGATCTTTTGTTATCTAATGCAATGACATTCAAATATTTTAAAATATGACAAATGCTTTGTAGGGCCACTGAATATGCATTAAGCAGACATTTGAATGCTTTATGCTCCTTGCAATCCATTAAATCTTTTCAGAAATAGCTCACCAGAGTTATAAATAACAATACAACTTATTTATGGATAATTTATCAAAGTTTAGATTATAATACATTAAAACAGAAAAAACACAGCGTTATCATCTAGCTGACTTCAGTAGGGTCTGGCTGCAGACATGCACTTGCATTTTCAGACTTGCACTCTCAGACACCTGCACTTCCGCAAGTGATGTCACTTGCAGTCTTTTTTATTTTTTATTTTATTGTATTTATTAATCATTTTTAAATTGAATCTCTCAGCATCTTACACAAGTAGCCAGGTGGTGAAGACAAGAAAAAAGAAACTAAACTACAATGTCACTTGCAATCTCCACTTGCACTTTTCGCTAGCTGCTACGTCACTTGCAATCCACACAAACCGTGCATGTTGCCAATGAAGACAAGACGCTGTGGTGGTTAAACGATTAAAACTAATTTAATATCATAACATACAGGGTCCTGCAAGTCATCTGTGAGATAAAAAGACAAGACACACAAATCAGCGGCCACTGAACAGCAGAATATGAATACAAAGTCAAATGTGCAAAGTCTCTCGTTAAGCGCTTTTAAACCTCCAGTAGAAAGCCATAAACACTTAATATGGCTGATAGTGCTATTAAAAGATCAAATTCGATATATAGTTTATTAATTTAATGTACTAAGCATATGTCCATGAACACAACGAGCAAACTTTCACTTTTCCTCCCATACAGCAAAACGTTTAATGTGGCATAATAACGGACTAAGATGATAAAGACCAAATTCAGTAGGCTTTTTCTTATTGTTGATGCAAACTATACAGACCATATGAACGCGCATTAAGAAATGCTTTAAGTGATAGGCTATTAAAAGGACCAACTCCGTGCTGGCAAGCAGACAAGCCCAGTACACAACACGTTAAGTTGTACATTAAATGTTTTCCTCCCATAGAAAATCATAAATAAAACATGCAATGTAGGCTTAGCTTAATGGACAAAGACAATGATACAAAAGGGCTGTAGACATTTTATTCTAAATGGGAAAATGCGAAACTTTGCGCGTTGCGTTTATTCTGGGCTCACCTGCTTATCTGTACATATTAATTATGTTTTAATAATTAAGAGGAGCATATTGAGTTTGGTCTTTATAATCTTAGTCCGTTATGCTACATTTTACTAATAAACTGCATATTGAATTTGATCTTTTAATAGCAGTAGCTTAACACATTAAGCCTTATTAAGTGTTTATGATTTTCTACGGGAGGTTTAAAAGCACTTAATGAGAGACTTTGCGCATTGCGTTCATATTCTGCTGTTCAGTGGCCGCAGATTTGTGGGTCTTGTCTTTTTATCTTACAGATGACTTGCAGGACCTGTATATTATGATATTAAATTAGTTTTAATCGTTTAACCACCACAGCATCTTGTCTCCACTGGCAACATGCACAGTTTGTGTGGATTGCAAGTGACGTCACAGCTAGCGAAAAGTGCAAGCGGTGATTGCAAGTGACATTGTAATTGATTTTCTTGTTTCTTGTCTTCACCACCTGGCTACTTGTGTAAAATGTTGAGAAATTCAGTTTAAAAATAGTTAATAAATGGAATGCAATAATAAAAAAAAAAAGACTGCAAGTGACGCCACTTGCAGAAGTGCAGGTGCCTGAGAGTGCAAGTCTGAAAATGCAAATGCATGTCTGCAGCCAGACCCTTCTCAGCTGACTAGTCATCTATATATTACAGTGTATTACAACTGTACTTAGAAATCTTTATGAGTTCTTACAAGTGATTATAAGGTGTATTATAAAGCAAAAATAATATCTTTATAATGCATTGTGGTGATATACAAGCTTCAAAAGAAAGAAATGTCCAGTTCTCGCTATTAACAAACCATTAGAATCAGAATGAGCTTTATTGGCCAGGTATGCTTACACATACGAGGAATTTGTTTTAGTGACAGAAGCTCTACAGTGCAACAGAAAGACAGCAACAGGACAGGACACAGATAATAAAAGAATAATATACAAATATACAAATAGGCAATGTACAAATAGCAAAAACACAATATATAATATAGACAATTATGGTGTACAGGTCTGATATGTGCAAATTTGAAATGAAAAAATAAGTATGTGTGGTGAATAAATAATTTGCAATAGTGTTGTGTGTTCCACGTTTAATGTCAAGTGTTCATGAGATGGATTGCCTGAGGGAAGAAACTGTTCCTGTGTCTGGCCGTGCTGGTGCTCAGAGCTCTGTAGCGTCGACCAGACGGCAACAGTTCAAAGAGGGAGTGTGCTGGATGTGAGGGGTCCAGAGTGATTTTGCCAGTCCTTTTGCTCACTCTGGATAAGTACTGTTCTTGGAGAGTGGGGAGGGTTGTACCAATGATTCGCTCAGCAGTCCAGACTACCCTCTGTAGTCTTCTGAGGTCAGATTTGGTAGCTGAGCTGAATCAGACAGTTATTGAAGTGCAGAGGCGGATTCAGTGATGGTGGAGTAGAACTGTTTCAGCAGCTCCTGTGGCAGGTTGAACTTCCTCAGCTGGCGAAGGAAGTACAACTTCTGCTGGGCCTTTTTGACAATGGACTCAATGTCCAGTAAGTCCAGTAATTTTGGGTTTCTTTGGGACGGGGATGATGGTGGAGTATTTGAAGCATGAGGGGACTTCGCACAGCTCCAGCGATCTGTTGAAGATCTGTGTGAAGACGGGGGCCAGCTGGTCAGCACAGATTTTTAGGCAGGCTGTTGACACACCGTCTGGGCCTGGTGCTTTCCTTCTTTTGTTCTTCCTGAAGACCTGGCGCACCTCGTCTTCGCTGATCTGAATTGCAGGTGTGGGGGAGAGCGGGGTTGCTGGAGGTGTGAATGGTTGTGTGGAGAGGTGTTCAGGGCGGGTGTGGGGTGTTTTTTCAAACCTGCAGTAGAACTCATTCAGATCGTCTGCCAGGTGTTGATTCTCCAGAGTGCTGGGGGATGGTGACTTGTAACTGGTGATATCTTTCATACCTTTCCACACTGAAGCAGAATCACTGGAAGAGAATTTTTACCTTAGCTTGCCGGAATAATTCCTCTTTGCCACTCTGATCTCCTTTTCCAGTGTGTATTTGGCCTGTTTAACAAGACTTTATCCCCCTTTCTGTAAGCATCTTCTTTGGCCTGATGGAGCTGTCTGAGTTTTGCAGTGAACCATGGTTTGTCGTTGTTGTAAGTTAGATGAGTCTTGGTAGGAATGCACATATCCTCACAGAAACTGATATAAGATGTTACAGTCTCTGTGAGCTCATCCAGATCATTTGCAGTGGATTCAAAAACAGTCCAATCAGTGAGAGAGAAACAGGCTTGTAAAACCCGCTCTGTTTCATTAGTCCATCTTTTAACAGTTCTTAATACAGGTTTTTCAGATTTGAGTTTCTGCCTGTAGGTCGGTATAAGATGAATCAAACAGTGATCAGAGAGTCCTAAAGCTGCTCGTGGGACAGAGTGATATGCGTCGTTTATCACTTTGTAACAGTGATCAGGGGCGCCGCTAGCAATTTTGGGCCCTATGAAAGAATATGAGGTTGGGTCCCCTACCGCACCAAACATACACAATATTGCCCAAAATATTGAGACACCCCCTTCTAAGGTTTGACTACTTTAGTAATTTCCATGAGTACAAATCTTAATGTTTAAGCATATAATGATATTCTAGGGAATTGTGTGCTTCTAATTTTATACAAATAGTTTGGACAGGACCCTTTTCTATTCTAACACAACAATGTCTCTAAGGCAAGGTTAAAAAAAACAAACAAAAAAAAAACAAGATTGATTCAGTCAGTGTGGAAGAACTTGACTAGTCTGCAGAAAGCCAAGTCCTAATCCAAGCTGAACACCTCTGGTGTGACTTTAAATGCAGATCTTGAGGCAAAAACTCATCACCAAACACCAATGACTTGTACATACACTATATGGATATATAGTCCTCCTTTAGAACAGAAAAAGGCACTTCCAACTTTGGCAACAAAGATGGAAACATAATTCATGTATTTAAAAACTGTATTTCCATCTTTGTTGCCACAGTTTTGGAAGTGTCTAAAATGATTTTACGCATATGTACAAGTCACTCGGGTTTGGCATTGTCATGTTAGAATAGAAAAGGGTCCTGTCCAAACTATGGTATAAAATTAAAAGCACACAATTCCCTAGAATATCATTATATGCTTAAACATTAAGATTTGTACTCATGGAGATTACTAAAGTACTCAAACCTGTTCATTAGAAGGGGATGTCCCAATACTTTTGGCAATACAGTGTACAAGCCAACCTAGCTATTCAAAATCTTTGTCTGCAATTTAATAGTATTGACCTATTACTTTTTTATTGTTTTTGACCATTAGGTATCAGTAACATAATTCATTCAGAACCTGTTCTATGGACATAGACTTTCTGTACCACACTATTCTGCTGATATGGAATGAGTTTGACTACTTAATCAGTTATATTAATAGAAATGCTTCCCTGGGGCAAACTAAAAAACCCTAAAATAATAAATAGGATACCCCATAACACCAGCATTTACAGCAGTATCCAACATTTCTCAATCATGATCTTACTCAGCTAAATGCGACTATTAGCTTAACAGCTGTATTGCTTGTTTGCTAGCTACCTATGCACATACAGCATACAATGTTAAAAATGTTCTACATTATGAACCTTAACCCAAAAACATTTAGCTTCATACACTGTAGATAATTGTGACCCTGCCTGTGGAAACCCAGCTAAAGCAGTTGCGTAGCTACGGGTGGCCCTGGGTGGGCCCAGGCCCACCAACTTTCATCTGTGGCCCACCCAATGATAAGTTTGTAAATGGATGTAATTTATTAAACAATTTTAATAAACGTCTTATTTCACTGTAACTTTATTTATTAACAATATTAAACGCTTGTTTTCATGGTCAATTACAGGCCATTTCTTAGTTGTCCCTCTTCCTATAGGTGCATATTATCATACGCTTGTCAAAATGATGATTCGCCCATTTCTGTTAGTCCCACCCACAATATTATGTTTACGACCTATGTTTACGACGTAAGGATATAATAGTAAAATGTGCGCGTTTGTGAAGTTAAATTTGAAAATATCCTAGTGAAGCAACCATAAATCAGATCAATTCTTTTAAAAAGTAAAAGTCTGGATCCGGACCGTCTACAAATGAAACCCGACAGACCACCTGAGGGTGCTGGATTTATCGATCGGAAACTTCTGAACCAAGCGTGTTTGAAACATCATATTAGCATAGGTACAGTGTTTGATCCGCTATATGCGTCCTTTGTGGAAAGAAACACATAAACATTGTGCTAGATCCTGGTCGCCACAACAAACTGCATAATTTGCAGCTGCGCACATTTCTGCGGTCCTCGATGTGCGTGAACTGACAGAGACTCTTGATTATGAAATCATCAGCGAAGCCCCGTTGTTACACACTGAGGTAATGCTTTTTAATAAACTTCCTTTAGTTAACGTTAGTTGATGCATTAACTAACATTAGCAATACATTTGTTACCGTGTTTATTCATCTTTGTTAACCAGCTCAGGCAAATGTTAACAGATGCAACTTTTAATTTTAATAATGTCCTATTAGTAAATTTTGAAATGAACATTAACATAACACATTGCTAATGTTAATTCATGCTTTAGAAGTACTGTGTAATGAACCTTGGTGCTGCATTTTTGTTGGCAATTTGACATGCAGTTTTCATATGCTACACACCTGGCCCAGCCAATTTTATGTAGGCCCACCCACTTAAACATTTCTGGCTACGCTAGTGAGCTAAAGTACTTTTTTTAAAACAGTGGATGAGTAATTCACTCCTTGATTTGCTTAATAAAAGCCTCCTTTGAGATCGTTTTGACAGACATGTTTATTGTGTATTATAATTTCGCCAGAGATGCAGAAATAAACCGTAATTTTGTTTTATTTGTATCTCTTTGGTAGATACATTTATAATTTCTATTACATTATTACTACTACTGTTACTATTAATAAAACAGATCTCTGGGGGCCCCAAAAGTGTGTGGGCCCTTAGAATCGTTCTAACTTTTCCCCCCTTAGCGGCGCCCCTGACAGTGATCCAATATATTACGGTCTCTGGTTGGACATGTGATGTTCTGTCTGTATTTTGGCAGTTCGCGAGAGAGATTTGTTTTATTAAAGTCCCCGAGAATGATTAAAACAGAGTCCAGGTGTTGTTGCTCAGTCTCTGTGATCAGATCAGCGAGTTTCTGTAAAGCGGAGCTCACGTGCGCTTGCGGAGGAATGCAAACGAGAATGAACGAGCAAAACTCCCGCGGTGAGTAGAAAGGCTTGCAGTTAATTAAGAGGGTTTCTAGATCAGAACAGCACATCTTCTTTAACACAGTTACATCTGTACACCACCTCTCATTGATGTAAAAGCACGTCCCGCCACCGCGCGATTTCCCCGTTGATTCTGTGTCGCGATCTGCTCTGATCAGCTGGAAGTTAGGCAGATGTAGCGCACTGTCCGGTATGGCGTCGTTCAGCCAGGTTTCCGTGAAACACAGAGCAGCAGAGTTTGAAAAGTCCCTGTTTGTCTGGGAGAGCAAAAGGAGTTCGTCCGTTTTGTTGGGTAGAGAGTGGAGATTCGCTAGATGGATACTAGGCAACGTCGTTCTAAATCCATGCTGTCTGAGCTTCACGAGCGCGCCGGCTCGCTTCCCCCGTCTGCGCGTCCTGAAGCGTTTGACCAGAGCTACGGCTCCGCCAACAACAATGTCCAGCAAAACGTCAGAATAATCAAAAACCGGTAAAAGATTTTGTGGTGTGTTCTGCCGAATGTTTAGCAGGTCATCCCTGGTAAAACTGATGGTGTTTGAGAAACAAAAACAGTACAAACACTGAAGAGCAAAGCACAGTAGCTGCCATCTGCGGCGCCATCTTAGATGGTCTCTATGACTTTTGACTTTTGCCTCAGTAAACACCCAATTTGCTGCTTACTAATAGTTAGTAAGGTAGTTGTTAAGTTTAGATATTGGGTATAATTAGGGATATAGAATATGGTCTTGCAGGATATGTAACCTACTAATAAACAGCCAACATGTTATTAATAGGTATGCTAATAAGCAACTAGTTAATAGTGAGAATTGGTCCCTATACTGAAGTGTTAACAGTGCATGTTATCATTAGGTTAAATGTGGCTCGACTGAATCTAAGCATGACTAGTCCATTGTTTCTAAAAGCTGATTGGGACGAGTCGTCTGATTTAACTCTGTGATTTCTTTATGTAATTGACTCCTCAGTGAGAACAAAGTAAATCATAGTGAAGGCCGCAGCAGTTCCCATCATAAAGAAAATGATTTTCTACCTTTCTACCGGCTTCCTCAGCACTTCCAGAGTCCCTCTTGCCTCTTGCCTGCCCGTGACACAGATTGCAGTTTTACAGTGGGTGTGATATGAATTGCTCTGCTCCAGTATTTCCCCTTTTCCTTTTTCTTTTTACAGACATTTGCATCAGCTCCAGTTGCAGTCTCTGACAGAACATCCTCATAAAGGGCCTCATTTGCCCATATGTGGGCTCTCTGCGGTAAGATGAAGATGCCCGAGTTTCTGCTCTGAAAATCTGAATAAGCAGGCCAACCAGTCTCTGTGTTTCTGACGGTATATGTGAAGCCATTCATACATTAGCATAATTGTATGCCATTTAATGACATGGGTAATATCACAGTGCCATTAGGATACACTGCAAAAGTTTGCTGGGGGAATCCATTAAGGGGCAACATCCCCCACAGTGTTAGGAATAATTTTATCATGAGAATTCCTTTGAGAAATAATTCAAAATTCATTACCACATTTTTTTTTTAATGTAAAGATTTTAATGTAACAGTTGGACAAACTTTTCTTTCATAAAAGAAAACCATTTTGTCATGCTTCATAAAGTGTGTTTAAGGCTTATTTAAAAACATAATCAGTCCTGACAAGCAAGCTTTATACATGTAATGAATCTGAAAGGCTATTAATATTCAGTGCTTAAGGTTAAAGCCGGTTCTGTGGAAGCCGTGGAATTCCCTCAAGCATCCACTGACTCTAAACAAAAAGTTAAAACTCTTAATATTTAATTACTAACTTCCCAATTATGGATTGACGAGAAAGAAATCGATAATTCAGTAGCTTCATACTTTCAGTATCATTCAAATACATTCGTTAAACATTTTTGATTCACTCTCAGAATAGATTTGTAAACATTAATTTCACTTTACCTTTATTTTAAGATGAATTCATGGTAACACTTTAGCATAGGGACCAATTCTCACAATTAACTAGTTGCTTATTAGCATGCCTATTATTAGCATATTGGCTGTTTATTAGTGCGTATAAAGCACATTTTGCATGACCATATTCTACATCCCTAATACTACTCAATAAGCAGCAAATTAGTTTAATTTGAGTTTATTGAGGCAAAAGTCATAGTTAATGATTTGTTAATAGTGAGAATTGGACCTTAAAATAAAGTGCGACTGGATTCACTAAGCAGTGCAGCATTTTGGTGCAAATGTTAACTCTTTGCAGTTGTTATATATGTGATAAAAATTGCAGTTTGGATTATTTCGTTTTGATAATATGTTGGAGTGAATGTCCACTACAGCAGCAGAACTCCAATGCAAAATTTTGTAAGGTGCAATTGTTATTGATAGTGAGGGAAGTTATTAATCTAATGATGCTGAAATAATGGAGGAGAGCATTATAAGCAGGCATACAATTGAGCACATTTCAGGAGTTTCAATAGTTGATTCAGGTGTCTGAGTCAAAGTGATGGAGTGATGCTCTACAGTATTTCTCACATGCAAATAAATGACTATTACAACCTGTAGCCACATTTCTTATTAAATTTTCTTCTGTATAACCTTCATAGTCTGCAGCTATACTATACTACACCTTTTAGCCACAGAGCAGTGGGTTGTTTAACAAAAGTTTTACAAGTTTTTGCACTACCCATGTCTGTATTTCTCTGTATTTGATCGTGGTAAGTGAACCGAGCGCTAGGATACAGCTACCGTAGGTGTTTAAGTGTAGTTGGATGCTGTCCATTACACTGAAAGCCTCTCTGCCTTGCCATTAATGATATTTCCTCCTCAGCCATTTTGAAAATGGGCCATGGCGTCATAAATCCCCCACACATTGTGCAACGGAAAGTTATGATCCCCACGGTTTTCCCTCTTCATTACGGCTCCAGATGACGGCAGGCATGTACCGTGAGCTTGCCACCATCTCAGCGCTGAAGCTACGTGGCTAATGACTGCAATTACAAAGGTTACGCTTCTTTTGTCCCTCACAGCAGACGATTGATCTCAGCTGGCCTAATGTCAGGGGCTGTCAGTTAGGGGTAGGTTTTGGCCTGACAGCATGACAATGTGAATTGACAAGACTGTGGCTCTCACTCTATTATTTAAACAAACAATGCTTTTTTGGCCCTCCCACTCTTTTCCGACTCCTTTTTGTGGAATGACGAAGTGTTTATCAACGATTCCATGGGCAAACTGAAGTCTGAGGTCACCTTGGTGTGTGTGTGCTGTTGTTATGATTGAGTTATGGGAGAGATTTAGGATCTTTCATCTCAAGAGTTGTTTTTTTTTTTTTTTTTTTTTTTTACAGGATGTCTGGAAGAGTCGGCTGGTTAATGGATTCACACTGTTTGAATGTTCTAATTGGCAGTTGGCAGCTTTTGTCTGTTTTTTTTTTTTTTTTTTTTTTCACAAACCGTGTTTCAAGATGCTTGTCAGTTTATTGAGCATGAAGTTTGTTAAAGTGCCTCAGGGATGGTCATAACTTCCTGTGCAATCAGCATTTTAATTGTTGGGGAAAATTTAATTAAAAAGTTCCATTATTTTATGGACATTATGCACAAGGTTTAAACAGATACAGTACTGAGAATTAAATGAGTAAACATAGCCACTTCTCCATTTTTTTGTCCTTCTAGTTTTGTCTTAAGATGAATACTACTAACTACTACTACTACTACTACTACTAATATTTCAGAATAATGTTGTTTTTATTGTAAATACATTTTATCAATATCGTCTTTTATTATAACATATATATACAGTACTGTGCAAAAGTCTTAGGCCGCTAGTATTTTCACCAACAAAAAATGGTTTTAAGTCAGTTAGTTCCATCTTTTGCTGTAGTGTGTCAGTAGGAAATATCAGTTTACATTTCCAAACATTATTTTTGCCATTAATTGTAATAATCCAGTAAGATTTTTGTAGGCAATAGCCAGTGCTCCACACAGAGATCTGATCTCATCATCTTCCAGTCCGTCTGGAATGACATGAAGAAACAGAACAAACTGAGACAGACTAAATCCAGAACTGTAGCAACGTCTCCAAGATGCTTGAAGGAAAAACCTTCCTGCAAAACTACCTGAAAAACTATGTGCAAGTGTACCTCAGACAAAAGCTGTTTTAAACGCAAAATGTGTAAATCAAATGTTGATTTGATTTAATTAATAGAAGTTCATTGATAAATAAAATGTATTTTTATGGCATTATTTCTGAAAGCATCCTCATTTTACAACATTTTTACACAATTGCCTAAAACTTTTAACAGTACTGTAGCTTTGTAGGTAGGTTTGAAGCATCTTGGAGACGTTGCCACAGTTCTTCTGGATTTAGTGTGTCTCAGTTTGTTCTGTTTCTTCATGTCATTCCAGACGGACTGGATGATGATCAGATCAGATCCCTGTGTGGTGCACTGGCTGTTGTCAGACTCCTTGTGCCTACAAAAATCTCACTGGATTATTACAATTAATGGCAAAAATAATGTTTGGAAATGTAAACTGATATTTCCAACTGACATGCTACAGCAAAAGATAGAAATTACCGACTTAAAACCTTTTTTTTTTTTTTTTTTTTGGTGAAAATACTAGTGGCCAAAGACTTTTGCACAGTACTGTATATGTATTCATACCCCTTCATTTTTTCATTTTCTGTTCAGTTAACGTGGCCTGTCTGGCCTATAAAGGCAGTGGTGAGTGTTTTAGGAGTACACGTCTAACCATTACGAGTGATGTCATCAGACTTCCAGCATGGCACGGGAGTGTGTAAACGGTAAGGAGTTGTTTGTCGTGGTCATACGGCATGGTGTTTACTAAATTGCCAGACTGGCAGAATTTGAGTATGTGAACTCAAACTAGTGTTCATCTTATGAGGCTATTAGTGCGTTTACTGCAGTGTTGACAACTCGGAATATCAGCTGAACGGAAGCTGGGCTTGCCGGCGTTTCCATTTATTGCTGCGTATTTCTTCATTCTGAGGTCTTGGAGGATCAACCAACAGTCACCACCGGGTTCTGTGTTTTGTTTTGTATTTTAAGGTCTAAGGATGTAATAGTTATTTTGGTCTATCTGGTTGTGAGCATTGCCGTTTTGTTTTTCTCTTCTGCTGAATTATTTTGTTGTGAATTAGTTCTTATTTGAATATGTATTTTTTTTTCTTTTTTTTTGTGAATTCGTTATTATTTGAATTTGTATTTTTTTGTTTGTTTGTTTTGTTGAATTAAGGTCTTTGTGAATTTATTGCTATTGGCAATTTATTTTTTTTTATTTTTATTTTTTTTTGTGTGTGAGTGTGTGTGTTTTCTTTTTGATTTAATTGTCATTAATTTTATAAGAAGTTCGGAGTGTGTGTGTGTGTGTGTGAGAATAATTTAATGTGACTTCATTGTGGTTTTGCTTTCTCTCCAGGAGTTAGGGCAACCAGTGATCGTGTGAGGGATCAAGCCCCCTTTCCTCTGTTTGGTGGTGGTTCATTCTGCGTGAAGTGTCTAACACTTGGTGTGTTGTGGTCTGCGAGTGCACGTAAAGCTGCTGTGTGGGTTTTTTTTTTTTTTTTGTCTTTAGGCCCCGGCCCTGGAGTGGAGGTAGAATTGTGTGTATGTCATCTATTGATTTTTTTTTTTTCTGCATTCTGGACATGTTACTTATTGGTTTTCAATAAAGCTGTTTATTTGTCTCACGTCCTGACTCAGCCGAAACCGAACCTGTGAGCCTTTTTGGTGATTTTGTAACAGGTGATTCCCTGGTAAATTAGCCTCTGGGGTGGCATAGTCGGGTATTTCTAGAGGTGTAGTTTAAGTCCACCTCTGGGGGATGGTTATCTGTATAGGTAGCTCTTTCCCCTGGTTCAAATCTTTAATTGCTTTTGTTAGTACTCCCTGAGATTACTTACTTTGTACGCCACATATGCATTATCAGCTGTTAGATCTTTTATTAAGACATGTGTGCCCTTCCAAATCATACCCGTTCAATTGAATTTGCCACAGGTTAACTCCAATCAAAGTGTGGTAACATCTACAAGCAATATGAATGCTCCTGAGCTAAATTTCAACTGTCCCAGATAATGGTATGAATACTTACGCAATAGAACAATTTAAGTTTTTTATTTTTAATAAATTTGCAAAGATGTTAAAAACCTTTTTTTTGCTTTACCATTATAGTGTATGGCGTATAGATTGATGTGGAAAAATAGTAATTTAAAAGCAGTGTAACATAAGGCAGCAACATAACAAAACGTGAAAAAAAATGAAGGGGTATGAATACTTTCGTAAGGCACTATTTCCCTGTCGATATTTTCACTCGTACCACGTCGTAAGACACTTGTATGGGAAAAAACTCCTTTTTTCCTCTTCAACTGAAGCCTTTTCAATCACGCAGTGAAACTGCATGTCCATTGGTTCGTGCAGTGCTATAAAAACGAACCAATGGTTCGGCGGCAGCGACGAGCGAGCCTGTGGCTGAGCAGCCCACCATAGCCCGCTAGAATGGGCGGGGACTGTGGCTATATAAGCGGCCGCTTCATCGCCGCATCTCAGATTTATTCTCTTCAGCGACGAAGATTCTTCCTCACTGACTCTTCAACCGACTTCGCCATAGAAACGCCTCAGCAGCTGTATTGGACCTTGCAGCTTTGCTGTTTCCCGGTCTATCCCCTGCCGCCATCCGGCGATCGTCTAAAAGAGCCTCACAAAAAGAGCAAATTCGGCATTGTTTCAAATGCTACACCGTCATTGTATGATGATGGTCGCGCTGATGATGGTCGCGCTGAGTGCGTGTCATGCTTGGGGAAATCCCATGCTGACGCTGCGCTCAGCGGGACTGATTGCTCGCACTGCGAGTCTTTCAGTCTTGCCTCTCTGCACTCTTGGATCGCTTTCTTTTCAGAGAGCGACTCCGCCCCTCGCGCCCTCCCGTTTTCTTCCTCCCAGGGACCTGCGAGGGGAAAAAAAACAAAAAAACAAAAAAAAAAAAAACACAGACATCTCTATGCTCTGAAATGGTCTATTTTCTCAGCTTGGTGTCAAGACCATGACTTAGATCCGGTTACCTCTGATGTTTCAGTGGTTCTTTCGTTTCTGCAGGAGATGCTGGATAAACAGCGTTCCTCATCCACCATCAAAGTTTATGCGGCATCCATAGCGGCTTTCCATGTCCCTATTGTTGGCCGATCGGTGGGCAAGAATAGTGCGGTGGTCCAGTTTATACGAGGCGCCAGGAGGATCCTCATCCTCATACAGTTCCACCTTGGGACTTACCAACCGTACTAAGGGCCTTGAAAGGCCCCCCATTTGAAACATTGCAAACCACGAGCCTCAGATCACTCTCGTTCAAAACCGCCCTGCTGTTAGCGCTGACGTCGGTTAAGCGTGTAGGAGACCTACAGGCCCTTTCCATCAACCCTGCTTGCCTGGAATTCGGGCCTAACAACTCCAAGGTCGTCCTGAAACCAAGGCTGGGTTATGTACCTAAGGTGCTCTCCACTCCGTTCAGAGCCCATGTCATAGCGCTTTCCGCGCTTTCCCCTTCGACGGATGACCAGGAATTATCCCTGCTCTGGCCCGTCAGGGCCCTGAGGGTGTACATTGAGCGTTCTGCCTCATACAGGAGATCAGAACAGCTTTTTGTCAGCTTCGGTAACCGTGCTAAAGGTCGCCCTGTTACGAAGCAAAGAATTTCCAGGTGGTTAGTGGATGCTATCATCCTAGCATACTCCTCCTTGGGCTTGCAGTGCCCCATTGTTGTCAGAGCCCATTCCACCAGAGGCATCGCCTCTTCCTGGGCATGGTTTGTGAGGCGGCCGGCTGGTCCGCGCCGTCCACATTTGTAAGGTTTTACAACCTGGACGTCCCTGCCTTACAGGCCAGAGTCCTTTCTGCTTAGTTTGCCGCCTCCGGCTAGTTTAGCAGTCTTATAAGTTCACTTGACCAGCATTGTTCAAGTCCCTCCTTCACCTGGACGATCCATATTATATGGATACCAGGTATAAACTATAGGGGACGACACCCAGGCCACGGATGACCCTGATGGCTCAGCCTGTGCTTGGTGTATTCCATTGACTCCCCTGGGTCTTCTCCCATGGGAGTCTTGGTTTTGAGTCGTTCCCCTTCATAGCACGGCGTGATTGTACTGGTTCCCATACAAGCGTCTTACGATGCAGTACGAGTGAAAATATCGACAGGGAATGTATTCAGTTACTTTCGTAACCTCGGTTCCCTTAGATATGGGAACGAGTACTGCGTTCCTGGCTGTGCTATGAGCTGCACGCCTCAGTCTCTTCATTTGAAGGAATCTGAGATGCGGCGGCAAAACGGCCGCTTATATAGCCACAGTCCCCACCCGTTTTGGCGGTCTATGGCGGGCTGCTCAGCCATAGGCTCGCTCGTCGCCACCGCCGAACCATTGGTTCGTTTTTATAGCACTGCACGAACCAATGGACGTGCAGTTTCACTGGATGATTGAAAAGGCTTCAGTTGAAGAGGAAAAAAGGAGTTTTTCCCATATAAGCGTATTACGACGCATATCCCATATCTAAGGGAACCGAGGTTACGAAAGTAACCGATTACGATATATATATATATATATATATATATATATATATGACACACACACACACACACATAATTTGAAGGTGATTTAAAATAACAAAGAGAAACATTTTGGTGAATATATGTTTTCCGCATCTCAATTAGAGGCAGTGTTGGTAAATATGTCAGAACTGTATTTCTCCACAGCTGTTAACTGAGGCAATGGTTAACCTGAGCTCTAGAGTACATGTACTCAGCATCTCAGTGGAAGGATGGCTAATTAACACAGCATCTGCTCCACTGACCACAGACTTTCATCCCTCCAGCAGCTCCCTCTGGGTATCACAGCGAGAAACGTCTCTTATTAAAAAAGGAAAGGGAAAGAGTATCTGAGCACAAGTGATCAATTTGAAAAACTCTTGTTTTCTTTATCCAAGCCAACATGCTACAACAAATTAATGCAACCTTTTAATCAGCTAATGTGATGGTTCAGTTTGATTGTTGCATCATCCAGTGACAATTTTGAGATCTAAGTTTCTCATCGGCTGCCACGTTTCAAACACATTTCACACCACTTTCACTTCTGAAGCTGGAGATGATGACATACAGCAGCTGCGATCTCCTTAAGCTGATATGTATACAAGACTGCTTTCATGTCCTCTTGGGAATTTTCTGTGCATTAAACTCATTTTGGATTGATTTTGATCTGTTTTGTACAACTTTTTAGAGCTAAGAAATGTTTTCATCATTACAATACCTTAAACTAAACAATGGTCAGCACTTTGATTTCCTTTAAATTCCTTAAATTCAAATTAAAAAGTAAAATTCAAAACATAATTTGGTCACACTTTAGTTTAGGAACCAATTCTCACTATTAACAATCTATGACATTTGGCTCAATAAACTCCTAATTTGCTGCTTATTATTAGTAATGTAGTACTATGGGGTAGAATTAAGGGATCTACAATATGGTCATGCAGAATAAGGCATTAATATACTAAAGTACAGCAAATATGATAATAATATGCATGCTAATAAGCAACTAGTTAATAGTGAAAATTGGACTTCAAAATAAAGTGTTACCCATCATTTTTATTGGGTTGGATTTTTATTGGATTTTTGGATTTTATTTATTTTTATTCTCTATTAAAATAATTAGGAAAATGCATTTATTTATGTTTAATTAATCTTGAACACCAAAAAAATATGTATAGTAAATGATTTATAGTAATTTAGTTTACTCAATAAGCCATAGGAGAGCTTATCACAAAACATGTTCTATCACTGTCACTTCCTGATCTATAATAGGTGCTTTAAATGTTTGACAAGCTGGTGAAAAATGATTGAAAGAATGTGCCATTCCTCCACGTGTCCAAAAATAGGTGTTAAATCTGATGAAGAGGCTGTAACTTACTCATGTGGGTGTTTGACACGCCATTGAACTGCTCTGATCTGATCTAACGTCCTTTGAAATTAGCATGTGGGCTAGATTGGCAGGGTTTGTGCTGTCAGAACCAATTCAAGCATTTGGAATGTCACTGGATTGCATAAATATTAGTGGGAGTAAATAATACTTCATAAATATTGCATATTTACTGTTTTTTTTTTTTTTTTTTTTTGCAATATATATATTTGCCGGATATTGTTTGATTCCTTCTCATTGCGGTTTGGCTGATTTCAGATCACCTTACATTATGCATGGAAATTACCCAAACACCTGTCTAGCATGATTTGAATGCTCATAAAACATAAACAAACTGATTTCAATACGCAAATTGAAAAGAATACAAGCCTGCAGAGCAATAAAATATCAGTTATATCTTGAAATCATTGTTTTCTGTTATGTCGTTATATATTGTCCATACACATCAATAATAAAAATAATATTGAAGATACTTAAATCATTTCTGTGAGGCGAATTCACTAAACAGCTGTGCCTATTTGCTCAGTTTTTTTTTTTTTTTTAGTGCAAAAGCCTGCATCTTATTCTCTAACCACCTCCTCCGAAACAGTTAAACCAGGCACTAGTGTTGTGAGTATTCAATTTGATAACACAGACAGTGCATTAAATAGCATTATCAGTGAGCATTCATTCTAGGAAAATGTATGTATTTATTATAATGCTCAATTTTAAATTCCAGCTTGCTGTCAATGTCACGTTTTCTTCCTTTTTATGTTTGAATGCATGATCCTGACAGGCTTTTAGAAAATAATAATAATAATAATGAAAAAAAAAAATAAAAATAAAAATAATAACACTCAAGAATGAGAAGTTGGTGGAAAAGGGTTAGCGTGAGACTAAGTATGTTTGTCTTTAATGTAGAGAAACGGGTTGAGTCAACCATTTAAACATTGTTGAAGTGAGAAAAGAATATAATTGTGCTTTTGTTATGAGATAATGCACTAAACTAAATATGATGAATGTATTTGTGATTTATAAAAATGGAATGAATCTGAAGAGATTCTACAAAACCGACTCCGACAAACCCAGCAATATTTGTAGTATAAAAAATAACAATAAAACCTTTTTCTAAGAGTGAATTTTTACATGCTAAAGTGTGTGAGTGAATCTGCCCCAAAGAGTTAAAAAAAAAGAAAAGAAAGAAAGAAAAAAAAAAAAACCTTTCCAGTGTTAGTTGTTCAGGGAAGAACTTAATGCTGAAGAGACAATTTGTGCCATTTTCACTTGCAGTTGTTACAAGAGGAGTAAAAGTTGGTAACCTGTTGGTGAATTAGGTACTGAATGGAAAAAAAAGATGATGCCACAGATTTAGTATGTTTTTTTCTTATTTGTAGGAAAACCTCACAGTTGACAAAGCAGTCAGATGCTGGATGATTTTGCATTTTGATGTGACGTAACACCCAAGTGCATTGAATCAGAAGCTAAGCGGGTGCAAAAAGGAGTGATGTAAACTGTTAAAAGCTTTTTTTTGTTGTATGCTTTGGAAATCTTTTAAAACCTACACAAAATGGTCTCTGCTTGCTAAGTGATCAATAGTGCACACAAATATGTATTTTTAGGAGCATGTTTTGGACCTAAAATGAAGCTGTTGAATTTGAACACTGTTTATTTAAAATGAATAATTTACTATCATTTTAATTGGACATTCAAAGCCAAACTAATTTATGTAAACTAAAACTAAAGCTGGTACTGAATGCACAGTACTAGTGCTAACTGCTAAAGCTATGGCTGAAGTTTTTCTTCAATTCTGAGGTCCAAAGATCTACCTTAAAGGAACCCAAACTGAGTGGAAAAAGTTTTTTCCTCTATGTTAAAAGAGTTTCTATTCAGTCAAGTGTGGTTAATTTGAAACTAATTACATTTTGTTATGTCTTCATTAAACCCTTTACACCTCCTTAATTACCCTGTCATTTAGCCATGGATCTCTGGGGTCCAGCTAAAGTCCAATTCACTGTAATGTTCGATTCATTTTAATATAAGAAGAAATTCCACTGACAGGGTAAAAGCCCAAACCTGAGTTTGAGTGATCTCCAGCAGAAAGAAAATGAGTATTGATTCCATGCATGTAGTTCTTAACCATCTTCACTTTTAATTGACCATGTTGGCATCCTTGGGGTTCAGTTTCTGTCTAAGACATGTCCATAACAACAGTCTTTCAGTTCATAGGCAGTTGTCAGGGGAACGGGAAGTGAGAGAAAAAGCCAAAGAAGTTAGTCAATTTTCCAAGACTAAGAACAAGCTCTCTGATAGAAAGGCCAAGTAGGAGATTTCTCATTCTGGATATTACTGACCCCGATCAATTTTTAAGTGCCAAATGAAAGACACCAATCCCTCACTTTGCTATTCTAATTTGTTTCCTGACAGTGCAAATACACCATCGGTTGGGGGCAGGCGAGTGAAGATGATGTTACCTGACGTGTATAAGGCTGTACTGAAGCAAACATGCTTACATAAACACGGTACTCGACTCTCCTGCTGGGATCTCTACAGCAAGCTATAAAGACTCTGCAGGGGCTTCATTTCCAACAGCGGTGAATTCATCAGACTGTGTTTGTTAGGGTCAATACCTTTAAGATGTGCCCGATACCCGCTGATAAGTTTGTTTTCTCGAATGAGCTAACAAATGCATTTTGATTGTAAAGGTTCAAATAAAAAACCATACATCAAATCTTGCCTTTATTCAATTTATCCACATCGTTTCAAAGGTGCTTTAAACTAGTGGTCCCTAACTAGCAAGCCTTAGCAAACTTCCAAAGTGGCCATATGCAGGAATATTTAATATTTCAACGCTCTCCTTTTTATGTTAATAAAACAAGCAGCTTTGTCATAATTACAGAGGAAATAACTTAGACAATATGGGAGGACATCAAATATTGTCTAGGACATTTTGAGTCAAAAAGGTTGAAAACCACTGGAGAAGGAATTGTGTTTGGCAAATCACATTTGTGAAACTGTTTAAAACAGAAGCACTTTCTATCTGTAAATAATTTTGTCCATTCAAAATTTCTAGCATAACTTTGAAGGATGGTTTTTGGAGGGTGAATATTTCGCTCGGGGAAGTTAGCAAACTGCTAAAATCGTTCAAAGCATCTTTTAAGGCAGAACAGTAAAATAATATTTTCTGAAGCTTATTAAATCGGTGCTATCCTGCCTTTTGTTCTATTCATACAATTGTCTCTTCCCATATCAATTTCATGATTTGCTTTTTTTTTTTTTTTTTATATGGCTCAGCACTAAAACATTAAAAGACTTTTACTTCAAGGTTTGGAATGAAATGAAAAACTCCAGCTGACATCTTTCAAAATGGCAGGCTGGAACAACTAAAGGTATAAAGTTTAACAACCCAGATTCCCCATAACTCGTCTGATGGCTGAGCATCTCCTGTGGGCTGACCGGCACAAACCCACACAGGAAGTGGCAGTGGAAAGAAACCCAGCTGGCATCAATCTGTTAGCTCTCACTTCACCTTCAGAAGGTGAACAAAGGTGAGTTGTAGGTGAAATGGCTTTCTAACATTAACTCTGACATGCTAACACTGCATTGCTCTTGTTGCCCAAGCCTGAAGATAATGCTTCAACCAGAAAATCTCAACTTTCAGTCTTTGTGCATGATGTACAATATCACCTTAGGTTTCTGGAATTCCTAGAATGTTCCCGCTTACACCACCAACTGATGTCCTGCATGGAGTCTCGCCCCATCACACCAACAGCAATTCATCATGATACAAAGACCAATGCACCAGCAGATGTTTGAATTCAACAACGGATGCCCAGAATTTACTGCACCAGAGGCCACAAACTGGGAACTACTGTAGATTTCCCCTGGCAGGAGCTGACATAGACAATATTCTTGCCAAACAAGTGGCCAGCAGCTAACCCTGTCCCCTTAAAATGAGCAAGCCTCAACAAGTTTATCTAAGATGTCTTGAAGGTGTGTGCCGTGCAGCAGTTCCTTGCTTAAACATATCCGCAGCCCTAGCAGCCCTGTGCAGCATGGCAAACTAGATGTGATTGGGTGAGCGTAGCTGTAGATGTGCCAGACAAAATCATGATGGATAGGCTACTGTGTTTCTTCCCCCAAGTCAAGCAGAGCAGGAAATGACTTGTTTCATTGAGACCGGAACCACTATACCACATTTTATTAAGCCGTTAGTTCCTGTCCAACCATGTTAAATATATGATATAGTAACAGCACCCATAAAAGTTTGCTATATCTTCTACCATGATGGTACAATGTTTTTGCTTTGTTTTGCTTTCACTGTTGCTATTGTTTTAGTTTGGATAAGGCTATTTGGTAGAATAATTGTGTTTTGTTAAACCCGACATTCTTTGACTCTGTAGTGCTCTTGAGTGAATTGCACTTGTACATTGAGATTTTCAAAAGGAACATTTTCTCTCAATATGTGCTGCATGGATAATTTTACACTAACAAGCAGAGGGCCTTACAGCTGAGCGTAAAAGATAGCTGGAGAACAATTTTAAAGTAATGAATTCTTCCTTGAAAGAATGAGTAAAGGGGGAAAATAATGGAGATTTTGCCTTCAGTTCAGTCCACTGACACTCTCCATGCTGGTGAATAAAATGAGATGACCTACTTTCTGTTAACAGCTCAAGACAAAAAACACAGCGGTTGAGCTTTTGAGCGGGTAGAAAAATGCATTCTCAAATGTTATCATTAAAATGATATGATAAATCTGGCACTTTTCCAAATGTACAATACAATCATTTTGTTGAATGTAATTGATGGTATTTTCTGTTTATGATCACACTTTTGCAATCTAAACTCTCAGGGAAAATGTTTTTCACACGAAGACAGAAAGAGCTGATGGAAGCTTCCTTGGTGGTGATCCTGAAGTCAGGCATCCATTGTGTATTTCATTTATAGCCTACATTTATCGTTTTACTTCTGGTGATCACTTTTAGGCTTCAAAATTCATTATCATGATAAACAAAACATTTAAAAATCATGAGGATTTGTTGGTCACAGAGCTTATATTCTGCAAAAAAATAAAAAATAAAAATAAATAAACAATAATAATAATAATAAAAATAAATAAGAAACCAATGGAAAAATTTTATTAGGCTTTTGTCTAGGGCACCAGGGTGATGCTAACTCCCAGGTTGGCCTACAAAAATGCATATTCACTGCGACACTTTATTATATCAATATTTTTGAGTCATTCTGAACCCTATCGCTAAATCTACCCTTTATTCAACAATATACAAATAAAAGGTATATTGAAGTATAAACACATTAACTGAAAAAAAAAAAAAAAAAAGTTATTAAAGTAAATAAAGTGCTTTTTGTGTCTGTATAGTGACGTTGCTAAATCAGACGACTTGGGACAATGGGTTGCATATCATTTGGCCTCCAGATATCATTCTCTCTCACCATTGAACTTTTTTAAGATGTTAATGAATCATGGGTTTACATAATTACCCAATTAGCCATCCAAGCAAGGTCATATGAGTTTTTCAATTACGTTGGTGGGTAAACAAGTTTAGATTCATTCAGTGCACTGCTGAGGTTTGACTGGTTATCAGTTCAACTGATGTGTCTCACACACACTCGAAATTCAGCAGCAAACTAGAGGACACTTTTTTTTTGTGCATGCGACTGATAAAAAGCCTTTTAATTAGCCAAACTACTAAGCATGATTGTTCTATTGCACAAAGTCTCTCTTGAGGAAATATGGGCCTAAGTGATCTTATTTAAAGAAATGAATTACATGCACTACTGAAGCCTGAGTATTCTGTTGCGACATAGACATTGCCTGTGCTAAAGCCCTACAAGAGGTGCAAAGACCTTTGAAATGCTAATGGTCATTATATTGATCTTTGAAGGCCTTTTATATTATACTGAAAGATACGAAAGTGGCCTTCATGTACAATGCAGAGAAAATTTACAAGGAAAGAGAGGACACAAAAGCTTTTTTGTCCTCACTGTAGAGTGGGCTAAAACCAATCCTTTAAATCTATATCGTGACTGAGGGAGAGCTGATAAGGAATGAGGTCTGTCTTTTATATTGTGGGTCACTTGCTGGATTTGTCTCAATACCTGGAGAAATGTACTAGTGAGGAGTTTGAAAACTGTTTAACATCCTAGTTAATCAAATTAGAATCAAGAGGAGATTTCCTGGAAATGAGAGAAACCCACAGGAAACAAAGATCTGGGCAGTATCTCCAACAGTATTAAGCTACATGTGGTCATAAATTGAAAACCTTTAGCCAAAGGTTTGTAAATACAGTGAAGAGAACAAGAGAGGGGCATGACTAGAGAGGTATAAGATATAGTGTCCCATAAGAAACAGGAAATGACTGTAAGTTTAAAGAGTTTGCTGAGAGTTTTGGAGAAAGTTTGAATGACCCATAATTTAGTAGAATTAAGAATTAACAAGTAGAGTTAGGATTAGTACTTTACTCATTAGTAGAGTAGAATTAATACATAGAATCATCTCTTCAGTGTTACATAGGCTTGGTTCAGACAGGCAATAAAAATCAGATTTTTCTGGCACATTCAACTCATATCCATTTCATCGTTTGTAGTCTGAACAGTAAGTAAGTAAGTTAATAAATAAATAAATAAATAAATAAATCAAACAGCTTTTTGAAGGGCACTGAGGGAAGGGGACGCTATTTGAAGTCTGTTGTTTACATACAGTACTTCACTTCAAGAAAGTACATTTACTAGTTTATGATTACATTATCCTTGCAATTCATTTTGAGGACGAGGTAATTTATTGAGGTATTTTACTGAGGTATTTTATTACTTTACCTGCAATCCTAAAACAGCTTTAAAACTGTTGCTCCATACAGCTAAAGACTATACAAAGGGGCAAAAACACACATTATTTATATGTTTTGTTTTTAACAAATAGCATGCACGTTAACATGTATTTTGATAATAATTTAAAGTCACAAATACATTTTACAAATTTATTAAATAAATATTTAAAAATGGTTTATGTAATAAATAGTTGTTATAGTTATAGTTATTATAGTTAGCTAAAACTGATAAAAAAAAGGAAAAGTTATGCGAACACCTTACAATAAATTTCCATTTGGTAACAACTAACTACATTTGTTAACATGAAGTAACAATGAATAATACTAAAGCATTTATTAATCTTAGTTCATGTAAATTTCCACATCTACTCATTTTAAAAGAAAAAAGTTGTATCTGGTAATATATATATATATATATATATATATATATATATATATATATATATATATATATATATATTATTATTATTATTATTATTATTAGTATTAGTATTAGTATTAGTATTATTATTATTATTATCATTATTATTTGACCTGAGGTAATATGAACTAACAATGAACAGTGACTAACATAAACAAAGATTAGAAAATACTATACAAAATGTGTAGCTCATTGTAAGTTAATGTTAGCTAATGCATTAACTAACATTACAAATAAATAAAAATAAAAAAAATAAAAAACTAATTCATACTACTGCTAAAAATGATATCAGTATCTCAGTGATCCTAAAATAACACTGTATTAGTAACTTTACATATATAAACGTAGTTTCAAAGTAAACATAAAATAATGATGATGATGTATTTTGTATGCCATATGAGAGAGTAGTGCTCTGCATAGTAAGAATAATTCACCAATTAGATCCAGTTTTTCCAAACCACATCCATATTTTTAGACGTGTTTCAATTTGAATGGTCAGAACAGATTTAAATTAGTTTTCAGAACAGACGCGGAATGACTAACATCATACAAAAAAAAAAAAAAAAAAAAACTGTCTGTCTGAATTTACTGATTTATATTTACATGTGTCACTGACTTTGTATTGAATACAGAATGAGTAAGCATGTGAGCACCTCACGAGTTCAATACCACCACAAAATGTCCAGTTTTATGTTCTTTCCATGACTCTCATGTCTTTGTCCTTATGTGTACTTGTTAGTTTTCTTCAGGGTTAAGGTAGGTTACATCTTTTTTTTTCAATTTCTGCATCTGCAAGTATAAATGTGGAACAGTTCCGGTCATGTCCTGAATCCTAGTTATTGTATCATCTTGCACAAAATGCTATTCCGTTGCTCCACAATGCAAAATTCCTCTACGGCTTCAAATGATGTTATGCCTGCAGAAGAAAGCAGTTTCTTGTGACATTGTGTAGTATTGAGGTATTTTAGAGCACTTATTTACACCAGTCGGAGAGCATGAGTCCTCTTGCAGTTACCTTGCAGTAACGTTCAATAACGCAGTTTTTTCCCCTTTCTCAGCGGCAAACGAATCATATCAAGTCAAAGCCTCTTCACAGCTCAGCATCGCTCAACACTTTGCAAGGTGAACTTGGATGATTCTTTCATCTGTGCATTCAACGGACCGAATAAAAGTGCAAACACAAAGGAGGTTTTAGCCATTCACAGCAGCGCAGCAGCAAGGACACTATTGTTTGCAAGTTCAAAATAAAAGTGCACTTCAGGTCACAGAGGGGAATGTTTAGGTTTTAGGAATTTGCTTAGTTTTCACTCAACCTTTTTCTCAGAGTTATCTGATAAGTGATTGTACGTGGTCGAACCAGAGCACACACATCAGGGCAGCATATTGAATGATGTGCTGGAGACAAAGGTCATGAAGGCTAGCATCTTTTTTAACAAACCAGAAAACAGAAGGTCACCATGAGCTGCGGTTTCTGTAATTCAATCAACATGGAGAGACAAAAAGATATACTTTAGTATATAATGAAGCTACCGTTGTTTGTGCACACCAAACAATGTTTACACTACTGTGTTACTACTGTAAAAGCAAAGCCGTGTGAAAAAGAAGTCTACTTAAGTGCAATGAATGTGGACTTTTAAGGGCAGATTCACTAAACAAGGTAAATTAGCGCAAGAGCATTATTTCAAAATAGTGCTGATGGGAGTGAATTATTATGGGTGATCTACTGACAATGCCCAAATCAAAGAACACAGTTGCAACATCTCATTTCCATAATGACCAACACAATATACCAAGAGCAGCACAAATTAGTTTAAGGATATGTTCTGATAATGTGTTCTCTATGGTGCCTCCTCCTGGCAGCAACAATTGCGCAGCCATGTTAAGCACAAAATTGGTAAAGACAAGGTTTGTGAGTGGCAAATAATGGTGCAAATACCAGTAAACTGACTACCATAAACCTTAGTAAATCATGTTGTGTGATTCATTTAAATACTCTCCTCCCATAAACTGTCGCAAAATGACTGTCCATGCCTTTTCATCACTAATTTTACACTGAGTGTCTTTTGTAAATCCTGACGGTAGTTTTTAACGCCAAAAGAGGGTTTGCGCTGGCGCAAGCAGTTAGTACTTACAGATGCCAATATGCGAATAAAATACAACGCTAAATGTCATGTTTCTTAACATGCCAACTTAAGTACACTTTTAAAAAGAGCACTTTATAATAATGTCAACTTAAAAGTTTTAAAGGGGTCATATGATGCTATTTTAAAGATCATTATTTTGTGTATTTGGTGTAACAGAATATGCTGACATGCTTTAATGTTCAAAAAACATTATTTTTCAAATACTGTACATTATTGTAGGTCCTCTAAGCCCAGCCTCTCTCAAACGCATCGTTTTCAACAAAAAAACGACAAGTGCAGTCTGCTCTAATTGGCCAGCTGACCCAGTGCATTGTGATTGGCCGAACACCACAAGCACGCGTCGGAAATGTAACGCCCCTTACCATCATAATCGCGAGCTTCAGCTTTCAAAGTAAATATAAAGACAGTTAATAATGTTATTAGTTTTACCATCAGTTCAAGCCCGAAAGGGAAACAGAGTCGCGTGACAGACACAGTGATGATGCTCGTATGTATTTGCAGTACACAAGCCGCGGTTAAGACAACTGACTCCACTGTGATGTGACCCTGTCTCTCTCTCTCTCTCTCTCTCTCTCTCACACAAACACACACACACGATGTGTTACTCTACACTGTGCAAAACTCCGCATTTGAACTGTCAATAGCAAATACTTAAACTAATAACAAAACATACTTACAGTCGCTGATTCAGAAGCGCCAGATTGTCATAGCAAAGTTGGAACTGACCCCTTTTCTTTAGAAATAACCTTTGTGCACAGCCAGCCTTGTACTCTCCTTGGTTGACAAAACTGTCGTCCATAAAATGCGTTGCACAAATTCAAACATTTGGGTTGTGCTGTTTTGTTGTAAACAAATCTTAACCAGTGATTCCTAATTGCATCTACTTTCGGAAGGCCAAATAAAGTGCTTTTGCTTTCGCGTAGAAACACACAGCGTCTCCCTGACATGGCTGCATCAACACTACTGCGGTTACTGAAACCATGCCTTCTTTCTTTGCGTGAACATTTGAGTGGCATTACGCAAATATTTCCACATCGTGACGTAGACATGTGGGGGCGTGTTTTAATGAGGCGTTTTAGCCCGGTTTGGATCAGCCTTCTCTTTTAGATAGAATAAATCCTTTTGTGGGAGACTTTGAACTTTGTAACTCTGCAGACCTTATACATGCACAAACAGCTACATAACACACTAAAGAAAAGGAAAACAAGAAATTGCATCATATGACCCCTTTAAGTATATTTTAAGTGCATTATAGTTTTAAGTGCATTTTAAATTACTATAGTTAAACATATTTCTTTGTTATGCTTTAAAGAAGTGCATTTATTGTTTTTTTTTTGTTGTTGTTTTTTTGTGCTGACATACATAAAGTACTTGATTATGTATAACTGTAGTGTTGACAAAAGCAGATTATTGCTTAAATGAAAGTACATTTCTAAATTTTGGATTTCAAAAAAGAGAAAAAAGAAAATAAAAAAGTCTAAAAAGTTATAGAAGTTGAAGTGTACTTTAAAGAAAAATTACTGTACTATTTTTTTATTTAATATAAAATAAATATTTTACAAAATGTTTTGAAATCTAAAATTGCTGTAAAATCAAAGACACATGTCTAGCTATGTTCCAAATTTGAAGCTGATATCACAAAAATTTTGTTTAGGCACTATACCAAAAAAAAAAAAAAAAAAAAAAAAAAAAAAAACAGGTGACACCCAAACTCCATATATCTTTTTTAAATTATTTTTTATGCATTTCCTTTCACAAAGGTATTTCTGTCACAATATTACTTATATCAAAAAATAGTTACCAAATATGGAACCATGAGACTTTTCCTACTATACATGTTTTGTCAAAATTAAAAAACGTTTTGATTAAATTCTAGCAAATTATGTAATATGACACATGACACCGCCCACTATAGGGGGAGGAGCCTACTAAAAGGTTTTACCTTTTCAATTGTAATGCAATGCACAATTTCAAAACGTTTGTTACAGGATAAATTTTGTGCATTTAAGTTTTTGAATTATATCTAATTTTGAAAAGGTTATTAAAATATGTGATAGGAAAAAATAAAATACCAGGTTAAAGTTAACGGCAGCGGCTGTTTGCATTAAGTGTAAACAGTGATAGATGCTATTTACACTAAGTGCAAATAGCATATTTTCTTGGCGATAGATGCTATTTACACTAAGTGCAAATAGTGATGGATGTTATTTACATTAAGTGCAAATAGCTATAGATTATATTTACACTATGTTAAAATAGCAAGATTTTCTGCTATTTATACTACTTATTGCAAATAGTGTCAATTATCTGCACCTCTACATTATAAAATGTAGAGGTGCAGATAATTGTCACTACATTATAAAAGTACATTATAAAACAGTACACAATAATAACATATTGAGTGTAAATTATAATTTTAATTCAAATTATTAAATGGATGCCAACTTATTGGGACAATAAAGCACCTCCCTACACCTACCCTAACCCTACCTGATACTTTACTTTTTCTACGCCACGAAACTGATGCTAAATGAGTGTCTTTTTTCAGCGACAATCCCAAATACACATTGGTAGGTGGAGTTAGTGTAAATAGCCTCTGCCAACAAGGCGGGCTATTTGCACTTAGGAAAGGGGGGGGAAGGGAAGTGGAATTTTTGCTCTGCATTTAACCCATCCAAGTGCACACACACAGTAGAGCACCTGGAGCAGTGGGCAGCCAATGCTGCGGCACCCGGGGAGCAGTTGGGGGTTCGGTGCCTTGCTCAAGGGTCTCACCTCAGTCGTGGTATTGAGGTGCTGGTTATTCACTCCCACCACCTACAATCCCTGTCGGACCTGAGACTCGAACCCATGACCTTCGGGTTACAAGTCCGACTCTCTATCCATTAGGCCACGACTGCCCCCTTAGTGTAAATAGACACTCCGAAAGTGAACAGGTTAAAGTACATTATTTGTATTATTTAGTAGTATATTATTTATCAATTGCATTTGAAGAAGATCCTTTGAAAATAAGAAAAAGGACAAGTGCAAAGTTTTAGTGAGAAATGTTAATTAGGAAATTAACCATTTGACATTAATCATCAAATAGGTGAGAGGACTGTATAATCAAACTAATGTAATTAGAAATTTCAGCGTGTGACGGAATGCAAACTGCAAAATTCAAATTTGCTATCACAACGTTGTTCGCATTGTCACTTACCCAAGGAGAGGGGCTGGCAAAGTGCTTGTCATGTATATGCATGAAACAGCTGCTCAAACAGTCTTTCCGAGCAAACAATACCGTGCTTTTTATGTTACAGACATTCAAATGATCACAGAAGTACTAGGTTTATAGTTTGCATCCACACACGGATGTATGCAAGTTTTATGTATGTCAAACAAAGACTGCATTAGGCAGCTATATAGACTACTCAAGCTTTCTCCCACTTCACTAGTCACTCCTTGTTTTTTTTTTGGTTTTTTTTAGTTTTTTTTTAGCCTTTTCAGGACAACATGTCGATGGTCTAGTTTACTATAAATATAACTGCTCTGATAGACTCTGACTCCCAACTTGCACTGCATTGTAAACAAACATGGCTGTGCACATAGATGCCTAGCTTATAAATGATAATATGCTCACTTAAAGCATTCAAATAATTATTAAAATGTAGTTTTGAATCAAATTAATTTCTTTGTGATTGTAATATATCTATTAAAATGGGTGAACTCTATATGTTTACAAATTATTTTGGAAAATTTCCAACTTTCAATGACCCACTAAAATCCCCCATGAACTCATGTGTGATCAAAAAAATTAACACATTTCCAGGCAGCTTGTACCTTTTTATTTGTGCTCTTAATCTTTTATTTGTACCCTTATAATTCCACAAATGACACCAATAGACAGATGATGGGGATCAAAAATGTAAGCTGTTATTCACTGAAAATCTTAACGTATCATAAATGCAATCTTCATGGTGCCTTTATAATACTTGTTGTGCATTTGTTAAATAAGTGCAGCACAGTCAGGGTGCTTGACATCAAAAAATAGAAGTGAATGAGACTGGAGGACTACAGGACGGGTTGTGTATATATATATATATATATATATATATATATATATATATATATATATATATATGACCCTGGGCCACAAAACCAGTCATAAGGGTCCATTTTTTAAAATTGAGATTTATACATGATATTTGGCTGAGATGCAACTATTTGAAAATCTGGAATCTGATGCAAAAAAAAAAAAAAAAAAAAAAAAAAAAAAAAAATTGAGAAAATTGCCTTTAAAATTGTCTAAATGAAGTTCTTAGCAATGCATATTCTTAATCAAAAATTAAGTTTTGATATATTTACAGCAGGAGATTTACAAAATATCTTCATGGAACATGATCTTTATTTAATATCCTAATCATTTTTGACATAAAAGAAAAAACGATAATTTTGACCCATACACTGTATTGTTGGCTATTGCTACAAATATACCCGTGCTTCTTGTGACTGGTTTTGTGGTCTAGGGTCACTCACACACACACACACACACACACACATATACCGTGTGTGTGCTAAATATACCACTTTATCTCCACAAGGCAGCCCTTAACCTTAGTGGAACCAAGACTTGAATAAAAAATGCATTTGAAACTACAAAAGAAAAGTTCTGCTCTCCACTAACACAGCACAAGTAAATACTCACCCCACTTCACTTCCTGTAGTGAATGATTTGATTAGGTCCTGTATGCACTTGTTGGAGAGGATGGGAGCTTTATGTGCACTTCAAATGAGATGGATGCTTGTGTCGGGGGGCGTGGGGATCTTCACATTTGAACGCTTCACCTCCCTGCCCAATAACTAATGAATTCTGCACTTCACTCCAAGTGTGGAGACAGGTGCTTATTCTCTGCATCAAGAGTGTTTGTTCTGTGGTACTCAACTCATCAATGGCCTTTGAGATGATGGGCAAGAGACACTGAACTCATTCACAGTCTAACAGCAGGTGACCAGAGCATGACATTGCATTTCCATTTTTGTCTGTGTGACGTAATACACAAAAATTAAACTCTCAAATTTGAAATAAAGCAGCAAGCAGGATGCTTAATTGTAATTTGAATTTAATTAAATATAATATAAAGTGTAACTGCTGGCATTTTGATTATACATTTGCAATCTATAAGACAGGATAATAAATCACTTTGTGTGTGTGTGTGTGTGTGTGTGTGTGTGTGTGTGTGTGTGGGAAAACTGCTTTTACTAGGTCATATTCAATAATAATAATAATAATAATAATAATAATAATAATAATAATAATAATAATAATACAATGACAACTGGTCTTCAGTTTTTAATGCAAAAATTATAATTTAAAGGTGTGGCTAATATAATACGTTTTAGATTTCACATTTTAGGTTCACTGTGTATTTCACTGAAATTCACTTTATGTCAATAAAGTTAATTTCAATTATGTGGAGCATTATTAAAGAGTACTAGATTTTACAGAAATCACAGAATATTACAGAATATTAACCAAGGTCTTCAAATGGTGCCAAAACCCCACCCCCATCCCAAGTCATCCCAATTCAAACTCTAATTCAACATCCTATGAGGTGTGGCATATTCATCTCAAATATCAGTTTAGGAAATAAAAAGGATGCAATTGTAAAATTCTGTAGGGACATGTTGAGCATTTTTCCCTTTAAAACTTTCATTCAGTTCAGAGCTGTGCTTTGATAACAACCATTAACTATGCATAAATTCAGGGTTATTTATTTTTTCACCCTTCTGTCCGCCTGTTTCTCTGTCACATTTCATTTTTCATTCTCTCTCTTGCTTTCTTTTTGGTGAACACAATCTACTCAACCTTGAGCACCCCAACCTTCAAAACCCTCTATAATCCACCAGCCTTGAGCTATCCAGATGCAGCTCTTAAAGTTGTCATCACAGTTATCTAATTAAATGTGTGTTAAATTTGGAAAGTTCCCCAATTAGCTTTCCACTGTGCTTCACCATCTAATACTTTGAACGTATCATGAGTCATTTCTTTCCACTTTAGCTGCAGTTAAAGGAAGGTTTACTGAACCATATCTCTTAAGCAGAGACAGAAAGGTTACTGGTCATTCATTGCTAGGTGTGACAACATATTTGCCTGCTGTTTAGGATTAAACAAAAGAAGAAGAAGAAGAAGAAGAAAAATTAAAACTTCCAATGTTTAAAAAAAAAAAAGGCCTTCACTAATGATAGAAGACATCAAAAGTAAGACACACAAATATTGCAACACTGGGGTTTAGATTGGAATTGAGCCTGCAAGTAGAGAACAACAAGGGACAAAGTGCAGGATAAAGTCATAATAAACGAGAAATGAATCAAGAACAGAGAATGACTTGGCAAAGAAACGGGCAATTATTACATGCAAAGCCCAGATGCATCTGTCAGAATCAGTGCCACAGTCTTTTCAATTTAGTCAACAAACTGCTTTATTCTGTAATCTGTGCTAACCAGTACAATGGAAGAACACATTCATTTCTACTATGTTTTCCATAAAAAATGTCATAATAATAATAATAATAATAATAATAATAATAATAATAATAATAATACCAATAATAATAATAATAATAATAATAATAATAATAATAATAATAATAATAATAATAAATAAATAAATAAATAAATAAATAAGAAAATAAGAGAGACATTAAAAAAGACTGAGTTTGTCGTTATTTAGTGGATTATTAGCTGTTGGCAATGCGGTGTGGTGTAATGGTAAAAGGACCTATATCCTGAAATAAGTTTTTCTTACAGTTTAAAATTTTTAGGCACACATTTATTACATCTAAGTGGTATGTGATGATTCCCCTCTCTGGGTTCAGCTTTTATTAGTCTAATATATATTCATGTTGGGTTTTTACATGGTTTCTGCAACACAGGGATGTGTAAACTAACAGCTAAATGTTTCAACTAACAACAAACAAGCAGTATATTAGTGATTTTTTAGTGTCACAGTATGCAACACTTAAAATCAAAAAAAAAAAAAAAAGCGTAGAAGACATTATAAATACGACAGAATGAGTCATGTTTGAAGTCTGTCTGTGTGTTATATATATATATATATATATATATATATATATATATATATATATTACACATTTATTGTTTGTAGAATCAGTGATGCTACATGTAGAACTGATTTGAGTCAGTTCTTTAAATTGAACTGGGCAAATGAGTTAGCACAAACTGATCGGTTGTCGGAATCATTTAGTCAGTTCACTCATGCAATGAATCGTTTGGAGCAGTTTCTCAACTGTTTCGTTTTGATATTTTCAAACTCAGAGAACAAAAAGAGCATCGTAGAAATTAAGTGAACATTTACAACAATGCATTCAAAGAAGCCTGCAGAAGTACCCCATCGTGTTCCAGCGATGAAAAAGATCGGTATAAAGCTTGTGAATGACGCTTTTACTGCAGGTAAAGACATTTTCTGACTAAATAAATATAAAAACACTAAAAGGCCACAAACATGCCAGAGCAACTAATGGTACTGTACACGAATATGGCAGTTATTCCATACCACAGTATTAGCATTTGCATTAGCTTATTATAACCATCATTATTGTTCTGTTATTGCCTGGCAGTGTTTAGAACAAACAAAGAAACATAAGGAAGTATGAATTTCATTATATTTGTTTCTTATTAAATCTTTTTTGAAAAACACAGTTTGGTAACGCACACATGGGACAAAACATGTCCAGCAATTGTAACTGCTATCAGGTTTAAAAAATAAAAATATTTTCAGTTGTAAATGTTAATAATATACAGTAATATATTTAACACAATTATCCCCTTCAATTTAATTGTATCATTATTATGTGAAATCTATGACACTTATTGTCTTCTCACTATATGTAAAACAGTGTGTCCACAGAGAAGGGTTCAATCATTCATATGCTATAACATAGACACAAATGTTTTTTAATGATGAAAAATACCTTGTTTTATCAAAAGTAACACTTAATAATATCTCATATCAAAGCAAGGTTGTTTTTCAGTGACACATGCATGTTTCATAAGGTTTCAAAGTTGTGTCCCCACTTTTTGTCAACACCGTCAGACATTCATTAAAATAAAAATAAAATGTAGAGTACATCACTGTCAGACAGGCTCTGCTGAGTTTTGTAGTTTTAAAATATTTTAAATCCTAATGTTAATATTTCCTGGTCACAACCATGTTATACCAACACCATCTTCCAATTTCTGAGGAAATTATCTTAAATGGCTACTACATGAACTCCATTTGTTTTGTGAAATAAATGCCAAATTTGTCAACACCATCAGATGTCATCACCATAAGATTTTGTGTTCCAATGATATATCAAAATACTTAAATGTGACTCTTGAATAAAAGCTTTATAAACAATAACATCCTAACTAATTGTTGTGTTTGTTTTAATACAGTAATTGATTGATTCAATGTATTTGATAGTTAAAAAACCACAAATTCAGGTTTTCGTCACCACCCTCAGATGTGTCAACTCTGTCAGTTCTGTCACCTCCGTCAGTTACATATTTTGATAATATTTCATTATGATATTTTATATTTGTTGTGGAATTGTTGGTCACATGTAAAAGTGTAATCTGTCTGCTAACATGAGAATGTGTTTTGAAATGTTACAAACATATTGAATGCTGTTAAAGATAAAGTTGAAATTATATTACACAGTCCAAGTTAAAAAGCACATTTTGTTAAAAAAAGAGAAAAGTTGAGAGGTTGTATCAAAGCATAGCTCAGTAGCTTAGTACATATAAGATACATAAATGTAGTTTAATTTGTCTGAGTACAAGGTTTTATTTATTTATTTTTTTTATTTTATTTATTTATTTATTTATTTATTTTTTTTCAATTTTGCACTCTGTTTTGTCCCAGTTCTCAAGAATACAAACCAAACTTTGAGCGGCACAAATATACAGTAGATAGGATTGGGAAATCAGATATGATTGTGACACTGATTTGAAATCTGAATTTCCTTTAATGAAAGGAAGTCTCCTGGCTCAATATAATTACTCCTCAGGGGGGTAAAAAGCCTGGAGTAACGTGCAAGTGGGTGTGAAGGCAGAGTAGAAGAGGCGTTGTAATGTTTCATGGCAGGCATTACAGATCCCCAGTGGCACTTCTTGCAAAAAATAAAATTTTATTGGGAAAAGCTGATGCGTACAAGTGCCCCAAAATCAACCCTATCATGCCAAAGTGTGTAATAAACACACTGGTCCACTCGAGGATGCGTGTGTGTCACGCTTTGCCTCCTCTAGGTGTGAAAATGACACACATGTATGAAGCTGGAGTTACCACTGGAGAACCAGGAGGTACGATAATTTCCCCAATAACAACAACTCCACTCGGACCAAAGACAAGCGATATAGTGCCTTAAAAGATGGATTTAGATGACTTCAAGACGCATAAAGGTAGGGTTTCCAGCCATCTCGTAAAATAGTCGATCATCCCGTATTTATGAATGACATTATTAATTTGATATTTGCCTGTCGTGGGAAAGGGATCATTTAAAAATTCCACACATTTACCATATTTTTTACCATAGTAACTGTCGCTCGTCCATGTCATGTGTAGTCAGTCCCTTATGAAAATTAACCATGGTTTTATTTTAGTAAAAGTGTAGTAATGTTTTTTTTTTTTTTGTTTTGTTTTTTTTGTCGTATTTATTGCCATTTGTATAAACACAGTTTTACTACAAGTACCATGATTAAACTATGGTTAGTGTATCAAAACCATGGTTAATTTGTGGTTACCATGGTTTAACTATAGCAACCATGTTTTTTTGTTTTTTTTAAATTTTTTATTTTGTAGCCATGCCCACGTGAAAAAGAAAAAAAAACAAAAAAACAAACAAACTATTGTAATTTATAGTAAATACTATAGCCTAGTGTTTTTGAACCATACAATAGTAAAGTACTTGAATTAATTTGTTGTGGTAATTCTATAGTTTTTGTATTAATATATTAATATAACAATTATAGTAATATAAACAAATTACTTTATCCAATACTGTACTAAGTTTTCTACAACTATAGGGTATACAATACACTACAGTTTACTGTAGTAAAAACTAAAGTATACTAAAGTATTTATTACAGTTTATCAGTCCGCTATAGTACTACAGTATGCTGTACAGTAGCATTCATTAACAAAGTGTTGTAAATACTATAATACATACACTTTACTATAGTGGTTCAAAAACACAATAGGATTTGAATTTGACCATCTTGTGCGTTTACGGAGAGGATCAAAGGAAAGCTGCAAAGGCAAACATTTACAATGGTACGTCTGTTGGTTTCAGCACCTTGACTGAACTTTACTGCAGTTACATTTTGCACAGCATGTGATATGTCTTAAACTTTGCTTTACATATCCCACGGCCCCATCAGGAAGAACCCCCAGAAAAGTCTCATGTTGAAGTAGTAATAATTCATGCAATTTACCAAGTCAGCAAATTCATATGATATTGTACAAGCATACTCATACAAAATTCTACAACTTTTACTTCTACTGTTGTCATTGGCCATTGCCTCAACTCTCATGCAGTTTGTGCCCATTGCAAGCAGTCAGAGTGTTTATATCATAAAGTTTATTTTAAGTCCATTGTAGTCTTTATTAACCTTTACAAATTGGCACAGCGCCTTCCTGTTCCAACAATATGTGATATCTGTCCACACCTCACAGTCTGCCTTTCTTTCCGTGTTGATCTAAGAAGCAAGAGTCTGGAAATGCTAGTTTAACTTTTCACGTGACAAATCAGATCTGCAATTAATTTGGCCAAATCAGATAACTTAAAGCTGTTCACACCAAGAACAAGAAATATAACGGTAAATATTTTAGCATCCACACCAACAGACAATTATGGTCTGTTTAAAGTTATACACGCTGCAGTTACAGTATGTTGTTGTCTGCTATTTGCTGTTGTCAAGGCTTTTATTGTTCATCATGTGATAAATTCTCTTTGTTCCTGTCTTGCAGGATTTCTCACAGATTACTTAGTCCTTCTCCAACAGCTCTCCACAATATCAGCCCTTCCAAAAGCTTCCACATCGCTCTCTCTCGTGTGGCACATCTGCTCTCAGCCCTTTACTGTAAACTTCCAGGCTTAACATGTCTACTTGTTTTAATTTCTCCTTTACAGTCAACACTTCCACTCCCATCTCTACTGTGAGCACTCCTGTCACTACATATATATAATTTTTAACCATTTTAATTGGTCCTGCATTTAGTCACAATAGAACCAAACAATGATTACAGGAGAATATTAATTGTAAAATATTGAAATATTGTATTTTAATATATTTTTTTTTTTACTATTTGTTCATCACTCACGGTTTGTAAAATATTATTTGGCATCTTATGACATTTTCTGTAAACAAATTCTCTTTTTACATTTGAATATTAGACCATTTTTTTTTTAAAAAGGGGTTTTTATTGCATATTTCTTAGCTACATATTTATTTTCATGTACCCATTAATTACTTTATCAATCAGTCATTGTTTTAAGTTGTTATATTTCACTATAACTGCATTTTTCTACATCTACATATAACTGCATTTTTTAAACTACAAAATACCAGCGCCATGTTTTTTTTTTGTGTTTGAATGGCAGAGGCTTATGGGTAATGTAGTTTAAAATGTTTAATAATAAAATGGGGGAAAATACAATCTTTTTTTTTTTTTTTTTTTTTAACAAAAGTATATCTAAACATGTTCATTGTGCAAACATTTATGACATATTTAAGAGGCAGGCTGAAATTTGGTATTTTACTAAGAGCACTTTTTTTAAACATCTGTATACCAACTTTCCATATATGTCTGAAAGCTCTGTCCAACATTATTTAATTAACATAGCATAAGTTGTTGTCCTGCCAAATTTCTCTTTTAAACTATAATCAGACTGATTTACAACCATTTGAAATGTTCATTTTCTTTTCCTCTTCCAGGGGACTCTACTGGGCCCCTGGGGTTGGAAGGGCAGTAAAACATACACAGATCTATTCTCAATATCACAACAAACTGTGCTGAGTCACATTTTTTAGATTGTCTTTTCAACAACTTGCCAATATGTAAGTTGCAAGTCATTGTTATCTTAGAATAAGAGTAGACCCCAAAAAAATCTACATCAGTGCCTATTTGGAATGTGCTCCATTTATGTCATTAGATCAGGAGCAAGAATACAGCGTTGACAGTAAATAAAGACACCAGTTTAAACAACCAATACATACTGTGACACTTCATTGTATTATTACACAATATCAATGTGTCATTCAGTAAGTCAAGGTACAGACAGTGTGTGGTTTATGAAGCAAAACCATACAACTCATTCAGTTCAAAGAATCATAATATAAGACCTAATTTGTATCTCTGTGTCAGAAATGTCTCAGCTTTGTCCTCTTCAGGTGCTAAACATCAGCAATGTCCATGCTCATCTTGCTTATAATACAGTACAGGATTCATGTTGATCCTTCCATGGTACATCACACTCAGTTTTGCATGAGGTGCCTGTAGCAATATAGTCCATGCAGTCTCTTCTAATGCATCTTTCAGCATTCCCTTCGAGTCATTAATATGACCAAATGTTCATGTCTTAATTAAAACAATCATAGTAATTATATGTATTGTTTACAAAATTAAATTGTGTATTTACCAAACACCATCCCTAATACAGAATATTCACCATACTTCATTATCCAAAACCATGTACAATACTTCACTGGAGAATTTAGCATAAATAGAGTTAAATTAGCATATAAAGACAAATCATATTGAAGAGAAATAAAAATGTAAAATTATTTAAAACCATATTATTTTAATCAGATGAAGCCACCCAAATGCATGCATGGTGAAATGTCCTGAGCATCATAGAATCACATTCAGTTTCCTGCTCATCATCAGAGCTCTCCTGGTTTTCTTCCTCTTGCTTGCTTGTCCATGTCCCTATCATAGGCTTCTTCTTCCATGACTTAATTTGCTGTTGTTATCCAGCACTGTACAGTGGTGAAAGTCTTTTGTGCAAACTGCAGCATGACGTTATGGATGAAAAGTATTGAATATATATGCAACACTCATATATAAGGGACTCAATACAGGTAGAGAACAACATATGGTAAATATTTTACTATACAGAGAGCGTGAAATGAAAACAATAATAAACACAATAATCACAGTACACATATACCTTTGCAGTGCAGTACAGTATGAATTAGTGCAAACAGAATGTCACGGTGCAGAATAATAGTGACTATAACTATAACTAAAACTGTTGTCTTTTGAGAGATCAACATCAAAGCTGTACCACACATAACTGGATTGAACACATATATACCAACTCTCTGTCTTTTCTGTTTGGGCACAAGTCATTCCTCATTCTTCAGGACTGGTTTGACCGGCTTGCTGTGACTGAGTTTCTTTGCATTTTTGGTCTTCAGCTGTAAAACAAGAAAATATATATTGACCCCATATCTAATTATTATTGTTGTTTAAACATAAATGAAGTTATAATAATAAACTTCAAGTTCAAGTTCCTTGGCAACTCTAGCTGGTTCCTGAGTTCATCTGTATATATCAGATTCAGAGTCTGAGAAAAGGCCATAATGCAAAATCTCAGTTTCTACCTTACAACAGAGCACAAAATAATGTGTAAATGAGTAAGGGAGAAAAGGAATAAGATGAAGAGAAATAGGCAGAGAAAGGCAACATTTTGTGTGTAAGTTTAACAGGATGAGAAGAAAGCAGCATTAGAAAAAGCTATATCTTCAATAGCAAGCTAAATTAATATTAATTATTTTAAATATGATTACATGCTGACAGTATTGTTGTAAGCAGTTTAAAGGCCTCTTCACACCAAGGATGAGTCTATACCACAGCTATTTAACATTTAATGACACAGAGGAACAATATCATTGGAATCTCTTTTAGAACAATTTCAGAATCCACCAGATTTTAAAGAGCTTGAGCATTTAAATGGCAGACAACATAACCGCAATGCACGTTTATAATAAACAGAATGTTATTGTCTGTTGGTGTAGATGCTAAAATACTTCTCATTATAGTTATTGCTCTTGGTGTGAACAGCTTTAAGTGATCTGATTTGGCCAAATTAATTGCAGAGCTGATTTGTCACGTGACAAGTTAAACTAGCATTTCCAGACTCTTGCTTCTTAGATCAACACGGAAAGAAAGGCAGACTGTGAGGTGTGGACAGATATCACATACTGTTGGAACGGGAAGACGCTGTGCCAATTTGTAAAGGTTAATAAAGACTACAATGGACTTAAAATAAACTTTATGATATAAACACTCTGACTACTTACAATGGGCACAATCTGCATGAGAGTTGAGGCAATGGCCAATGACAGCAGTATGAGTAAAAGTCGTAGAATTTTGTATGAGTATGCTTGTACAATATCATATGAATTTGCTGACTTGGTAAATTGTATGAATTATTACTACTTCAACATGAGACTTTTCTGGGGGTTCTTCCTGTGAAATATCTGTGACCAAAATATCTGTGACCAAAATATTTGAGAGGACTGTAAGGAAAGGGTCGCCGTGATTTTGCCAAGTAAGACATGTTCCTGGATCAACATCTTTTGTTGATCCTGGATCAACATTACTGTCCAAAAATATAGACTTAACACAATCCCTACCCCTAAACCTAACCCTACCCATATTTTATTCCTAAAATCAGTGGGGAATGATAACTGATTAACAAGGGTGTAGAAGCACCTAACCCTGATCATAAGCCTAAAACAGATATTTCCTGAAAAGTTATCCCTCAATTCTGATTGGTTGATTGGAATGACGTTCCAGGATCAACAAGGATGTTGATCCAGGAACATGTTGTACTTGGTGAAATCATGCTCACCGTAAGGAAAGTTATTATTAACACAAAAAATAAGTATTCGTTCATTAAAGCAAATTGGTTATAACTAAATGTGTTCAACATTACCTGTGAAGGGTTGAACCTTTGAAGGACTTATTCAGCCTCCTTGGCAGCTTCTGGGAGCTTGGAGTTCAAGTTCCCTGTTAATTCTAGCAGGTTTCTGACAGAATTAGTCAGAATTTGAGTCTGAGTTTTAAAAGAGCTGTTGGATTACAGGTTGTTGTGGAGTATGTGATCTGATGTAACTGCAAGACAAAAAAAAAAAAATATTGAATTACAATCACTTCACAAAAATCATTGTGGTTACTGTGATATACAAATAGTATACAGTAAAAACACAGTTACTGTGGTAAAAGCATGGCAATTGTTGTTGTAACTGTGCTTTAACTACAAACACCACAGTAAAACCACGGTTACTGAGGTAAACCCATAATAAGTGTTGTGGTTATGTGCTTTAACTACAAATACCACATTAAAAATACAGTCACTGTGGTAAAACCATGGCAAGTGTTGTGTTATACTGTGCTTTCAATACAAAGAGTAGACAGTAAACAGTTACTATGATAAAATGACAAGTGCTGTGGTTACCATACGTACAAATACCACAGTAAAACTACATTTAAGGTGAAGCATGGTATATGTTGTGGTTACTGTGCATCCCTTACGAAAATTACCCACATGAAAAAATACTATAGTCATTTATAGTAAATAATATTGTTTTTGAACCACTATAGTAAAGTGTATTATACTGTATGTATTTACAACACTTTGTTAATGAATGCTACAGCATACTTTAGCACTATAGCGAACTGATAAACTGTAATAAATACTGTAGTATACTTTAGTTTTTACTACAGTAAACTGTAGTGTATTGTATACCCTATAGTTGTAAAAAAAAAACTTGGCTCAAAGAAAATGTACTAGGCTAATAAGCACTAGGCTAATAAATACTAAATACTAGGTAATAAATATGCCCAAAAAAAAAAAAAAATAAATAAAAATAAAAAAACCCTTACTACACTTTTACTACAATAAAACCATGGTTAATTTCCGTAAGGGATCGACTACATATGACATGATCGAGCAACAGTTACTATGGTAAAAAAATATGGTAAATGTGTGGACTTTTTAAATGATCCCTTTCCCACGACAGGCAAATATCAAATTAATAATTTCATTCATAAATACAGGACGATTTTACGAGATGGCTGGAAACCCTATCTGTATGCGTCTTAAAGTCATCTAAATCCATCTTTTAACGCACTATATCACTTGTCTTTGGTCCGTGTGTAGTTGTTGGCATTGGGGAAATTATCGTCCCTCCTGGTTCTCCAGTGGTAACTCCAGCTTCATACATGCGTGTCATTTTCACGCCTAGAGGAGGCAAAGCGTGACACTCACACGCATCCTCGAGTGGACCAGTGTGTCCATTACACACGTTGGCGTGATACCGGGTTGCCCAAAATAGAGCAATTTGCAGATGTGTAGGTTTGTTAAGAATAGAATACCACTTTGCATCTTCTTTGGCATTGAATCCAAAGAGTCCGGGACAGTAATTGAGCTACTCTATCTGTTTGGTCACACATTTCACATTTTTTTCTCCAGCAGGTACATTACAAGACCTTGGCCATTGCAGATAGTTTAAAAGACCTGTATGTGCCAGACCAGAAAGTAAGGTATCTCACAAGATATTAATGTTCTCATATATACGTTTATATAATGTGAACACCTGGGAAATAAACTATATATATATATATATATATATATATATATATATATATATATATATATATATATATATATGTATATATATAGTTTATTTCCCAGGTGTTCACATTATATAAACGTATATATGAGAACATTAATATCTCTGCATCTTCTTTGGCATTGAATTTGTGATTTTAGTAATTACAGCTCTTTCATGTATGTTGGTTTTGTGAAGTTCTGTGTTTTTTATTTTATTTTATTTTTTTGGAAACAGGTTTTCAGAGTGAATATTGAGATTTGCTGTCACTTTGCTGCATTGTTGTTTGGTCTCAGTTTTTCTTAGTGTTTGACGGTACCTATCATTCACTTTCGTTTTTCACCCACTATTCTCCTTCAATGATAAAGTCTTGACATGCTTTGTGTACTCAGTCATAATCATATAGAATGATGTTGTTAATCCACCAAACAGTTGGGCTGTTAAGGTCACAGATGCTTCTGTAAGGCTCCCATGATTTGCCCTTTTCACCCATGGCTAGTACTAAACACTGCTGAACACAGTTTTGTAACGTGAAGTAATATGTTACTTTACACAATATTTTCTGAAGTTATTATTCAAATTACTTACATTATTTTCTATTTATTTGCTGTCAAAACAACAGTATTCTCAATTCCTCATGTTGGTAGAAACAGGGATATTTAGGCTGCATCTATATTGAGGGAGATGTCGTGTGTGTGTGTGTGTGTGTGTGTGTGAGAGAGAGAGAGCATGATGTTCCTGAAAGTGTGTGTTATGCTAATCAGTGATATAAAGAATGAGATGTAGTTTTATTTTAGCCCAAACTGAGATTTCTAGAAGTACGTGATCTGCTGTGAGCTTATGTGCTTTTGACACCAGTTGATTCAGGACTAGTTTCGTTTTTTCTTACATTTACATTTATCCAAAGCGACTTACAAATGAGGACAATGGAAACAATCAAAATCAACAAAAGAGCAATATGCAAGTGCTATGTTCTTATGTGAGAAGTACGACAACTGTTATTTCCAACATTTTTTGAAGTGGCCCATCTGGCCCTGGTACAGTGTGGACTTTCTCCAGAACTGAGGAACTTTTTAATTACAGGGAGATTTATAGCAGCTGCTGGAGGACTCTACAAAGATGACTAGAACATGCCTTTAGCACTATTGGGCTTAAGACTGCATCAAGGTTCATAACTTTGCTTATGCAAGTCTTCCTCAGCTCTTTGCTCACCTCTCTCTCTTTCCCCTTCAGCTGGTTCAGTTAGGGGTCATCATAGTGGAATTATCCACACATTATCAATCAATCAATCAATCAATAATTTTATTTCGGTCCTCACAGACAACTTTTCACAAAATAAATAAATAAATATAATTACTGAAAAAGGTGTAGGCCAAAGCCTTGCTTATTATGCCTACCCTTTATACATAGTTAACTTAGTTAGATAATACAAGATACACAATGTTACATAAACATTTTCCAAAATGTATATACATAATTCAAAACAAATATAATAACAAAAATACACATTCTAGGATTAATTCAGTATTTTAACAATACATTCACAATTTATTGATACTGAGTCATATAATTATTTATCACCTTATTTTTATACATTTTCTTAAATTTGCAAAGTAAATTACATAATTTTAATCCCTTATCACATTTATTCCATAAATTTACCCCTTTGACAGATAAACAACTAGTTTTTGCATTAGTTCTTGCCCTTACTTTTTTAAACATATACAATCCTCTTGGATTATACTGACTTTCTCTTATTTTGAACAGCCTCTGAATACAATTTGGAAGTAAATTATTATATAAAATTATTATATTATAATTATTTTTATAAGAACATTAGGCTTCATTCATGGAACTTTCATAAGTATATGAGTAAATTCAGAGTAATTTGCATGTAAAATGGAGTCAGGTTTGGCTGCAGTATACTGCATAAATGCGAAAGCAGGTGCACATTATTTTTTTGTGCCACGTAACATTTTAAAATACGAATAAGGCCCATTATTTGACACAGTTTTTACTCCGAATGCCCTTTCTGACGCAACTCAGCACTGAAAGGACAATAACTTGTGCATCCCTATTGCTGGGACACACATTCACACACACACTCTTACAGCCAATTTACTGTATCCAATTCACCTAACCTGCATGTCTTTGGACTGTAGGGGAAACTGGATCACCTGGAGGAAGCCCATACTGTTACAGCAAGTACATGCAAACTCCACACAGAAAGAACACTTGGCTCAAGTTCTCTCCTCACCTGGCTGACACAAAAAGATTGTGGGTGAGTTCTCAGTTCGATCACAGTGGGATGAAGAGGTTGTGATTGTGAGGTTGACCAATCAGATGTGCATTTTCCAAAAGAAGGATTGCAATTTATTTGATTTGCATATCTTAAATGAGTAAAATATATAAATTCAAAAGTTTTGTACATATGTAAATGTTTCAAATGTGTCAGTTACAGTGCCTTGCGAAAGTATTCATACCCTTAATTTTTTTCACGTTTTGTTATGTTGCTGCCTTATGTTAAACTGCTTTTAAATTACTATTTTTCCACATCAATCTATATTTCATACACCATAATGGCAAAGCAAAAAACAGGTTTTTAACATTTTCGCAAATTTATTAAAAATAAAAAAAACCTTAAATGATTTCATTGCGTAAGTATTCATACCCTTATCTGGGACAGTTGGAATTTAGATCAGGAGCATTCATATTGCTTGTAGATGTTACTACACTTTGAGTGGAGTTAACCTGTGGCAAATTCAACTGAATGGGTATGATTTGGAAAGGCACACATGTCTTAATAAAAGGTCTAACAGCTGATAATGCATATCAGAGCAAAAACCAAGCCCTGAGGTCCAAAGATCTGCCTGTAGAGCTCAGAAACAGGGTTGTGTCAAGCCACACATCTGGGGAAGAGTTGAGAAAAAAATTCTGCTTCACTGAAGGTTCACAGAAGCATGTAGTCTCTGTTACCCTTAATGGAAGATGTTTGAAACAACCAGGGCTCTTCCTAGAGCTGGCCTCCTGGCCAAACTGACCAGTTGATGGAGAAGGGCTTTGGTTGGTGTGGTGAGCAAGAACCTGATGGTCACTCTAGTTGAGCTCCATGATCATATGTGGAGACAGGAGAAACCTACAGAAGGACAAACATCACTGCAACACTCCACCGATCTGGGCTTTATGCCGGTGTGGCAAGACTCAATCCTCTCTTCAGTTAAGACACATGAAAACACACTTAGAATTTGCAAAAAAGCACCTAAAGGACCCTCAGACTGTGAGAAACAAGATTATCTGGTTTGATGAACCTCAATTCTAAGCATCATGTTTGAAGCAAACCAGGCACTGCTCATCACCTGCAGAGTACCATCCCAAAAGTAAAGTGTGCTGGTAGCAGCCTCATGCTGTGGGGCTGTTTTTCAGCGGCAGGGACTGAGGGACTCGTCAGAGTAGAAGAAAAGCTCAATGCACCAAAATATTGAGATTGCCTTAATGAAAACCCAGTCCAGAGCATTCAGAACCTCAGACTGGGCAGAAGGTTCACCTTCCAACAGGACAATGGACCTAAACGCATAGCAAGAGTGGTTTATAGACAACTCTGTGAATGTCCTTGAGTGGCCCAGCCACAGCCTGAGTTTGAACCCAATGAAATATTTCTGGACAAACCTGAAAATGTGCAACAGTTTTAAATATGGATATTTTTCTTACACAAACACATTAATTCACTTCAGAAGCCACCCGGAACCATGGGGAGCGCTTTTTATAATGTATGGACGCAGTTTTATTGGACTTTGAATCTTTATTCCCTGCCATTATAAAGCTTAGAAGAGCCAGGACATTTTTTTATTTTTTTTTATAACTCCAATCGGTAACACTTTAGAATACTGTTCCATCGTTAATGAATAACTACACAGGAACAAATGACTAATGCACTATTAACATTGTAGTAACTACCATTACCTAACAAGAAACTTTGATTAATGATTTAGTAAGTAATAGCACTCAGTTGAAACTGATAGTTCACTATTGGCTAATAAATAACTATTTATTTATTTATTTATTTTCATATATCCTGAAGAATTCCTAGGAACTACTGTAGACAGGTTCATAATTAATGTGAATTATGCATAATGAATAATTAATTCTAAAATGAAGATCATGGTAACCCACTAGTAATGACTCAAGTATAATCAAATCCTTCTAAAGGAACGACTAATTACTTGGATCAGTATTCTAAAGTGAAAATCACCATAACTCCCTAATATTGACTGACTTCCTTGTAAGCTTTTGAGATATATGTAAGGTTTTGGATAGTAATGACTCAAGTGTTACTACATCCTTCTGTAGAAACTACTAATTCTTTGGATCAGTATTCTAAAGTGAAGATCATGGAAACCCACTAGTAATGATTTAAGTGTTACCAAATCTAGCTAAATGAATTACTAAACAAAACCTTACAAAAACCTCAAAAGGTTACAATGACTTCAGTAATTACCAGGGAGTTATCACGATCTTCACTTTAGAATACTGATCCAAAAAAAAAAAAAAAAAAAAAAAAAATTGTAATTCATTTAGAAGGATGTAGTAACACCTGAATAACTACTATCCAATACTTTACAACACCCTCAAAAGCTTACAATGATTTCAGTAATTACTAGGGAGTTATCGCGATCTTCACTTTAGAATACTGATCCAAATAATTAGTAATTTCTTCAGAAGGTTGTAGTAACACCTGAATAACTACTATCCAATACTTCACAACACCATCAAAAGCTTACAATGATTTCAGTCATTACTAGGGAGTTATCATGATCTTCACTTTAGAATACTGATCCAAATAATTAGTAATTCCCTCTGAAGAATTTGGTAATGCTTGAGTCATTACTAGTGGGTTACCATGACCTTTACTTTAGAATTAATTATACATTATGTATTATTCATATTAATTATGAACCTGTATACAGTAGTTATTAGTAGTTATTAAGGAGGAATGAAAAAATAATAGTTACTGATTAGTCAATAGTGAACTACCACATTCGACTAAGCACTATCACTTACTAATTCATTAATCAGAGTTTCTTGTTAGTTACTAGTAGTTACTAGAGTGCTAATATTGCGTTACTCATGTGTTCTTATTTAGTTATTCATTAATGATGGAACAGTATTCTAAAGTGTTCCCCTCCAATTGTATTCATCTGAAAGAAGAAAGTCAATGCAAGCCTTAATAAGTTTTGTTAGCCCATTGGGTGTGCCTGACTGTAAATAGTTACACCTTTTCTGCATGTGATATTTCAGCAACAAAATTTTTATCTTATCACTAACCAAACTCAAGTTGAACAGGCAAAAAATAAACAGCTAAAATGGTGCTGACCCTTCAGGAAAGAAAATATATTTTATTATATATGAATGGTCAATATATTAAATAATTTTCAGTATATTGGTAATTATATAGAATAATACATTGTGGTAATATATTACAATATACTGAATAATACATCAGGAATTGCCGCTTTCCATATATTGGGGAATATACATATGTCAACATATATGGTGCTAATATAGTCACATTTATATGGGAATATGTATTAGCAATATATGACCACAATTCAAGGTACATATTTATTTTAATATATTTTCATATATGGAATTATATATTTGTAAATATATAAATATTGGCTACACATATAATTTAACATATATGCAGTATAATGTCACATATATATGTGAAAATGTATGTGTGTGTATGTGTATATATATATATATATATATATATATATATATATATATATATATATATATATATATATGTAGCCTATATATGTATATGTCACGATCTGCTACTACGGTGTCGGAAACGAGGAGCATGGAGATGAAGTGGATTCAGAAACAATCTTTATTAATCCACACTGGGAAACACAGGGAGGCCAGGAGTCATACACATAGCACAGGGACGTTTAGACATATAACAGCAGACAAAGGAAGCTAAACAGAACGCTCTTTAAATACACTACACACAAGGACTAAATGAGACTGATTGACAAGAAACACCTGGAATCAAATCAACACAAATGGAAACAGGAATGGGAAGAACCAAATATGGGGATGGAGGGAGAAAACTAGATAATTAAAAAAACCCAGCTGAAACAGAGGAACAATCAAACACGAGGGAAAAAACAAAACAAAAAAAAGGTCAAGGGATCACGCGGAGACAGAAAACAAACTCAAAACATACTGAACATGTGACAATATATATCTATATCTATATCTATATCTATATATCTCTATATATATGTATATGTGTGTGTGTGTATATATATATATATATATATATATATATATACAGTGCCCTCCAAAAGTATTTTAACAGTAAAGACAAAATTGCTCTGTCAGCTGTTGAGTCAAGACATTTGCAAATATGATTAAAAAATGAATATGAGACAAAACTACAGAATGTCACATTTTATTATTGGGTGATTCAACACATAGATGTTTTACTAGATAAGAAGATCAGCACTTTTAGAGTTTGATCCCCCTATCTGATGTGAGCATAAGTATTGGAACAGTTGCCTCACAGGTCTTTCTAAGTGGTCAGCTGTGTCCTGTTGCATTAATTCTTCAGATATCATATGCAGGGAATGTGTCGTATCAGTTATATCCATTACTTCTGCTTTCTGAATCTTGCAATCGATGATGACACACTCAAACCAGGATGAAGATGAGGGAGCTGACTTTGAGAAAAAAGCAAGCAATTCGGATGCTAAAAGAAAAGAGGAAGTCAGTTAGAGCTCTAGCAAAAACAAAGGGCATGGAGAAATCAAGAGTTTGGAAACCACCAGCAACCAACTACCTGATCGGCTGAGAAAACAACAGTAGTTGATGACAGACAAATCATAAAAGCTGTGAAAATGAACCCTAAAAGACGTGTCTGTAAAATCACCAACAACTTCTAGAAAGTTGGAGTGATGCTCTGACAATCTACTGTCCTCAGGAGACTTTGACACAGAATTACAGATGCTACACAGCAAGATGCAAACCTCTGACCAGCACCAAGTTTTGGAACTGTGTTTATGGACCGATGAGACAAAGATGAACCTTTATCTAAGTGATGAGAAAGCAAAAATGTGGAGAAAAAAAGGGAACTGCAAAAGATCCCAAACATACAGCCTCATCTGTATAGCATGGTGGAGGTGGTGTCATGGCATGGGCATGCATGGCTGTCTCTGGAACAGGCCCTCTCAACTTTACTGATGACTTAATGTATGAATGAATTTGGAAGGGTACTAAACCATCTTGGCTACCCATAATTCAAGAAAATGCCACCAGATTCATTGGGAAGTGCTTCATATTGCATCAGAACAATGACCCAAAACACCCTGCAAGTTCAGTCAAGGAGTTTATAAGGGCAAGGAAATGGAAAGTCTTAGATTGCCCAAGTTAATCTCCAGATTTAAATCTGATTGAACATTAATTTTACCAGCTGAAGAGGAGAATAAAGGCAGAAACTCACCAAAACAAACAACAATTGGAATTGGCTGCATTAAAGGCTGGGAAAAGCATTTCAAAGGATGAGACCAAGAGTCTGGTGATGTCTATGGGTCACAGACTCACTGCTGTGATTGCATGCAATGGATCTGCAACTAAATAACAGCTTTTAATCTTTTATATCTGCCTTATGTTCAACTGTCCCAATTCTTATGCTCACATCAAATAGTGGGATGAACTGAAAGTGCTGTTCTTTTTATTCGGTAAAACCTGTATGTGTTGAAACAGCTAATAATAAAATGTGACATTCTGTATTTTTGTCTCATATTCATCTTTTAATCATATTTGCAAATGTCTTGACTCCACAGCCAACAGAGCAATTCTGTCTTTACTATTCCTATACTTATGGAGGGCACTGTACATATATACATATATATGTGTGTGTGTGTGCGTGTGCGTGCGTGTGCGTGCATGTGTGTGTGTGTGTGTGTGTGTGTGTGTGTGTAATGTATTTTCACATGTAGCTACTATACTGTATATATTAACACTTATATGGGAACATGTATGTTACATTCATATGTAACCAAAACTGACAAAAATATTTGGTAATATATATCCATATACGTATGTTACATATATATGTCACCAAATCTGACAAATATATTTGGTAATATATATCCATATATGTATGTATATATCCCATAATGTATGACTATACTGTACATATGTGTGTGTATATATATTCATATAGAGTAAATATAATATTGTTAATATCTACTAAATGTATGTGAAAATACATTTGTACTAATATATATATATATATATATATATATATATATATATATAACTTGCTACGTGTACTGCGTTAGGCAAACTGAGACTCACAGCACTTACATATTATTGTTGGTTTGATTGCTATTGTCCTCATTTAAGTCGCTTAGGATAAATGTGTCTGCTGAATGATTAAATGTGGACGTTAATTTGCCTGAATCTGTATAGAATTGGAGACCTTTGTAGGCATATTGGGAATGTATTTTTGAGACATTTAATTTTGTATGTAAACCCATGTGTTAATAAAAAGGAAAAAGTTTCAATAAAGCTATGTAGTACTGTATTGTTTCTATCTTATTGCTAAATATATATTTTATATGCATCAACATATGGCTATACATGGTTCATGCATATATTGCAGAATATTGAAAATATAAACTTCTCGGTTACGTATGTAACCCTCGTTCCCTGAAGGAGGGAACGGAGACGTCACGTCGGATGACCGACGAAATTGGGATCTCGCCAGAGAGACCAATCCACTTCGAGTGTAACTAAACGAGCCAATGGACATTGGCATGTGATTATTGCATCCAGCTGCTGCTGATCACAGCGTGAGCATAAGAGGCAGCTGGTGCACCGCATCAATTCATGCTTTTGCTGAGGAGCCGAGCCGGTGACCCGGCAGCTCAGCGGTGGTACGGTGACTGTGGCGATGGGACGTGACATCTTCGTTCCCTCCTTCAGGGAACGAGGGTTACATACGTAACCGAGACGTTTCCCTTTCAGTCGGTCACTCCGAGTCACGTCGGATGTCCGATGAAATTGGGATCCCTACCAAAGCGCCACAGGAGCTACCCCTTCCAGCGCCCTGTGTAGGCCTCCTGATCCTTCCTATAAGGCAGACGATAGGACCGGGCTCTACACAGAGAAGGTCAACTACTGTTGTTCCTTGAGCAACCCAAACAGTAGGACTAGGATAACACTGGGAAGCGTGCCCTTCCACTTGGAAGAGACACACTGCGGAGCCACCTCCTCCCAGAGGGGGTTAAGTGACATTCAGACATGTGAAGTAACCCCGTAGGGCCCTATTGCACATGGAACTCTCTGAGATGGCTTAGGCTGCATCATTAGAGATTGCAGAACGTGGTCTGCTAGGGGAAACACGGCTCTAATAAGCATACCGTGGAATACACATATGGGATCCCGGCAGGGTCTCTCATATGGGCACTAGCCTCGCACCAGATTTCAAGAATTCATTGGCTGAAGGCCTGACGCCGGACGCTCCGGCGCGTCCGGACGCCGGAGTGCTGGAGGACTCAACAGGGTTTACCTGGTTAAGGAACTCTCTGGAGAATTAGGCGTAAGGACGCCGCAAGCCGACTCTGAGCCGGCCCTCTCAGTGCTACTACCCGTTTGAGGTGAGAGCACAGGAGGAAACCGGTTTGACACGTAGGCTATAAAACCTAGCGAACATGTTGGGAGTCGCCCAACCCGCAGCTCTACAGATGTCTGCTAGCGAGGCACCACGAGCCAGCGCCCAGGACGATGCGACACCCCTAGTGGAGTGAGCACGCAACCTGAGCAGGCAGGGCACACCTTGTGCTTCGGTAAGCCAAGGTGATGGCGTCCACTATCCAGTGGGCCATCCTCTGCTTGGAGACAGCCTTCCCCTTCTGCTGTCCTCCGTAACAGACAAAGAGCTGTTCTGAGGTCCTGAAGCTCTGAGTTCTATCCACGTACTGACGCAGTGCGCGTACAGGACAGAGCAAAGCTAGGGCTGAGTCTGCCTCCTCCAGGGGCAGCGCTTGCAGGTTCACTACCCGGTCCCTGAAGGGAGTGGTAGGAACCTTGGGCAGTGGTAGCCGGGCCGGGGCCTCAGTGTTGTACTGGAGTCAGCCGGCCCAAACTCAAGGCACGACTCGTCGACCGAAAATGCCTGCAGGTCCCCCACCCTCTTGATTGAGGCCAACGCAGTCAGGAGTAGGGTTTTCATAGAGAGAAACTTCAACTCGACTGACTGCAACGGCTCAAAGGGGGCAGTTTGTAGGGCTTTTAGCACCAATGCCAAATCCCAAGAGGGAAGGGAGGAAGGCCTCGGAGGATTTAACCTTCTGACCCCCTAAGAATAATAACAACAATAATAACAAGTCTGGACGCGGGTGCCAGAGGGTGTCCCGTCTCTGAGAAAGCAGATCCTTCCTTAGAGGAATCGGCCAGGGAGGGGATGTCGCGAGGAGCACGAGTTCCTGGGAACCAGGTCCTGTTGGACCAACTAACAGGACCTGCTCCTCGTCCTCCCTGATCTTGCACAGTGTCTGTGCTAGCAGGCTCACTAGGGGAAACGCATACTTGCGCAAGCCCTGGGGCCAGCTGTGGGCCAGTGCATCCGTGCCGAGCGTTGCCACGGACAGGGAGTAGAACCACTGGCAGTGGGTGGTTTCTGGAGATGCAAACAGGTTTACCTGAGCAACTCCGAACCGACTCCAAATCAGCTGGACCGCCTGGGGATGGAGTCTCCACTCCCCAGGAAGTGCTGCTCGAGACAGCTCATTGGCCGCCTGATTGAACACTCCTGGGATGTGGATGGCACGAAGGGACCTCAGACGCTTCTGACTCCAGAGGAGGAGGTGGCGGGCGAGTTGCGACATGCGACGGGAGTGCAAACCGCCTTGCCAGTTCATATACGCAACGGTCGCAGTGTTGTCCGTACGGACCAGAATGTCCCTGCCCCGAAGGCGCCCTTTGAGGCGGCGCAGGGCAAAGCGTACTGCCAGCAACTCGAGGCAATTGATATGCCAACGCAGAAGGGGACCCGTCCAAACCCCTTACAGGTCCCTGTGTGCGCACAACTGCTCTCGAGACTGTGTAAGAATGAGCCAGTCGTCGAGGTAGTTGAGAATGCGCACATCCCGTTCTCTCAGGGGAACAAGGGCCGCCTCTGCGACTTTGGTGAAGACACGAGGCGAAAAGGGACAGCCCAAAGGGCAGGACCTTGTACTGAAATGCCCGACCGTCGAATGTGAACCGCAGGAATGGCCTGTGTCACGGGAGAATAGAACATGAAAGTACACGTCCTTCAGGTCGATCGCTGCAAACCAATCTAGGGGACGGACGCACCCAAAAATGCGTTTCTGTGTCAACATCTTGAATGGCATCTTGTGAAGTGCACGGTTCAAAACTCGCAGATCCTAGATCGGTCATAACCCACCGCATTTCTTGGGCACAATGAAGTAAGGACTGTAAAACCCCGACCTCATATCGGCTGGAGGGACCGGCTCTATTGCGTCCTTCGCAGAGGTGGGTAGAGTACCCAAAAACTGTACTCAAGTAAAAGTAAAAGTACTTGAAGAAATATTTACTCAAGTAAAAGTAAAAGTAATAGTCTGAATAATTACTTGAGTAAGAGTAAAAAAGTATCGGATAAAAAAACTACTCAAGTAGTTAGTTACTAGTTACTTTGGATCATATACTGAAAATAGTCTATTTTTATTTAGATACATAAATTTTATCTAAATATCTATATATCTCTATCTCTCTCTCTCTCTCTCTCTCTCTCTCTCTCTCTCTCTCTCTCTCTCTCTATATATATATATATATATATATATATATATATATATATATATACACACACACACACACACACACACACACACACTGCCATTAAAAATACTTTTAATGTTTTTTTGTTTTTTTTTATGTAATTTATTTCAATGATGCAAATCAGAATTTTTATCAGCCTGATTTATTATCAGTGCTGTTCTTTTATAGCTTTCTATTCATAAAAGAATCCTGAACAAAATGTCACAAGTTCCAAAAAATATTAAGCAGCAAAACGTTGAAAAAAACAACTTTTGCTGGTAAGGTATGTTTTGAAGCATGGCATGCTGGTTTGAGCTGATTTAAGCTGGTCCTTTGCTGGTTTATGCTGATCCTTAGCTGATTTAAGCTGGACATGTGCATGACCAGCACATGACCAGCTTAGACCAGCTAAGGACCAGCATAAACCATCATCCCAGCTTCAAAACATACCTAACCAGCAGATGCTGTTTTTTTCAACAACACTGATAATAAATCAATATATCTGAATGATTTCTGAGGGATCATATGACTCTGAAAACTGGAGTAACAGCTGTTAAAAATTCTGATTTGCATCACTGAATTGAATTAAATAATATTTTAAAGTATATTAATTATGTATTATAAATGTATATGTTTATAACCTCTGACACGGAGAAGAGTGAAAACTCATCACATGACCGCTACAGTACATCTGAACATAACGAAACAAATGCACATTGACGGATCTTCTTCCGTCTGTTCTGCAAAATGTAAACAAATGTAGCCTTTATTTCTGCAAGCCTAAATATTGTGAAAATATCAATATTAATTGTCTAGGCAAAGGCATTCCTCCTGGAACTAACACGGGTTTGGCGGGTGTTCATTTCATACTCTGTGACAGCTTATTTAATGAATAAATTATACATTGTATTTAATGTGTAAGATACATGTACAACAAACTGGTAATGTCATAGTGGTATCGTGTACTGTAATTGAATCTCTACCTGTGGAACCGACAGCACACGCGGTGTTCATCTAATAAAGATCTTCATAGCTAGCAAACCATAGCCTTTGCAGATTTGCTTTCAACTGACTGTAGATCCAAAGCCACGTCTTCAGCGCTCTTGATGTTACAGCTCTGAGTGAGAACCGCTTCAGACGATCAGCGCGTGCGGCAGAACTGAACGAATCATTCAAACTGATTCGGGAACCGATTCACTGGTCTGCCAACTGGTTTGATCAAGCCTTCGAACAGAATTGACTCAAAAGAATGAATCATTTGCGAACGGGCATCGCTCATTGCATAGAAAAAAAAGTAGACGGCGCGTTTGGAATAAATTGAAGGATTTTTAACTTGTATTACATTAAGGTAACGAGAGGAGCATCGCCTACAGTAACGAAGTAAAAGTACCGTTTTTTCACTAAAAGAGTAAAAGTACACATTTTTAAATATACTCTAAAAGTATTAGTTACCCAAAAAATTTACTCAAGTAAAAGTAACGAAGTAAATGTAACTCGTTACTACCCACCTCTGGTCCTTCGCCAGCAGGACTGCAATTTCCGCGCGCAAGACAGGGGCATCGACCGTCTTGACTGAAGTGAACCGGATGCCCCTGAACTTGCGGGGATGCCGGGCGAACTGAATCGCATAGCCGAGTCTGATGGTCCACAGGAACCACTGAGACGGACTGGGGAGCGCTAGCCAGACTCCGAGAGACAGTACCAGCGGGACCAACTGGGCCACCGGTGGAACACAGGGACCGACCCCGGGGCCTGTGACGCCCTGCCCTGTGACGGCAGGGGGCGGGGTCTGGGTGTGTAGTGTAGCGCTCACCTGATTTCTCCTCACGTGGGAGGAGACACAGGAACCCAGCTTGAGGCTTGTGACAGCCCGGCGTTTGACGACTTGAAGCGGGGACTGGAGTGCTACTGCCCTTACCTGGTTCCACAAATGGGCAGGAGGGGTGCTCTTGGGGAACCACCCGCTGCCTGCTGGCGAGAGAGGAGGAGGGAAGCGATCCTGTGATGCACGAATCACCACTCTCCTCCTCTTGAGACCCAGAGATTGAGGAGACCGCTCTTTACTGATGTTTTGGGTACCGCTGGCTGCTGGGCCAGCGGCGGAACAAAATGAACAAAAGATACTCCACCCGGCCCTCCTCCGGGGGAGGGAGTGGTGCAGTCACCATCTCCCGATGAGCAGTCTCCTCCATCTCTGGGTCGACCGTCCCAGGGCCTCTTGCACTTGCCGCCAGGTTTGGCGAGGGCCTGGACGGGTTGGGCGTCCTGCCTGCGACCGGCTCCACGACGCTGCCTGGTGAAAGGCTGCTGCGGCTGCGCGGGAGCGTGGGCGGCCGCAGGGGGGCGCCCACGGCGACGAGCAGGCTGAGTGGCTGCAGCCGGAGTGGAAGCAGCAGGTTTCCTCCGGCGCATGATGTGTTTGCCTCAGTCTGCTTCTGGGCTGCCGAGAACTGCTGGGCAAAGTTCTCGACAGTGTCGCCGAAAGGGCCGGTCTGTGACACGGGAGCATTCAGGAACTGTACCTTCTCCTGCTCCTTCATGTCAGCGGGACACAGCCAGAGATGGTGCTCCTGGACCACTAGCGTGGACATCGCATGACCCAGAGACTGTGCGGTCACCTTCGTCGCTCGAAGCGCGACGTCCGTCGCAGCACGCAGCTCATGTAGAACCGCCAGGTCGTGACCACCCTCGTGCAGGTCTTTCAGGGCTTTGGCCTGGTGGACCTGCAGTAACGCCATGGCGTGGAGGGCAGAAGCCGCCTCCCCACAGGCTCTATAAGCACTGCCAGTTAGACCTGACGAATACTTACAGGCCCGTGAGGGGAGACACGGGTCACCCCGCAGGGTGGAAGCGGCTGTTGGACACAGTTGCATGGCCACAGACCGCTCCACCGAGGGGATGCCACATACCCCAGAGCGGCCCCACCATCGAGGGTGGTGAGAGGGGAGGAACCACAAGATTTGTTTCAGGCAGTGAAAGGTGCCTTCCACGACCTTGTAAGCTCCTCATGCACTTCCGGAAAGAATGGCACCGGAGGGGGGCGCTGAGGACCAGCGCAATCCCCACCGAGAAACCACTCGCCCAGCCTCTAAGGATAGGGACACGGTGGCTTTTTAGGATTCCACACGAGCCCGACATTCTCGGCGGCCCGGGAAAGCATAGCCGTCATCTCTGGGTCTGGCACGGACAACGCTACCACACCCGAAGGGGGCAAGTCAGCCGGGTCGTCATCCCCGGAGAGAGAGGGCCCGCCCTCCGATGCAGTGATCGACATATGGTCGTCAGAGGGGGCACTCGCTCTCACTCGCAGAACACTCTCTTGGAAGGGAGAGCAGTAGCTTCAACCACTACCGCTCGGCTCTGAAGTGAAAGGATGATTGATGCGGTGCATCAGCTGCCTCTTATGCTCACGCTGTGATCAGCGGCAGCTGGATGCAATAATCGCATGCCAATGTCCATTGGCTCGTTTAGTTACACTCGAAGTGGATTGGTCTCTCTGGCGAGATCCCAATTTCGTCGGTCATCCAACGTGACTCGGAGTGACTGACTGAAAGGGGAACCAGCGCGACCCCCACCGAGAAACCACTCGTCCAGCCTCGAAGGATCGGGACGCGGTGGAGGATTCCACATGAGCTCGACATTCTCGGTGACCCGGGAAAGCATAGCCGTCATCTCTGGGTCTGGCTCGGACAACGCTACCACACCTGAAGGGGGCAACGCAGCCGGGTCGTCATCCCCGGAGAGAGAGGGCCCGCCCTCCGATGCAGTGATCGACATATGGTCGTCAGAGGGGGCACCGAAGGAAACGCGTGGTCAGCGCACTCCTTTGGCAGCTCCACCGGCTGCGGAGTGCTTGAGGGGTGAGGGGCTCCACTTGGGGAAGCCCTCACCGTAATCCTCAAATCACCTCTGACTACACCGGATCCAGCGCGCACGCCGGATCACGGCAGAGGGACTCCGCCATGTTTGACATAGCGGAGTCCACACTCCGAGATGATCATGTCCCCGCAAGAAGAACATGAACCATCTATGAAAGCCTCCTCAGCGTGCTGAATGCCCAGACACGTGAGGCAGTGATCGTGACCGTCCTGAGGCGCCAGGAAACGACCACACCCAGAAACGCACAGGTGATAAGACATCTTTAAAAAGACGCGATCACCCGTGTTACTCTTTTAGAGAAATTGCTCTTTCAGAGAAATGCTCTTTTAGTGCTGAAGCACGCAGGGGAGCTGGTCACTGCACACTCCTAGTGTGGCTGTCAGCAGGAAGACGATCTTTCTCTCCCGGACACCGTGACCACCGCTGCCGCGCCATAACGCCCGCACTCGCTCACAGAACACTCTCTTGGAAGGGAGAGCAGTAGCTTCAACCACTACCGCTCGGCTCCGAAGCGAAAGGATGAATTGATGCGGTGCACCAGCTGCCTCTTATGCTCACGCTGTGATCAGTGGCAGCTGGATGCAATAATCGCATGCCAGTGTCCATTGGCTCGTTTAGTTACACTCGTAGTGGATTGGTCTCTCTGGAGAGATCCCAATTTCGTCGGTCATCCGACGTGACTCGGAGTGACCGACTGAAAGGGGAACTAGAGTCCCATATATCAAAATATATTATTTCATATATCACATTATATCTTCCAATATATTCACATATATTTTTTTTCGTAAGGGGAGCCATATTAAGTCATTGTCACAAAACCTTTTGCTTTTAATGCTGTGCTTTATGAAGAAGGCAGGTAAACAGAATTTCATAAAGAGATAATTGTGTATATTTTCAAGGCAATTTCAATAAAAGTAATTTATCAAAACCTGATCAAGTAAATTATAAGTGGGCATTTATCCAGGTGTACGATACAATCAAGCACACTTTAAACCACAAAGCTGGATGGTTTGCTCTGGTGTGGTGCTATACTATCCTTGTAAAATATACCTTTACAAACTAGCAATCCTGAAAAATGGGGAACTGTGGAGTGCAAATTGCACATTTTTTTGGGCCATTTGAACTGTTACCTGATTTGCACAATTTTTTTAGTGAATCAATTGCTAAAACAGGCAGTACAGTTTATTCTTAGTGATTTTCTAGAGTTACCAATCAATTTGTCTTGAATGTTGTGTTTAAAAAAAGTTGGCTAGGTAGGTAGAGTAGAGAGTAAACTGCCTTGAGATGTTGTTTAAAAAGACATATGCACATACATTAGACAAGACTCAGGTTTCAAGATTTTTTTTTTCTTTGAAGCCAATTTGATGAGCCCAGAAATAGAATGAATAATGGAGTTTAAAAGCTCATTACGAGAACAGTAGCTCCCAGTAGCTCAACTTTTATAACGAAAGAAACAGTTTCTCACAAAAAATCTCTGTAAAAGTATTTCAGTCAGGGTGGACAGATGCCGGTGGGGATTGTCTGGTATATTTCCGATTCAATTAAGTACGATTTAAAATAAAACAATATTAAAATTAGATTGGGTGCTGAGGTTGAAGTCATTAAAGTTACAGAGTCAGAGTAATGTCTCTGACAGAGTCTTTTCCTAATTAATATAATGCGTCAAGGGAGCAGCCACATGCGGCTCGGGGAGATGAAGTTCGTGGGAGGTTTTTGATTTTTCTCTCCAAGACCCATTTCTTCTGTGTGGTGAGACATCATGAGAGAGAGAGAGAGAGAGAGAGAGAGAGAGAGAGAGAGAGAGAGAGAGAGAGAGAGAGAGAGAGAGAGAGAGCTGTTTCAGCTCTGCTTGAGAACAGAGGTGTGAGTCTAATCTTTCTTAAGTACCCCTTTATCCTCCACCTTTTAGAACTGTGAAGGTCACAATTGACTTCACATTCCATGTACTCAATGACAGAACCTCACCGCAAGTGTCTCTCATGATCTTAGCACAGGTCATCAATAACTTTTTAAAAGGTTCATTGATTTTTGAGTGACCAGGGCCAATTGATTTCAGTGCGCTGCATTATTTGAGGCTTTTTTAAACTCTCGTTGTGAAGGTCCTAGAGGTCTCGAGGATTTGCCGAAAGATGGAATACTGATTGTTCCTGGAATGCTTGTGCTCATTGTAACTGTGTTCATGAGTGCGTCACCTCTGCTAACAAGTTGGTCAAGGACAAGTCTGTCTTTAGCCATTACAAGAAGATATAAACTGGTGTTCCTTTGCGTTTGCTTTCAAATACTCTCCTGCACCTGAACTCACTTGGTTAAGACCACAGGGCAAAGGTCCCTGTTACATGAACAGAAACACAAAGTGCAAAGCGTACGACTTATATATAAGTTGGCCATTGTCTGGCCGACCTTCGGTTACAATGCGTCTTGGGAAAATCTTCTTTTCAAAGCTTCTTCTCACTCACTGTGTAGGCCGGTGCATTAGGAGACTGAGCCGCAGATTTGTAAAAGGGTGTTCGACAAGATGAAGTGGGCAATGTCACCCCACGCTTTTGTTGGGCTTCTCCCAGCATCCACGACCAAGGTTGTATTTCCTACAAAAGGTCTGAATGTGCGAATCACAAAGGTCAGCAATTAATTGACTGGCAAGATTTCCAGGAGGGCGGGGGGACATTCAGTCAGCTGAGACCAGCATGACCATTTTAGAAAGTGGCAGCTTCAATCAAGGACAAACATGCGTCATTGTTTCCCACGCACACATTCGCCCACGAAACTCTTTCTGCGAGACAGCTGTGCACAATACCCCTGGGTGGCACTGAGAAACTCAGCGTTTATTCTGAATCTCATTTGCTTATTTGGAGAGTTTTCGAATATATTCACTTGGAATTGCAGTCTGAGAATGGGGGCGTTCTGTAATAAACCAAATTCTCCTGATACGCACAAGAGTTTTAAGAGATGCCGCCACTGCATTAAAGTAATGTAGCGGAAGAATTCTTCCAAAACATGCTTCATATATTTTCAGGCGGAGACTTGATTTAATTTTCCATTACTGTGGTTACATAAAAAAACAGCAAGGTTAAGACTATCTCCCGGACCCTGCTGCAACTGGTTTTGACAACTCGCCTGCAGACACAGCAACGATATTACATTTCCTCACTGAAGGAAGTATTGGGCAGGATTTAGAGAGCAGGGATTTAAGTTTTATCCTTCAGGTTCTCAACTATCTGAGTCTTGGGAAAATTGACTCTTACTCCAGGTCATGGGAAAGGCCTTCCGAGTTTGCCTAGAAAGATGTTACTATGAAAATAAGGGATCGGTGCTAGCGGGAAGAAAGAAAGAAAGTTGTAGGAGTTAAAAACACTCTCTCCTGATGACTGCTGAGCTTGTGTCCTCACGTTGTCTCTGTGTTGCATTATAGGGCAAGCCTCCATGCAGAGGGCTTGATGGAACCCTGCCATATGGCAATAATGGGAGCTCAGGCTCCGCCAGAGAGCCAGGTGTGGACTGTAACGGAATGAACTAATGCACACCGCCGTGCTCTGCCTCGCTGCACTGACTCCAACAGCTGTGGAAAGATGACTTGACTGTAGGGAAAAGGCCGAGAGGACATGAGTGTTTGATTAGGGGAACTCTATGTGGCCCACTTAACTCTTACACGTGTAGAATACTTAGACGTCTGTTTCAAGCTTGGCAGTCAGCAAATGAAGGCAGAACTGATGCATTGGGGAAAATAGATTATGTTCAGAGCAGCTTTTATGCTTAAAGCAAAACAACTCAAGGGGATCTTTTAATTCCAGAGTCATTGCACTTTGATTCCTTGGCAGCCACAGGTACCGGCATTGTTAGTCTGTATTAAAAATCAATCTTTAGTTGTTGTAAGTGGCAGGCCATTAGATGCGCCATGAGAACAACAAAATAAATCTGTTCACATAAGTAGAATCCATTTAGTATCACATTTAGAGTGGTAAAGTGGTTGATTGTGTTTTTGTATATTGTAAGTATGACCATTTGGTTGGAAACTATAACCCTTAGTGGCACATGGTCTCAAATTAATACACAACATAATCTACATAATTTACTAAAGAAATAAATATATTTCTTTAGTAAAAACTTTGGTAAAAAATTTATCAAATTTTGTTTACTCAATTTACTCAATTTGGGCTGAACAAAGTTTAGTTATTAAAAATATAGAGAATCGTGTTCTGGAATATGTGTCGTAGCCTGAGACAGAAAATATGATCAAACCCCTGCAAGTGCTTGGCTACACTGTGAAATCCCATTACACCATACCTGCTGAGTGAGGCAATGTTTTACACAGCATCACACCAACTTCCTTTCTCTTTCCTCAGCTGGTCCAATGAACTGATTTGAAACTGATGTTATAGTCGGTGTGGATGAACTTAGCAGTGTATGGATGTAGAGAATGTAATTACTCTGACTGTTTTTATAAAGAGTCCTTGAAAGAATTTGACATTGAAGTGCAGTCTGCTCACTCAACAAAACCATGAAAATAACAAGACACACTGTATTTTCTCAGTTGGGCTGACAACAAGTGAATTCTCAGAGTTTTTTCAAGGGTGTTTTTAAAAAAATTTTGCTAGCGCACCTTTAAAACTTTTATATGGAAATGTCCAGTATATATTATCATTTGCTTACCTCCATAAACTGTAATTTTGGCATGTTGTTCATCAAGGCAGCAAGTTTTGCACAGAGGTCAAAGTGTAAGCACAGAAATGCAGTATTGCTCATTTCTGATGCATTTACTTAGATGTCTTAAAGAAAAAAGAAAAGAAAAGAAAAGAAAAGAAAAGAAAAGAAAAGAAAAGAAAAAAAAAAGAAAAAAAAAAACACAGGTGAAAAGACTCCAAAATTATTTATTAATGTTTAAGGCCTTTTTAGAAGTCATTTTTTTTGTCCTTTGTATTTTAAACTGTATAGTCAACCAGAGCAGAAGGAAAAGGAACAGAAGGAAGAGAAACAATCTGTAGTGATAGAGCAGCAACAGGAAAAGGAAACAAACACTGACACTGTTGTGCATCTGGCGTGTGACTGTGTAGTGATATTTCCACAGTCATGCTGGATTCTAGCTGTGGTGTTAATGAAGAGCACCAAGTGAATAAGGCGTGCTGAGTAAAACAAGTTCTGTACATTCAGTGATGAGCTATTCATAATGAATCTGCTAGTGCTGGGTAAAGCCTGGATTTGCCTTATACAGTCACCCTTCCTTTGACTGCATTAGGAATATAAATAGTCTTTGGATATAAGAGGAGGTCAGCTAAAAACCCATATAATCGCTTGCTGGGTGTAGTTTTATGTCCGATGTTGACATATCTCCTACTGAAGCTATAAGTTTAGGCAGGGCATATCAAAAGGCTCATACCCAAGCCTTTACTGCTGTATGTTAGACTACTGAATGTGGTATTATAGGATGGGAGAGCTAGATTAGACAAAATCTTTCTAGTTCATCAATGGTTTTAGCAGTATGCTAGCACAAGCAGAATTTAAAAGCTTATAGATGTTGACCAAAACCGTTTATGCAGCCATATATACAGTAGCTATATTAAGATACTGAGATAATAAAATTAAATAATGGTAATAATAACGGCTAATAATGGTAATGGTTAAAAAATTACTACCTTTAATTTATACCTATTAAAAAAAAATAGTAATTATATACATATTCATATACATACATCTTTTTTAGGATAAAATGTGACCACATGTTTTCGTGAGATTGAACTAGATAGTATCCTGGCTACTTTTGAATAGTGCAAACATTTCATCCGCTCTAAGATTCAGGATGATCTATAATCCAAGTATATTGAGGGAAAATTACACACTTAAATCCTACAACTTGAACATTCCCAGAATTCTTTAGCGTCTCCATGCTTTCCCCACTGCATGCCCGACTGACTGGAAAAGGAAGGCAGAGCTGAGAAAACCTGGACATAGCATCAGCTCTTACAGATGGAGGACCCTCTTAACTTTAACACCAGGTAACAGGGCGAAATGACAGGCTATTGAGCAAGGGATTATGGCAGCTTTTGCAAGATTAGAAGCGCTGACCCTGCACAGCTCTCGCATGAGCAGCAACAATGGCATTTAGAGCGCCAGTGCCAAGGGTACTGGCATTCCGTAATGAGATGTGCGGCCATCTGCCACGGCATCTTTGGGATACTGAAGACACCGTATGCTCCGCGTGTGTTTACTACTCCAGGCACAACCTCGCAAGGTGACTGCCAGCATCCTCTGTAGACTTCGATTTGCTTCAGATTCGCTTCAGACTACCACTTGTTTCTCTCTGTTTTGCCTTGCATTTATTTTGTTTAATGGATGAGTTCATTAATTCTAGTTTTCACTTTAACGTTTTAATTTGAATGTCTGAAAACAAGATGATGAAGACATTGAGGCATTTGAATGCAAAAATAGACAAACACTCAGGCATATAACCTCAAGTGTAAAAAAGCAGAAAATGACAAAGATGCTGCCAAGCAATGCCCTTCAGTTATATTGAGAATCTCTGAGCTTGGAATTAGACGAAGCCCTTAGTAATTAGTTTCGACATTTCATTAAACATTGTGTAGCTTCAATGCATAAATTCAGAGGCTCCCACAAATATGGAGTCTATAATGAGGTACGAATATGAGCTGTTTTCATGGAAGTCCAGACAGTGATTCTTCTTTAAACATGACTCACCATTATGCAAGATTTAATGAATCTGAAATATAGTCAGTGGCCTTTGAAGGTTCTTTCTCTCTCTGAAATGAAAGCGAGATAGAAAGAGAGAAAAGGTGCAGCACTGAATTAAAACTAGGCCAAGCTGATGAAGTATCTCTTGCCTCTTGAAGTTTAAGGGTCAGAGTGGGCTGCATCTGGTGATGGCAAATGTCGTTAACATATTTAACTCAACAAATACTCACTTGACAGACATCCGTTACATTCTTTAAGTTAGTCAGAATCAACTTAATACCAACATTTTCATACAGTGTGCATTGACTGTTCTGCACACTTGCAAATCCTTTAATTATAATCAACAAAATGTAAACACAATTTAAATAATATACATATAGTTGACAGCTTCATTCATTACAACGCGTGTTTTTGTGAGAATTACTTTTAGCTATATTGCCCAGCCCTAAGCATTGTTAATAATACAAAGAGTGTTATATTTTGGCCTAACCTATTAAAACATCTGTTAAACCTTAGTATGTATACATACACACATAAATGTACATAAAATAGGATGAAATGTTACAAATAAATCAATGTAGACAATGCATCAGTCCAAACAGAATGACTGTAACAATGTTGTTTTTGTTCTTCTGACCTTGCACTGATATTTATTTATATTCACCAGTATTTTGACATTTTTAAAAACATGTATCTCAAGGTGGGATGAAAGAAAATTCTATTGTGCTCTGTGTGTCACAGATAAACATTACAAACACTATTTAGAGCCTGCTGGGATGCTTCGTACACCGATGGCTACAGCTGCACCAGCCAATGTGTTACAAGGCTTGTTTTTTCAATATTTTAATGGTCCTTTTACTTTTTACATGAGTAAAGTGTAGGGGTGAGCGAAGGGGAGTGAGATCATGATCTCAGTCGGACTCAAAAGTGAGAGTGTGAGCCAACAGCTCGTATAAACATGTCCTGAGCATGTGTACAGCTCTCTGCACCACAGTCCTGAACGTTTATAATGTTTTAACTCACCATTGCAGGTACAAAAATAATGGTACATAATAATCAACTTTGCGGGTGTTTTACCCAAAACAGTTAAATGTGTGGACAAGGCTTGGTAAAAATCTATAAATGCACTAGAAAATAGGCAAACTAGGTTAAGAAATGTAGCCTTGAGTGGATTTTCACAATGTTTGTCACAATCTATATATATATATAAAAAAAAAAAAAAATAAATAAATAAAAAAACCTGAATGTGTGTATAGCTGATTAAAGTATTGACCCCATTTCCCTAGAGCACAACAGGTTTATTAAATTGACTCAGTGCTGAAGGTTCATGACCTCAGAATAATCAACTGCATTCGAAGTGCCTTGGAGGTAATTTGAGGAAGTTGAAATGTACTCTAACAAAGCTGCCTAGCTAGAATGAAACGAATTGCTCATGAATTGATCATGAGCTATTAACATAAAATAGCTCATGAGTATGGGGCGATCTGCTTCTGAATATGTTTTTTTTTTTTTTTTTAAATGGAGAAAAAACTCTCAGAAGCATCATACGTGTGGGAGGTTGCGGGTCAAAACAGGAATGGTAGATTTCGGTGTGTCAGTGGATAAATTATATGTTTTCAAATGTTGTCATACACTGCAGGTGCACCACTAGTGAAACAAAAGAGCAAGGGATCCCTCAGATAACATAATTACAACCCTGGGGGCTACCAGATTTTGGCTGTTTGAGAGAATGTGATTTTGGAAACATGTCTTTCAAACATTTAAACAATATTCCATAATTCCAAACTGACTTTCTCAAACCCACACATTGAATTAAAACATTTTCTAATGATATTCACCATCCAAGAGAAATTAATGAAGGGGACTTTAAGTGATTCATAATTAGACACCTGCAAATACAAAGGCACATGCAACATCTAGGATATTCACAGTCATTAGTACCATAATCTAGTCCCCTGTGGTTTCTAACACACATTGCAAGTGATTAAATCAAGAATTTCCTTGCAGCATTGTTGGTTTCCTGTGAGTCTGTGAACAGACACAAGTTCATACAGATAAAAGTATCAGACCGGATTAAAATATATGGTGCCCTGTCTGTCAAATCAAAAGATAGCCATCTCAATGTCATTCAACAATTGTGGATGATTGCAAATGAAATCCATTGAGGAGGAGTGCTTTCTTCCAGTAAATCATCTCATAAACTGTGTCATATAAAAAGGCCACTGCAATCATGCTGTGGCTGAGCTTGTTAAAATCCCTCTGTACTCAATGCTTGTGACTCTAAATATCTGTTTATTCCTAAACTGATAGCACATAATAAATAGCAGATTTTAGAGGCCTGGCATCATGTTTTCATTCTGTTTAACGCAGTATCAAGAGAACAACCCTGATCTTCCCATTAAACAGCAATAATAAAAGTGTAAAAGAGGGAAAATGAATGACACAGTTTAATTAAAGAAGTCAAATGGAAAATAAATCACAAACAACTCTCATGCATATACTCTGAATAGCAGTTTTTCCACATGAGAGTGCACAGAATTACTTTCAGTGGGAAATAACCCTGGTGAGCGAACATTAATGTCTAATGTGGGGCAATGTATTTATGCTAATATAATTTCATTGCAATAATTATTCAGTTTATCAGGTATATAATTGTTTAAAATTTAATTATGGGATTTGGAATGTAAATGAAGTGTGTTGCAAATTAAATTCGGTTCAAATTGTGGAAGAGTTCACATACAGGTAACTGACATCACCTCAAAAGACTTGACTGTTGCATTAAATTTATTTATTTATGTATTTATTTATTTATTTATTTTTATTTTTTGGCCTGTTGTTTGATTTTTTAATTTTATTTTTTTCTTGCAAATTAAAGTCCACACACACACACACACACACACACACACATTAGTATATATGCATGAATGCATACTACTTTTTTTTTTTAAATAATGTATCAGTTTTCAGGATATTAAGAAGGACAATTGTATTCAATAATTAAAATAAATCTTTCTTAAGGAGCAAATCAGCATATAAGAATGATTTCTGAAGGATCATGAGACACTGAAGACTAAAGTAATAATGCTGAAAATTCAGCTTTACATCACAGGAATAAATTACATTGTAAAATATATTAAAACAGAAAACAGTTATTTTAAATTGTAACAATATTTGCAATAATAGTTTTATAATTGATATATAAAGGTTTATATGTATTTATAACTGCCCTAACTCTACCCACTTTACATCTAAATTTATGAAATTGTTTTGAGGAGAGGCATGACATCATGTTTTAGAAGCATAATATTGCTATTGCATAGTCCAATTTAGTTCTCAAAGCTATTTTCTTGGAAGCTGCAATTAGCATAAATTATCATTACTATGAGAGTTGTCTGTGTCTCTGTGTGTTAATCTTGGACCAGATCTGGACCCCAGTCTAACCCTTCACCAATAGAAGAGTAAAACTGGTCTGGTGTCAGCATTAAGGGCTACTGTCCTCAGCAAATGTAGAATCTTTATCACCTCCACTTCCTGAATAAAGGAGGGCAGAGGGCCACTTGAGGGACTTTGATAATGAGTGAAGTCGATCTGGGGAATTTTTTTGGCTCCCTCTTGGCTCAAGAGACTAAATCTATTTCCATCTCTCCCATATGGTCTGATTCAAAAATGGGTCTTTTTATGTAACAAAGCCAAATATACATGAACCCACTAAACTTCAGCATCTCAGATATGGTCACGGTGCTGTTTCCTTCATCTCCTGGCCTGCAGAGATGCTGGCATCTGTCTACAAGCTCTCTAATTCTTCTCCATTCTCTGATTCCAATGGCCCAATTAATTGAATGGCTTCAAAAAGAGGGAAAATGCATAATGCGGATTTGTCATACTGGCAGGATTTGCAGGCCTATTGCTTGCATCTCCGTCTCCCATATGTGCGGGTATGAACTGGCTTTTTGGAGAGCCTGCTTAGTCTCAGCAGGAGACGGGGGAACCATCCAGGATTTTTCACAATGAAATTGCCTAATACAATTTCCAGTTTCTAAAAAGCAGATTGTGTCTGATTAGAAAGAGGATCAAAGCAATTTAGCAGGTTTAAGAGGGCAATGTTAAGACATCCATTCACTCAGTAGGGTAAATTTTATTTGTTTAAACGCAGGGTGTTGAGAGCTGCGAAAACAATGATATTTCTTGTTTCAGGAACCTTTATGTGTCATAACTATATTGACTATTTGTAGTGTCTGTCTGTCCTTTTCATTTTTCAAGGTGCTTTATTGGAATGATAAATATTTGTACATATGTTTGCACTTAAGCGTTTTCAGCTGAACCGCATGCAGATAATTTTTTTTTTAATTTTTTAATTTTTTTAAATAAAAAAGAGTGAAATGATGCACACAAATGTAATAAAACATAATAATAATCTTTATATTCTCAATTTCTTTGTATTTTCAATAGTTTTCAAGTAGCGCCATAATGTTTTGCATTTTTTTTTGTTTTAATTTTTTTTGCATTTGGTTTCAGCTCTCACTTGTCTGTACGTTTGCCCTCGTTACATAAAGTGTATCTTCAGACTTTCCTTTTTTAGTTCCAAAGTTTGTCCCTGCAACCAAACAATAATAAATAATTATTATCTGTACCTTGCTATTTCCAGTTTGCATTGGATGTCATTTGGCTCAGAATTTTATTTCTGAAAGATTTCAATTACATGGTTGCCATATTTAAGAATAATTCCATGCTGTCAGGGAGATCACTGATTGAGATCTTCATAAGATTGACAGGATTAAACAAACAACCCTGAGTATTCTTTTAAATCTTTTTTGGCACCACTGCCCTGCCCTTCTGTGCCTGATCCAGCATCGCTAGTCAGGTCTAAGATCAGTCGTCAAGTGGGAAGTGGGAGGATCATTCTCGGCATCAAAATGTACAAGAGTCTTTGATGGTGATTCTTCTGCCCTGGGCTGCTCTTGTTGACAACCATCAATCATTCAGAAGTACACAGTGCCTTGCTCGTTTAATTCTCCTTGACTGATTGTGAGTCGGAGGGGGAGCAGGGACTGACATGCCTGGAGAGTGTCCCCTCGCCATGCTTCATTTCCCCCCGATGGGCATGGCAGTCTTTCAGAGCAATTTCTGCAGCCTCACGAAGGCAGTATTGTCTAATTAGAAGTGGAGATGCTGCTATCTCTCACCAGCATCTCACTTAATAAATAATAAGTCACAAGAGACTGTGTATTGCTGTAATTTTACAGTGGTGTGAAGGGATGTCATCAGACACTGTACACCCCCCCCAAAAAAAAAAAACTTAGTACAGTAAAATCAACTGTAGCATATGTGTGTGTGTGTGTGTGTGTGTGTGTGTGTGTGTGTGTGTGTGTGTGTGTGTGTGGAAATATGTATTGTAGGTGCTGGTGACTGCCCACTGTTTCTTCATTTTTAATTGCTTTTAGTTTTTCTGAAGTTTACTTAAATACTCCTGTGGTGTGACAAATGAATGTTTAAAAGTACAAAGTCTCTCAATTAATATGAGGTCATGACATCTGCATGAAAAATAATTATGCAAGAATTGTATGGTTGATTAAAATTGAGTTAGATGACGATTGTGTCTGCAGGACACTGTTCTCCCCGCTTGATTTTTCATGTCAACATCATTCAGTATACTGCCTATTTTGCAAAGTATTTGAATGTGCAGAATTTAGAGGCAGAACTATGAAATTTACTAAATGAAACAAGTTCCTTTCACTCAAATACAACTTTAAGTTAATTGCACTTAATAATAAAAAAAAAATAAATAAAAAAACCCTGTGAACTCAGTAACCGATTACATTAACACAGCAGACAGTTTAAACAGATTTCTAGCTCCCAGCATGCTTTTCTTATAACTGTGTTAGATTTTTGAAGGTTACTTTTGTGCTGGAGAATGGAGCCTGTGGTTAGGTCAAGGATGTGCCATAAAATATGAAAATTATATATGCTACATGTTGCTTTATTACTTGTGCACATGCCAGGGCAGTAATACTCTCATTGTTTTAGCAGTTGGTTAACTGAAAAAAATATAGAAAGTCTATTTTAGCCTTTATTATTTTATTTTTATTTTATTTAGGGAAACAATTAAACTACTTCATAATTTTAACTATATATATATATATATATATATATATATATATATATATATATATATATATATATATATATATATATATATATATATAAATAATAATAATAATAAAAAACCAAACCTAAGTTAATAGATGACAGATCAATGATGTAATGTATCAGCTAAAATATTCATTTATTTACAGACATGTTTTTAGAAGATACATTCATTGGACACTTCCATAGCAACAGAACTGACTAACTGAAACCAGATTGAGCACTGTTTCTCACAAACCAAGCGTGAAGGGCGGATCATCTTGTTAGTTCTCAGATTTTAATTGTCGTTGCCTCCGTAATATGATTATATGCTGTGAGTGGTTGCATGAAAGATAAGAATATCATAATTAAATTAAAACTAATATCCAACCCAACTTAACAGAGCTTCAAAGGTAGCTGGCACATCTAACAAAATCCCACTCAAATCACTGATCACGTTAGAGTCTTTGAGTCTTTGGCCCACATCGCTCACTGAACTGTTCCCTGACCTGTCATGATCAGAATGTCACCAGCATAAGACACGGACTCCAAAACTGCCGTCTCTGGTTTTAAACACAATAATCGTACAACCCGAATGCTGCTGCTAGTTGTTTAAGGGCTTCTGAATCGATGGCTGCAAAGGGGGTGCTCACTACTTATTTAAAGCGTCTGTGTGATCGTATACCTTCCCTACATTCCAGCATTTAATTATTTATTTTTTTTTTTTTTTGTAAAATCATCTTTTGGCTTGTTTTTCGGCCTGCGTATGGGCAGGGGTGTAAATCACAGTGTTGATTAAGTATTTATAATGATATTGTCTTTGGCTTTTACCGTGGTTAAGCCATTTGTAGAACAGTATCCTGCTGCTGTAGCTTCTGTGATCTCTGCTGCTATATCATCTGTTTAATAAGCTGCCTTCACATGACAGCACCGAGCTCCAGTTTATCAGCGAGCGATTGGACGTGCTGCACTCAGCTAAATAAAGATAAAGACTTTTGATGATTTTTCAGCATCACTCTCTCCATGTCCTTTGAGTTAGGTGTCAGGAAGCCCTAAAGGTCCGAGGCCTTTGAGTATGTGGGATAAAGACATCAAGTTTTCAATGCAAGCTTTGGACAGGAGGATGAATGCTTTGAGGAGGATTTGGTTCACACTCTGCCATGAGGTCTTACTGTGTAGGTGTTGAATTCTGTCATTTGAAAGGGGTTGTTTTATTATTGTTTTAGAGCTTTTGATGTTGTTTCCATGCAGTATACTTGTGAGGTGTGTGTGATTTTGCCAGGTATTGCTGGAAGAACATCCTTATTAACCAAAGAGCTTTTAGGGTTAAAGGTTGTGAATTTCCAACCAACCTTTTCATTGCCCTCTTGGTTTGTTAATGGTTTGTGTTGTTGGTTGAGGGCCAATAAAAGATCTTGATCACATATGTTGTAGGAAAATGTCCTACAATACTCGGCAAAAACATGGGCACTCATTTTTTAATATTGCTGAATGTTTTTAGTTATGCATTTAGAATTTATTCTAGCCTCTCTCAGACCCTTACAATTAGTCCATCACTTTTTATTGCTGTACTTTTAAGACTTCCATAAAAAAATAAAATAAATAAATAATAAAAATAAAAAATAAAAAATAACCTATGTCTTTATCTGCTATCCTCTTCATGAGTAGAAACACATAATAATGGGCTGTTTATGTCACTATTAAAAGTATTTTTTGTTTAATTCTATTTAAAGGCATATTCTAGGTTCAGTATAAGCTCAGTCATTTGTGACATTAATGTTGATTATCACTAGGCCTGTTGCAATTATTAATTAATCAATTGATTGTGGTTATTTGATCTAATCACAAGTATTTGAGATATCCTGATAATTGTGCAGTTTCAATTTTAATCACATTTTGCAATCCACATAAGGATTCAATAAGGAAAAAATAAGGAGTAAATAATAAAGAAAGAAAAAAAAATGTTGTAAAGCACAGAAAGACAGTTAAAGGTCTTCATACACAATAAAGGCATGTGGGTTAAGTAATTTAATGTATTATATTATATTATATTATATTATATTATATTATACTATATTATGCTACATATTATTATGACATTTAGATAAGTATATGAACATCATTAATCTTGTATTTAAATCATATGGGCCTGTTTTATTACAATTTTTCGTATTTCATTATATACTATTTCATGCAAAACATTTAAAAATGTCATTTGCTATTTGTATTACAATTAATAATCTGTACAAAATTGATGGTGGGCTAATTATCACAAAAATATTTTTGGCTTATCCTTTGGTTTCTTAAAAAAAAGCCTGACTGAATGCTGATTACCACAAATAACAATTTCCACTTGTCCCTCCTTTTATTATAAAAACACCACAAGATGTGAGCAATGTTTATAACAACAATTTTTAAAATGTAGAAAATGGCATACTAATTGTTATTTGTGTAAAGTTATATCTGTTTCGTTACCATAGCGGCATAACACCATACACTTTAAAAACCCTGAATAACTATAAAAATAAGGATAAAACAGATTTACAACTTAAATAGTACACACATTTTAACTGAACAATTAAAGTGCTTTTATAAAATTACTTTGCTGATTTTAAACTTTTTTTTTACTTTTAAGAAAACAAGGGATGAAATGCATTTTTGATAATAAGCCACAATTGCCACAAATGCTGCTAATTGAGCTTCTATCTTGTAATGTACCTTTAAACCATCTCCAACCTCAGCTTAATACACAGAGACAAATGACTATAATTGTAACAGGGCGAACGAGACGAGAGACGTGTGGATCCATTTGCAAGCTTTATTAGACAGAGACATGGTCAAAAACACAGGCAGGGTCGAAACACCAGCAAACAGGTATGGCATGGGCAAAACACAAGAGTGGTCCGTTGAACAGATGGGGTCGATCGGCGGCAAATGTGATCCAGGGAGCAAAACAAAGAGAGATAATCCAGGTACACGATAATAGTCCAGGCAGGGGCAAACAGAGTCCAAACGACAAGACGAGAGAGAGAGATATCCAAGGCAGGCTATAAACTTCAGAGCAGGCAGAGATCAGACAAGAAACGAGATACACAGAATAGGATCAAGTCACAAATGACTCAGGCAATAAACAGGATAAACTAGACTTAGACTCCGAAAACACAGAATGGCTCCGTAATGTAGCTATCACTAGGAGAGCGATAAACGCTAAACAATACTCGGCAGTTTGAGAAGGACCTGAGTGAGTGTAATATAGTGTGTGTGTGTGATTGGTTACATCTGTGTGCAATCAGAGCAATGGATGATGGGAAATGCAGTCCAGAGTGACGTGCAACAGTCTGTGTGGTGTGAGAGTCAATATGATGGAAGGGCGACCTCTGGTGGTAATTGGGCGGAAGTCCATGAACCGGATTCGTGACAATAATAAACCATTCATAGAGTGATTACTTCTAAAAGTGTGAACACCTGTGACTCTTGTGGTGCTATGAAAACATTTCTGTTTGGTTGAGCATCTCAACCATCTCCACACAACAACATTGGCTCAACCAGTGTGCTCTATATTCCAAGTCTCCAGAAACCACAGAAGTAGCTCTTGAATCTCATTCACACTTCTGCAAATGGCAGTATGAACATTCTGATAATCATCTCCTTTTGTGCTCCAGAAAATAAATCATAAAGGTTTGGAATAAGATAAGGGCAAGCAAATAAGGAAATGTGAAGTGTCCCTTTAAAATATAAAATTTAAGGGGAAAAAAGAAGAAATTACTTCTGTTGCTCATTTCTAATCCAGCACTCCACTAAATCTTTAATCTAAAACATCTGACTCAGTTTTGCAGATATCCAGTCGGTCACGATTAGCTGAAGAAGGTATGTTTGCTGTGTAAAGCAGAGAGGTGTCCTGTTGAGCTTGGCCTTCTTTATAGATTCATGGTCTGTCTCTAATGTGCTGTTTTCATTAGTGTTCCAGAAAACTTTGCACAAATTAATAATTCAGATTTACCGGGACATATCTAATATACTTAGACGGCAATGCCCATGTCTCATACATAACAGCATGTGCGGTTTTACTTTGTTCTTAGCATGAAAATATAGAGTCTGATGAAAACAGCAGAAAACTGAGGAATAATTGGCTATGCTCACATAACATTTCATTATGCAAACTCATTGCAGCCTTTACATATTACAAGTGCTTCCCACAGTGTGTACATGATATGTGGTTGACTGCACTGCACACACTGGGACTGTGGACAAGAATGTCACGCTAGAATCTAATCTCTGAAATTCTTCATCTCTGATCATCTAGAGTATTTAAAGTTAAAGGTCAAAAATAGATACACAAAAAACGCAGACATGTTTATATGCCGATTAATGCTTATATTATTTCATTATTCTGACGACAGTACATTTTGCCCAATAATTCTGATTACTGTAATGCAGGAACATTTTTTTCCCTCATTAAATCTGAATAAATTGATCTATCTATCTATCTATCTATCTATCTATCTATCTATCTATCTATCTAACAGTGTAAAAATTAACACTTTTCCGGGGTTTATAAAGCTCCACACCAAATAGAGTTAAACTAACACTTTAAATAGTGTTGCTTTTTTAACACTTGCATAGAGTTACAACAACACTGTAAGTGTTCACCATTAACACTAACTTGATGTAAATAAGAGGGGAAAACACTAATAGTGTTGAAACTACACTAAGTGTGTCAATAGCTTAACACCAAAGGAGTTATTTCCATATTAATATAGTGTTCATACAAACATTGATTTGTCATTAAATGTAATCTGCATTCAGTTCAACTACAAATACATAATGTGTATATTGAATAACAGCCAACACGTTGCATCAGTTTGAACCTTTATTTTCAAAAAACTTAAAAGAACTCTTAAAACAAAGATAAAAATTCACCATCATATCACCCATGTGAAGTCTGTAGGTCAAAAGACCTGTAGAACTTCAAAATACTGGCTGTTAGAAGTGCTCTCAACTTAAAATATCTTTGTAATTAAAATACACGATGCTCTAAAAATTGTTTTGTCAAAAGTTTGCCAATGCTTTGCATGCAATTTCTTTACTCTTGGTGACTGGTATGACCAACATCAATGTTGTAGAGTGTAGCAGGAAGATAAAGACATTGAAAAGGACCTACTCATACAACAGGTTGAAAACATAGTGGACGTAGAGTTCGATAGTACTCAAGGAGCTGGTTCCTTCAGAAGGGATGAGAAGTTTGTCTGACCACATAGAATAAGGTGATCCTGCCCTTGATCTTTCTCATTAACAGTAGGTATGGCTAGTGGTCCTCCCTCTGACTGAGATGGGCTTCAGTACTGGTGCAGGTGCGGGACTGCAAACACCAAAAACAAAAATTAGTTTAAACAAAGAAAAGAGAGTGGAAAAAGAAAATTACTATGTGCAACAATGAATGCATAAACTAGGAACTTTTGATGATGAAATGTACTTTAAAGGGTTAGTTCACTCAAAATGAAAATTCTGGCATCATTTACTCAACCTCATATTGTTCCACATCCGTAAGTCTTTTGTTCATCTTTGAAACACAAATGAATATACTTTAGTGAAAATAGAGATTTTTGTCCACCCATTGAGTTCACACAGCTACCACTTTGATGCTTCAAAAAGTTCATAAAGAGATTGTAAAATTAATCTATAGGAATTGAGCAGTTTAGTCCAAATTTTCTGACAAGACATGGTTGCCTTATATGATGAATGGAAATTAGGCTTTTATTCACAGTGATCAGCAAACAAACAGTTCCTGTGAAAGCTCAAATAATACTGCATAACAGAGAATGAACCTCACTGGTTCTCATGCTTGAGCTTCCATTTATCATATCTGATGTTTGTATTGATAAATGTATATATGTGAATAAAAAGCCTAAATTCAATATGGTCATCATACAAAGCGATCAAGTCTCTTCAGAAAATATATAATAAATTACTCAATTCATATGGATTAGTTTTACAATCTCTTTCTGAACCATCATAGTGGTATTTGTGTAGACTGTCAATGAAGGGACAGAAATCTCTCAGATTTCATTAAAATCATTACATTTGTGTTTTGAAGATGAACAAAGGTCTTAAGTGTTAGGAATGACATAAGGGTAAGTACATGATTACTTTAATTTCAGTAAATTAACCCTTTAATCAAAACAAAAAATAAACTTTGCAACAGTATTGTGAGTTTTATCTTATGGAAGTGCATAAGTCTGTCTCATCTTAGTTTTCATCCTCATCACTGTATTGCTTTTCCAGGGCGTCTTGGACAATCTGATTAAACATGACAACAATACAAGAGACAACTTCATCTCTCAAACCATATATAATGTAATGTAAACAAACGTTTACATATGAATCGCGCAGGTCAGACACATCTCTGGTGTTGGAACGGTTCTTTTCATATGCGTCCAAAAATATAGTTCAGCAAAATGCTGGATTGCATGATCGTTCTCTGCACTGTACTTTGGAGAAGAGTGTAACTGCGACATGTAACGTAACGTTAACTTGACTAACGTTACCCGAAACAGCATGCATGTTTACAAAAGATTCACGCCTAACCGTTGCTGCTTACTTAAGTAAACAGAACATGAACAGAACATGACATGAATCACAGAAATTATCGTGTAAATTTTCACCCCAAAGTCTAAAATAATGTCGAATGTGCAAACTAACCAGCATTAACTAGTCTTAACTCAGTTTGCAAGCTGCCTTTGGCTCGTGTCGGTGGTCTGCGCGCAGTCTGAACAGAAATAATGTTAGCACTCCGACAATGTTGTGGAATTTAAAAGACTATTCTAAATGTTGAGAAATATAAACTTAATATGAAAATTGATAGAATTAATTGGGTAAAAATATATTATACCTGTGTTTGATCACTCTCTGCTCCTCATGGTTATCTGCCATTAATCAAAACGGAAATAATGCGCAAGGACCGGAAATAGGATCAACTCATCACCAGTGTCAATTATGTCAACTCGCCTTAATAACACTGACTCTGAACGCCGATTTACACTGCGAGTGTTAATGTCCTTCAAATCAACATCAGAATCAACACTGGAAAATTAACACCATAAAAACAACTCTAAACAACAATGGAAATTTTGCTGTGTATCTATCTATCTATCTATCTATCTATCTATCTATCTATCTATCTATCTATCTATTTCATTTCATTTCATTTAATGCGTTCATTCATAAACATACAAACATAACCTTAGTGGTCCTAAAACAGGCTTTAAATGTTCTTTATATACTGTACAGTTTTTTTTTTTTTTTTTTTTTAATTCAGTTGGAAGTGAACTGCTCCTCATTCTAGAAACAAATATCAAACTTTATCAAATATCAACTTTATTCGTGAGCTGACAGGTCACCTGCATCATTTTAAATTTTAGATATAAAATGAAATCCCATAATGCATGAACATCATCTAAATTGAAATAAAAAACAGAGCAGAGCATCTGCAGATATCAGCTAAAACAAGGTTCTCTCTAAAGATTTGAGGAGTTATTTGCTTGTAGAACAGTGACCTTTGCTTAATCTTGAAGATCTACACTGGCTTGCAGTCTCAATATGCTGATACGACTGGGGCTTCAGAAGAGATACTCTGTTCTTCAAAAATCTGCATGCTCTGTGTAATTTAAATGGTAAAAGACTACAATGCTATAAGTAATACTACACACAAAAAAATAAATAAATAAATAAAAATAAATGCTATGGCAAATACCTGTTAATTGGTTAACAGTAAAATCCAGTAAACAAACAAACAAACAAACAAAAATCACAAAAAAACACATGTGGTCACATAAGGCCACATGTACATATGTTTCTGCACATGTAAAATTTAATGTGTGCAAACATGAAAATCACATGTGAAATATGTGGAACACACATGATCCTGTGGAAAATGTGAAAATCATATATATATATATATATATTTTTTTTTTGTGTGTGTGTGCGTGCGTGTGTGTGTGTGTTTCTCTGTAAGCGATTCCTTACTATAATAACAATAATAATAATAATAATAATAATAATAATAATAATAATAATTAAAAAAAAAAACAAAAAAAAAACATGGTTTTAACCCTCTGGGGTCTGAGAGGGTTTAGGGGCAGAAGTTTCGATATGCCCTGACATTTGTGTTTTTTTCAGTATCTTAAAAACATATTAATGGCTAAAGTCTGATTAAACATTAATTAGCACAAACTGGGCTACAATAATATGTGAGCAGCACGAATGTACATTTTTGTGTTTTAAGAAAACAATGTTTATGCGTGGTTAGTGAAAAACTAAAGATTTTAAGTCACTGAAATAAGGCCATAAAACACATGCAGAACATTTGTTCACAATATTTTTGAAATCTGGATGTGGTGGACTAGAGTTTTTGCCATAAAATGATGTGAAAATCATCCTGTTTACTCATTCACAGAAATCAATATATTCATTATGAAGATACAAGAATTTAATACTTCAAGATTTTAGCAGTTAATGATTTTTTTTTTGTTTGTTTGTTTTTGTTTACTGTAAATTACTGTAAAGTTGTTGTCCTTAATATTGCTACCACAATTATATGGAAAAAATAAATAAATAAATAAATAAATAAATAAATAAATAAATTAAAAAATCTGTCAATCAACGCTGCTTTGTTTTAAAGTTTACAAGTCCTGTCATTGTTGTAATGAAAGGTCATTAAGCAAGCATTAATCAATCATATCTATATTTACAAAATTAATGTTTTTTGTTGCTTGGTGACACATGAAGTTTGAGGCTTTAACTTTATATATATATAATGATGTATAATAATATATATGTAATCTTGATATTGCTTAATTTGATGTGCAATATAAGGCCAGTTCACAAGAACATGATATTGTTATGAGATATTGTACACATACATTCAAAATATTTTGACATTATGATTGAGATAAAAAATAAAAGAAAAAAACTGAACTTAAGCTTACCTAAAACTAACACTGTTCTTTTCTTGCCTTGAAATAAAAGACATTTCCTGCCATTTGCTTCAGGAATCGCAAAGTAAGTTCTTTCAAATATACACAAAAAGAATTGGCAAAGCAGCTATCAGACAAAACAAGGATCATTTTGACAGCACCTTCCTATGGGACTTGCCATACAGTTATCAGTGTATAAATATTACTTGTTTCATCACTTAACTGCCTTAGTTTTTAATGACATCTTATTATTTTGTCACATTTTGTATTTTACTTACAGATAATGTCAACTTCACCAGATAAAAACAAAGTCAGTGTCCCTGAGAAATGTTTTTTGTTTAACTTTCGTGTCGTTTTAAGCAGTAGAATAAAGGGGTGAAATGCTTTTTACCCATAATGACCACCCGACGAGTTGGATTAGGTTGTCATATGGCCCTCTGCTGTAGAAAAGCAATATGGCAAACAGCTTAGTCATGGTGTTTCTCTCCTGGGGTAACTAATATGACTGTGGGAAGGGGAGTTTAGAAACACTGCACCTCTGGCTGCACGGCTGCAGACCGGGTGCTTCATTTCCTCTGCACTTCAGTCGTGATGCAGTGTATCGGCTGTGAACTCCCTAAGGACCTGTTCCTCCCCGCTAAGGTACATCATAACTTATAATACTGATAAACTAGAGGAGCGCAAAATAATTAGACAAGCTCACAGCAGGAGGCCAGGCCATTTTCATGAGCAGGTTTTGTGTAGTCTATGCTGAGGCAGTTTTTTTGACACTTTCACTGTTAATGGGACATGATTTGCCATCTTCTCATGAGGTGCACACACATGCAAAAATGAGACAATTAAGTACATCCATGGGTTATTGAAAATACATGAAAAAAACATTTGTTTTGTTTTCACATTTATGCTTTTATCCAAAGAAGCTTACAAATAAGGAATACTACAAGATTCATCGAAGGGAAACAATGGCTCGAGAAGTGCCACAATATAAAAAGTTCCAAATAATTCTCAAAAAAGTACAAAAGTATAACCTACTTTAGTACATAGTTGGTACAATAGAAACAGAATGAAAAGCGTTTTTTAAGAGCGAGAAAGAGAATGTGCATTACCAGCGAGTCAAGTGCTCACGGAAGAGTTGTTTCTGCAGGTGTACTTTGAGGGTAGACAGAGGTGGACTCTGTTCTGATGGAGTTGAGAAGGTCAATCCACCATTAAGTTGCATTGAATGTGAAGATTTTAGCAGAGTAATTTTGGGTTCATTTTGCGATGGTACCATGAAGTACCCCTAACCCAATAACTACAGATTTCTGGAGTGAACTTTTGATTTGCAGAAGGTATGATGTCCAATAACTGTTCTATATGCAAGCATTAGTTCCTTGAAATGATAAGACAAAGAGAAGTATTATCTAAAATCTAAAATGATATAGCTGTATAAATCTAAAATATTTGCAGATCTATATTAAAAATAGATTTTAGATCCCTTAACAAAAAATGTTACAATTATTTTGTTTACAATATACCATTACATAGATATTTTTAACCCTAAGCATACATTTAGAGATAGATAAAACAGAGAAAGATTGAGTGGAGGAAAAAACAAAACAAAAGAACAGGCAGTGATCACAATAATTTAGCCCAAAAAATGGCAAAAAAAAAAAAAGGCAAAAAAAGTCCTGATGACACATGAGGTGCAAATAAACTGAATTACTTTTATGATTATTGCATTTTTGGTATATTTTATTGTCTTTTTTTTCAGCATATATTTGGACTATTGCACCACTGCAAACAAAATAAATATTGCTTAAGTAATTATTAGACAATTTATGATTACAGAAATTTTGTTCACTTTAAGGTGGCTTGTTTAATGTAACGCAGTCCTGAAATGAGTTGGCAACAAAATGTCAATACATCAGTATCATACATTTTAATGTGGTTGCAAGTATAAGCACATGTATGTGCTGTTCAAACACATTTTGCATAAAATACATTTGAATACTCATGAGATCATGTTGAATATTTCTAAAGTACGGCACAGATGTTGTAGAGTACAAATCTGCCAGGCAGTGCGCCAGACAAATCTGTGGTAGGACATCTACAATGCAGGCTGAGATCTATGCAACTACTGTGGGGTTGTTGGGCTTGAATGGCAAGTAGAACAGGTGTTGTTGGCGTAGCAGTGGCAGAAAAACCCATGTTCCTGGATAATAGGTCCCAGTGTTGCTGTGTTTATCAACAAGAAGGTGGGCTAAGCACCGAACCCAGAGGTACACCAGTGGTTAGTTGATGCGACTTGAAGGATTTATCCTGTGAGGTGTTGAGAGGGTAGATAAGAGGATTTGGCAGTGTTTGGTGTGGAAACCTTCAGGATGAGGACAAATGATCTCAAAAATGCTCTAACGAGGCAAAGGACTTTGGTGTCAATCAACAAGAAGGTCTTGGTTAAATGTCCACTTTTGTAACCTGACTGATTGCTGTCTATTTTGTCTGTTTCTTATTTTTATTATTATTATTCAATGCAAAAGTTAAAATAAATGTTTTGAATGACTAAGAAAATATTTCCTAAATGCACCATCTTCAACCGAGTATCAAAGGAAAGAGTGCAGTATATTTCATGCTGTCAGATTTCTATATCTCAACAAATCTCAAATGGAAGAAGTTCTACCATTTAAACGATGAGCACTTTCTGCAGTGTTGTAATAGCCTACAGAAAGATATGATCAAATGCTGTATCTGCTGGTTGGTAGCCACAACATTACGGTAGTCAGAGGCAATTATATATCAGGGAAGAACAGTCAAATCAATAAGTCACATAGCCTTTAGCACTGAAGAGCACTAACACTTTGATCAAACGTGACTTGACACTTAGTTTGCAGTGATATGTTTGTGATATACAGTGTATATGAACATGCCACATTTACATATGACATAATTTGGAGGCAAAACAAAACTCTGCAATCATTGCTTTGCCCAAGGCTTTGCAACCATCCTTTGATGACCAAGATTAAAGTTTATTGGGCAATAGATCATCGTGCCAACAACCAGTAATCATGCTCATGCAAGCGTGCCCACTGCAAAAAAAAACAAACAAACAAACAAACAAAAAAATTATATTTATTTATTTATTGCTATGGCAGCAATTTCCCATTTATAGATCTAAATTTAGTCACGTCACACCTCCTACAAATCATTTGCTTTAACCTTATAATTCTGTCATCACCTCTGTCTACCTAAATATCACTTCAAACTCATATGACTTGTTCCCCTACAAAGGGCATGATTATCAAAATGTCAAAGCTACTCTTTAACATCCAACAAAAATGCATTGTGATCCCTGACTGTCAAATTTAGCTGCAATTTATGGAAAAAAAAATAAATAAATAAAACTTTTAAACTATAAAATAAAATGATTCTATAAAAAGATTTTTTTTTTTTTAATCAATTTGTCATCAGGTACCGATCCTTTGAATTTTTTTTTTTTTTTTTTTTTTTTTTTTAATAAATGCCTTAGATGATCATACTGATAAATCATACAGTATACTATATCATATGAGGTATATTCACTGGTTCCAAAATTTATCAGATTATCTATTGAGTGCTGCCTTTCTCAGGCTGATTCCTTTTTTTCCCCAATGTTGTCTCTTGTAATGCACCATGTTCAGATTTTGTACAGAAAAACTATTGTGCCTTCTTCTCATATTTCTGAGGTTTGTAATCTAATCGATTGCTCATAGCCTACTGTATTGTGAGCAGTTGTTACTATTACTAACTACTGCAGTTTTCAGGGGTGTGCTCCAGCTGTGTAGTGTTGCTGCCTACACAAAAACCCTCAACGTGCTGAAAGATTGTGATGACTTCTGTAAATTGTTGTTAAATTGCTTGCTATTATATGGTCTTGTAATACTCACTCTTCAATCTATCCCACCATGTCCATTCCAGGAATTATTGAGTGTTATTTGTGCACTTCCTTTTATGTGTCATGCATGTCCAATAATCATTTGTCCACATGTACTTGTTATCTCTTGGTGTTAATGCTCCCAGGCACAAAATAATTTTAATTCATCCCTGTACACAGCTTTTGGCATCAATGATTTAATATCCACTTCTTATGACTGTTTCTAAAGTCAAATTATTAGTTTTTGCATATTTGTTGACAAAATTAAAAGTACATTTCCATCTTAGCTAAGTATTTTTCTTAATCATAAAAATGTTGTCAGCAATATAAACACTAAACATTACCGATGCAATGTATCTCTAGCAGGTTGTGTTGTGTTCTTCTTGTAGCTTGCTATTGAGTTACTGAGATCTGCATGTACACATGCAGAGAATGCTGGTTTATTTGGGCTTACTTACTCACTGGTCTATGAAATGATCCAAAAGGACATGGAGGTCCATTTTAAGCCCCAGTGGAACTCCTGTGCAATGTTCTCTGAGCTTTGAATGATTTAGAATCGGTTGTTTTCTCTGCTGCAATCCCTGGTGGATTCAGGTTTCCGTCTTTTCACAGTCTGCTAGATAACAGTGTTGGTAAAGCACAATAATCTGACACAAAGGAAGGAAAATTTCGCCTTGTCCCCATAAAAGTTGAATAAGTAATGCCCCTTAACTACAAAATATGCCAAGTATGGGAAGAAAACTGTATTTCACTGTAGCAAAGCTTGCTTCGAGAATCTAATTGGGTTTCATTAATTTTGAGGATACAATTGGACATTGTATGTTTTAATTTGTAAACAAAAGATACACAAGATAGATTTAATGAATACAGGATCTAGTTTTTAGTTATCTAAAAATCAGCTTTTTAGTTTTTGAAGTAAATATCGAAGCTTGCTTTGAAAGCATGTTTTTAGAAATAATTTCATATTCATAACTGTGACAATTATACCATATCATCTTTTTAATCAATAGTTGCAACCCAGGCTCATTGAAGAAAAGAAAAAGAAAAAAAAAAAAAAAAAAACATGCCTCTACCCACATTTTTGGAAAGCTATAAAAATGTGCAAAATTAGTTTTCAGATTTTTATTCCTTTTATTCCTTTTCAGGATTTTTTATTCCTTTTAACACAAATAACAGGGGTAGATTATAATTTAATACTGATTTATTGTAAACCAATGCATCATTAAATGTGCATCACATAACCAGCTCAATATGGATGTTTTTTTTTTTTTTTTTTTTTTTTTTTTTTTTTTGGACATAGTAAATATGCTCGGTAGCATTACAAAGATGCAGAGCCCTGGGTACGAGTTCTCCGAAGTACGAAGCATGATAAAAGTGATCAAAGATTTATAGAAGCAAGCAGAGGCGTCATGCCCATTCAAAGTGAGGGGGCACGTGCCCCCTCAGATTTTTGATCCAAGTGGATTTAGAATGCAGCTTCCAAAAGACAAAAAATAGCCTTTTAATTTAGATTAATATTTTCTATATTTAATACAATCACATCAGAATGATTAGAACGTTCAGCGCGTCATATCATCAGCTGCTAATTTCAAATCTGTGTTCGCTGGCTGGCACTGAGCCAGATACAGACGCGTTTTTAAAGCACTGCGCATTATAACAAATCACGATGCTGTTGAGCTTATGAACGCAATGACCAATCAGAGGTGTTCAGATGAGTCATCACTAAAATGCCGTTTTTTTCTTCACTCGCTCACTGACTGAATACATCTTACTGGCGAATTCTCGCATAAGAAAAAGCAAAGTGCAAATGTGTTTACGAATCTGTAAGTAAGGTATTCATTTCATAGTGTAAACAGCTTCAGTGATTGTAATGGGAGTTTTTGAGAGTGCTTGAACTCTAGACTATCAGTGAAAATATTCTTTGATTATGTAAATGTTCTTTGCTCTCTTTCTAGCCTACAATGAAAGTGTTATGATTAGTAACCTAACTTACAATGTTTTATTCACATTAATCCTCTGGGGTCTGAGGGTGTTTTGGGGCCCCGGAGAAGTTTTGACATGCCCTGAAATTTATGCTTTTTTCATTTGCTTATAAACATTTTCATGGATAAAGTCTAGAAACACTGTATTCAGCACAAACTGGGCTACAATAATATGTGAGCAGCATGTATGTACGTGATTGTGTTTTTGAGAAAACAACGTTTATGCATGGTTAATGAAAAGTTAAAATTTTTAAGTAACTGAAATAAGGCCATAAAACACATACAGAACATTTGTTCACAAGACTTTTGAGAACTGGATCTTGTAGCCTAGAGTTTTTGTTTCAAAATGATGTGAAAATCATCTTATTTACTTGCTCATAGAAAACAATATATTGATTTAAAATTTCTAAGTCACTTTTTGAGTAGAAAGGGTCTATGCGAGAGGGCGTGAACTATCCTGCATATATATATATATATATATATATATATATATATATATATATATATATATATATATATATATAACTATCACATAAAATAACTTGAGATTCACTTGTGAGTGCGGTTAAACAGTTTATTAGGAACAAACAAACAAATAAACAACAGAAGAGTCAAGACGTTGTGAGTGCAATATCCAAAATATCCAAAACAATGGCAGGAAACTGGAACCCAGGAAAATGGGAGACAGCAGAAACTGCACGAGAAAACACAAAACAGACGTAAGCAACACAATGAACGAACAAAGACAAAGAAAACATGGTGACAATATATACACTACTAGTCAATTTTTTTAAACAGTAAGACTTGTAATGTTTTTTTTTTTTTTTTTTTTTTTAAGAAGTGTCTTCAGCTCACCAAGCATGCATTTATTTGATCCAAAGTACAGCAAAAACAGTATATTATATTTATTATAATATATAAACATTTTTTACTATTTAAAATAACAGTTTTCTATTTGAATAATTATAAAATGTAATTTATTCATGTGATTTCAAAGCTGAATTTTTAGCATCATTACTCCAGTTTTCAGTGTCACATTATCCTTCAGAAATCATTCTAATATTTTGATTTGTTGAAAACAGCTGAGTATAATTTTTTTCAGGTTTCTTTGATGAATAGAACGTTCAGAAGAACGGCATTTATCTGAAATATAAATCTATTGTAACATTATAAATGTCTTTATCGTCACTTTTGATCAATTTAAAGCTGGATCTGTCGTGATGGGAATAATGGCGTTATAAATAAACAGCGTTACTAACGGCGTTATTTTTTTCAGTAACGAGTAATCAAACAAATTACTATTTCCCCCGTTACAACGCCATTACCGTTACTGACAATAAAATGCGGCGTTACTGTAATTTATTATAATATTATTATAATTTTATTTTTCATTTCATCTGAATGGATGCGCAGTGTAGTTGTATTTGACGTACCGTAAACTCTAGTGTGAAGGCGCACATCTCGCCGTCGCTTTGTCTCACACGCGCAAAGAAAGATACAGAGCGAGAGAGTCTTCATAACATGCAGAATTGATGCGCTACATGTAAACAATATTCTTTGTTGTATTTTCCTGTCAAAATAACAGAGTTCCTTTGGAATTCTTCAGCTTTTAAGAACTGCCGGTTTCTCTTGTAGTGGGCGGAACTAATGCACAAAGGACAATCTCATTGGCTGGCACTCACCTATTAATTGTCCCTGTTTTGATTTCAGCAAATCAATTCGAGCGAACGCAGAGAACGTGATTAATATTTATGAACCCAGCAGCTCATTAATCCTTAGTGTGTTTTATATTGTTATTAGCAGTAGAATTCGTAGTAGTTCGTAGTAGTAGATTAATGTACAATGTTTTATAATAATAATTTATTCTATTTAGTGTCCATTTCATTAATTTAACAAATTTAATATTGGGGGCATCCAAGTTATTTGACATTTGAACATTTAAAAAAAAAAAAAAAGTAACACAATAGTTACTTTCCCGATGTCACAAGCTCCCTGTCACCAGTCATCAGCCCAGCGCACACAAGATCACAATCACCTGGTTTCAGTCATTACAGTCATCAGACACGATCTCAGTCACCTGCATGCAAATCACCTGCACCTGCCGTCTGCAATCAAGCTCCACTAGATCCTTGCACTCTCCACACTCCCTCCTTGTCGGGTCCACCGTTCACATACCGTTGGTATCACAAGACTAACCCTGTGTTTGACTTATGTGATTCACCTACCTTTGTCTTCCTACCAGTTGTTCCTGTGTTCCGTTCCCTGCTCTCCACAGCTTCTGTGCGCCACCGTCTCTATGCTCCGTCTGGATCCCCTGGAATGGAAAAAGGACTAATTACACTCAGTTAAGACTCTCTTGCACTTTCCCATTCCCTGCTCACTCACCTGGACTCTCCACCTGGCCTCACTCTGCTCCATTGTTAAATAAACCTGTTGTTGTGTTCATACCTCTGTGTCCCCTTGCATATCTTGTGACAGAAGGCCCGACCACAAAGATTATGACCTCAGCTGAGGATGCGATGTGGGGTTTGCGGCAGGGCAGTCTGAGGTTGGAGCGATATGTGGAAGGTTTCCTCGAGCTCGCCAACCGGGTGAGCTGGCACGACGCCGTTCTAGGTGCGTGTTTCCTGCTGGGGTTGGATGATGAGGTTATACACTGCGATCTTCCCGTAGGTGATTTTCCCCTGATCGAGCTAATTAACCTAATCCTCTTTCTTAATGGTTCCGACGAAGTCGAGGAAATTCCCCAGTCTCGTCATCCTGCTCCAGCCGGAACGCGCCGTGTCTCCCCAACTCACCCCATGCAGAGAACTTCTGCATAGCTCTCCAACGGTTCCTACCGCCTGCCCAACCCCAAAGAACCCCTGAAGCAGCTCCATCATCCTCAGCCTAGAGCCGCCGTCCACAGCAAAGTCAATCCCGCCGCCGTTTGCTGCTCGCTCCTCGGCAGTGCCCTCCAGAGCCCGCTCCTCGGCAGCACCCTCCAGAGCCCGCTCCTCGGCAGCGCCCCCCTGTGCCTGCTCCACGTGAGTGCACTCCATTTCCCGAGTCGAGCCCAGGAGAGGCTCCAGTTCCCGAGTCGAGCCCAGTGAGGGCTGATGATCCCCAGTCCAGCCCAGGAAGGGCTCCTGTTCCCCAGTCCAGCCCAGTGAGGGCTCCTGATCCCCAGTCCAGCCCGGTGAGAGCTCCTGATCCCCAGTACAGCCCAGTGAGGGCTCCTGATCTCCAGTCCAGCCCGAGGAAGGGCTCCAGATCCCTTGTCCAGCCCAGGAAGGGCTCCTGATCCTCAGTTCAGCCCAGGACAGGCTCCTGATCCCATGTGCAGCCCAGGACGGGCTCCAGATCCCCTGTCCAGCCCAGGAAGGGCTCCTGATCCTCATTTCAGCCCAGGACAGGCTCCTGATCCCATGTGCAGCCCAGGACGGGCTCCAGATCCCTTGTTCAGCCCAGGACGGGCTGCAGATTCCCCGTTAAGCCCAGGAAGGGCTCCAGTCCCCGAGTTAAGGCCTGTAAGCTTCCTCAAGTTTTTTTTTTTTTTTTTTTTTTTGGGGGGGTAGGATGGCTTTAGCCGGAGAGGCCAAGACGGAGGCTGGGGCCACAGCCTCAAAGGCTGCAACGCCATGGCCTCCCGAGCTCTCTGCACCGCCATGGCCTCCCGGGTCCTCTGCTCTGCCATGGCCTCCCGGATCCTCTGCTCTGCCATGGCCTCCCGAGCCCCCTGCACCGCCATGGCCTCCCGAGCCCCCTGCACCGCCATGGCCTCCCAAGCCGTCTGCACCGCCATGGCCTCCAAAAGCCCCTTGCTCCGCCAAGGGTCCAGGATCGGGGGCCGCCCTGAAGGCCTTCCATCTCTGAACTCTGCCCCTTGAGGCCTCCAGAGCACCCCCCCTCCCCGTTGGATGTTGTACGGCGCGGGACGCACCTTTGGGGAGTGATGTCACGAGTTCCCTGTCACCAGTCATCAGCCCAGCGCACACAAGATCACAATCACCTGGTTTCAGTCATTACAGTCATCAGACACAATCTCAGTCACCAGCATTTGAATCACCTGCACCTGCCGTCTGCAATCAAGCTCCACTAAATCCTTGCTCTCTCCACACTCCCTCCTCGTCGGGTCTACCGTTCACATACCGTTGGTATCACAAGACTAGCCCTGTGTTTGACTTACCTAATTCACCTACCTTTGTCTTCCTACCAGTTGTTCCTGTGTTCCGTTCCCTGCTCTCCACAGCTTCTGTGCTCTACCGTCTCTATGCTCCGTCTGGATCCCCTGGAAAGGAAAAAGGACTAATTACACTCGGTTAAGACTCTCTTGCACTTTGCCATTCCCTGCTCACTCACCTGGACTCTCCACCTGGCCTCACTCCGCTCCATTGTTAAATAAACCTGTTGTTGTGTTCATACCTCTGTGTCCCCTTACATATCTTGTGACACCCTGGTAATTAGTTACTTTTATAATGATGTATCTCAGTTACTAACTCAGTTACTATTTGTGAGAAGTAACTAATAATAACTAATTACCTTTTTATATATATATATATATATATATATATATATATATATATATATATAAAAAGTAACGTGCCCAACACTGGTCGTTGGTTTCATACGGATTACTTTATCACAGAAAATTTGTTTTTGGTAAGACTTATTCATTTAAGAGTAGACATGTCAGCCTTTCTATAGATCCATTTCTCATGTCTCTGTGTGAAGTATTTGCTGAGTTTCAGTTCAATTTAGTGACACGTTTCAAAAAGCAGTTCGCGGAGAGAGTGAAGACTGAGAACGCACCCTGTTTGTTTTCTTTATTTTTCAAAAGCACAAGTTTAGTTGTTATTATAAGTGTATACAAATAAAAGTAGACCCCTTACAGATTCGAATGGTGTATTGCTCTTATCTGTACGATCAAAAATGGCAGAGTAATTCAAGCTCTTTTCGGCCTTATCAGGAAAATCTGCCACAAAACGCGTATCTGCGGGCGTCGACCCCAGAGGGTTAAACGTGACCACATGAGTGCTTTGGAACACAGACACACACACACACACACACACACACACACACACACACACACACACACACACACACACACATCCATACTTGAATTTGTGGTTTACGGGGACTCTCCATTGGCGTAATGGTTTTTATACTCTACAAATCGCCCTACACCAACCCTACACCTAAACCTACCCCTTGCAGGAAACTACTGGCAATTTTTGAATTTCATAAAACACCGTTTAGTATTTTTTTTTTTTTTTAAGCCTTTTGTTTTGCGGGGGCACAGGAAGTGTCCTCATAAACCATGTTTACGTTGTAGTACCCATGTCATTATACACATTTGTGTCCTCGTAAACCATATATACCAGTACACACACACACACAGTATGGATTACAAAGGACTGAAAAGGCTGAAAAACACATGGCAATTTGTGTTATGTCCTTTTTTTTTTTTTGAGTGTCTAGTAAAACCCCCTTGTGGCTCATTAAGAAGATGAGGTGATAAAGGCTCCATGAAAGTTGGTTCTTTTAATCCATGTCTGTTAGCTTTAGCATTTAGCAAATAATGATCCATGGCTGTGAGGTAAACTAAAAGCTTTTTCCTCTTAAAAAAATGGATGTCCCTCTTTTCTTCTTTCAAAAGCTAGTGTATCAATACAGGAAAGAAAATGTTCTTTGTTAAGCCATTTTATGGATTATAAATGCACATTTATCACAGAGTAGCGGCATAGCAGTTGTCATTTTATTCCAGAATGTTAGTTGAGGTGCATACTCAAATTTTAGTTGAATAACAATATAAACAGTGGTAAAATACTTTTAGAACATTCTAAAAAGGTTATCACTTAGAGGTATGAACATTATGCATTCATTTGAAGCATTCAAAACCAGGCCAGCTGTGAACACTGCTGCTCCTTCAGGCAACCAGGAGCCGACTGTCTAAATATTCTCATGTTGGCTTACCAAATCCTGAATATATTTTCATATTTTATTATTATATATGTAGGTTATATCGTGGGGTCATGTAATGCCTGGTGTTTCAGTTGAATTTGCTGCCTTGAAAGATGGGTATTGTCGGGTTTAGTGTTAGTTAACTTTTTAGTGCACATTGACATCCTGCTTGTTATTTACATGTTTGAAAATATTAAAAACAAGACATCTGTAGCCACAATGGAGGTCAGGAAAACCTTGCTGAAGGTGAAATGTTCAAAAAGCTGCCAGTCCGGATGGCATGAACTCAAAGAATGTGCTCAGCAGCCTGCTGATGTCTTCACAGGCATGCAGTGGGTCTGAAATTCTGAGACCATTTTGAAAATCTGGTAATCAAAATGTGGTTTAAATCTTTAAATAAAAGAGTTTTAAGATTTTAAAAAAGAGAAAAGGTATAAAGCAAGAAACATAATGTGTATTAGGGGTGTGCCCGAAGCCGAATACCTTATTCGGAAAGGCACGGATAATGGCTTTTAAAACGAATAACTGATAACGAATAATTCTGCCCGAATATTCGGCTGAGGCTGCAGCATGTGTTTGCTAGATTCACAGGTGAGCCAGGGGATATTTTACACAAACCTCTAAATTCACGCAATGATGAGTGTGTGAGGTGAATGAATGTAAACTTTATGGAAGAAAAGAGTGCAAATCAGACACAGCTTGCTGTTACCTCTCATCTCTCATAAATCTGAGCTTGCAAGAGTAATATTACCTTAAATAATACATCATACACATTCTAGTATTTGTGTATATTTAAAAGGCAATGATTTAAACCTTATAGGCTACAGTATGATAGGCTACACAACTGAATGGAATAAGCACAGTGCGATCACCAATCAAACAGCCGTGTTGCCGTCTCTCAAAAACCAAACCAGCTCTCTGAGTAGGCTAATAATGAACTTAGATACAGATACATTTTCTACTAGGCCTACATGTTTGCTTCTTTATCTTTTGCTGGTTTTCACATTTGTTTAGTGAAGTTCAAAAAAAAAAAACAAACAAAAAAAAACAAACCTTGTTTAAAGAGTCCTGCGTACACTCTAAAAAATGCTGGGTTGTTTCAACCCAATTTTGGGTCAAATATGGACTAACCCAGCTGTTAGGTTAAATTTTTATATTAAATTTTTAACCCAAAAGTTGGGTTAGTCCATATTTGACCCAAAATTGGGTTGAAACAACCCAGCATTTTTTAGAGTGTAAGAAAATGTGCGCCTTGAATTAATTCAGTCGTGTTCAAATGATCACTACATGTTTGTCATGAAATCTCTCTACTTGTACAAATGTACTTGTACATTTTTAATTTTATATTTTAGAACACTGAATAGGGCAAATAGTCGAAACAAATATTTTCCCATACTCTGTTCCCTTTTTTCCATAGCCTACTTTTCCAAACCTGCAAATTACTTAAGTAAAATAATTTTTAAACTGCGCAGGAACCAGTGAGCCAATTAAAGGAAATCATGTTGTTTTACATAAACCTCTAAAATTACAACGCAGTAAGAAGTGTGTGAAGTAAATGAGTTTAAAATACTATGAATGAAATAAGCGCAAATAAAATAGCAGTGTTGCAGTTGCCTTCCATACATTTCCTGGAAATTACTTAAATCAATTTCCATATTTCTAAACTGCGTAGGAACCCTTACTGTTTTAATTAGAAAATATTTAAATATTTATTTATCGGATCACGAAATGTCCCCAAGCTGGGACTCGAACTCACATTGTCCGAAGCACAACCGCACTGCAGCTCGAAGCACTGCCTAAACAATACAAGGGTATCGGCTCCGACTGTTAGAAGATATTTAAATAAATGTTATAATCATAAATAAATAAATAAATAAAAATAATTATTATTATCTTAGTTAAACAAAGCATATTTGCTCATTGATAACTACGAAAAAAGATAGGCTCTAAAACCATAAACATAATAACGGTCTTATCAAGTATATCTGTACGAAGTTCTGGTTCAAGCTCCGCCTACTTCCGGTTTTATCCGAATACAGATACGAATAATTTTGTGATCGTAACAGATACAAATACAGATACAAATACTGGCTTCGCTGCACACCCCTAATGTGTATGCTTCAAAGTTTAAAATAATTGGTATTTTTTTTTCAGTGTATTAAGTAAATATTGTGTCTTATACTTAGCAAGGCTGCATGTATTTGCTGAAAAATACAGTAAAAACAGTAATAATGTGAAATAGTATTACAATTCAAAATAACAATTTTCTGTTTTAATTTATTTTAAAATTGTATTTATTCCTGTGATGTTAAAGCTGAATTGTCAGCATCATTGCTCCAGTCTTCAGTGTTGCTTGATTCTGATATTATTCTGATTCCATGATCATTCTAAAATGATGATTTGTTATATTATTTTTTTACTTATTTTATTTCATTCATATATATATATATATATATATATATATATATATATATATATATATATATATATATATATATATATATATATATATATATATAATTTATTATTATTATTATTATTATTATTATTATTATTATTATTATTATTAATAATAATAATAATAATAATAATAATAATTTCAGCCAATATGTTAATAATAGGCAGACTAATAAGCAACTGGTTACTAGTGAGAATTGATCCCTATCCTAAAGTGTTACCAAACTTTCTATTCATCAAAGAAAGTATTATGATTTCCACAAAACATATTAAACAGCAAAAACTGTTTTTAACATTGCATTGGTAATAATAACAACCATTATTAATATTTGAGCAACAATAAGAATTGGCTTGAGCACCAAGTCAGGATGATTTCTGAAGGATCATGTGACTGGAGTAATGACAGCTGAATAAATTAAACTCTGAAATTCATGTCCATTTGTCATGCAAATTCTTCATTATTCTGTATTGCATTAGAAAAAAATCTATTTTCTCTAGTGGCCTCAGACTTTTGGACTCCTCTGTATTCAACATCTCTCTTGGTTATTCTTCAAAGCGTAAAATTACCTTCATGTATTCGATTTTATAACAATGAGTCTGGATGTAATACATGTTAAGGATGTTCACAGCAATGCCCACAGCCTCATCACACCACAAAGAACTCCATTGTGCCTGCCATTCACCTGGCACATTGTCACCACAACGAGGAGTCATACATGTATCTCTGAAAAAATGTTCAGCTCAGTAATCATGTTGCGCAGACTAATTGACAAATTATAATTTGTACTAAGTGCTTCGGATCTGAAAGAAAACTGCTTGCCCAACTATTCTCAACACAGACATATGACTTGTGAATCAGATCTATATGTCCCCACAAGTGATAATCCTAAAATTCATTCTGCAGTTCAGTTTTTGTCAAAACGCACTACTCATAATCGCCTGTTGCTGCAGTATCTCTATTATTTACTTTTGGTTGCAGCCTTAGCGAGAAGCAAACTAGATCGATTACACTGCAGAGAGCCCTCTGTAGATTATATGGATCTCTAATGAATACTAATACCTATATTTCAGAACTTCACAGCCTAAAAGGCCAACTTTATAAATGTAAGATCGCCAATAAGCAACACCTTTGGAAAAACCACAAGGGAGCTTGTACTTGAGACTGTAGTTTGTTGCAAATCATACTCCACACTGTTTTTGCTCATAAAGGGCTGAACAGAAGACTTTGTTCAAAACAACTGGGCTATTGAATTTGACGAAACAGAAGAGGTGAAGAGTCCAGTGAACTCTTTGTTCTGGGATTGCAGCATGGGTCTTGGGTGGGGGATACAGTACATGCATGTGTTTGATTTCAAACTAGTAGCAAAACAGTCAGGGGTAACACTAGTTAATTCTCACTATTAACACTTGCTTATTAGTATGCATGGTACTAGCATATTGGCTGTTTATTAGTACTTCTATAATTCACAGAGGGAGTTTTCGTTCCTTGCCGCTGTCGCCTCTGGCTTGCTCAGTTGGGGACACTTAATTTCTAACGATTATCGTCAATTTGATTTCATATATACTATTTAAACTAAACTGAGCTAGACAATGACATCTCTGAATTCAATAATGAAATGCCTTTAACTGAAAATTGAGTGTTTAATCTTATTATTATACATTACTGACACTCTATCCTCCAATTTGATACTGTTAAGTGCTTTGACACAATCTGTATTGTTAAAAGCGCTATATAAATAAAGGTGACTTGACTTGACTTCTAAAGCACATAATAATGAATTATTCTGCATGACCATATTTTAGATCTCTTTATCCTACCCCATATGTAAACTTAACAACTAACTTAGTATTAATAAGCAGCAAATTGGTAGTTTATTGAGGCATAGTTAATAGTTAGTTAATCGTGAGTACTGGTCCCTAAACTAAAGTGTGACGCAGTCCGGTAAATATTAGGGATGCACTTAGATTTGGATGCTCAGTAGTGGTTTCGATTCAGTATGACATGGCATTCAGTATGACATGGCATTTAATCAAGATTTCGGTATTGTATCAGATGTGAAAAAAATATTATCAAGCCACATGAAAAAATGTTATCAACCAAATCTATCAAGCCTTTGTGTTTCAGTGCAAAAATCTGTTTTTACGGATTCATAAAACCAAATTGCACCATATAAATAAGCATACTTTCAGCTTTTTTTCTTTCAGATGTGGTCTATAGACTCAGTAAAGTATGCCAGATTGTAGTAGTCTGTCGCATGTGGAAACTAAAGCCATAATGTAAGTAATTATAGCTTGTTATATTTGTTACATTTACACTGAATCCTCTTGGTCCCGAAGAAGAAGAAGAAGAAGAAGAAGAAGAAAAAAAAATATATATATACACACACACACACACACACACACACACACACACACACACACACACACACACACAGGTGCATCTCAATAAATTAGAATGTCATGGAAAAGTTCATTTATTTCAGTAATTCAACTCAAACTGTGAAACTTGTGTATTAAATAAATTCAATGCACACAGACTAAAGTAGTTTAAGTCTTTGGTTCTTTTAATTGTGATGATTTTTTCTCACATTTAACAAAAACCCACCAATTCACTATCTCAACAAATTAGAATATGGTGACATGACAATCAGCTAATCAACTCAAAACACCTGCAAAGGTTTCCTGAGCCTTCAAAATGGTCTCTCAGTTTGGTTCACTAGGCTACACAATCATGGGGAAGACTGCTGATCTGACAGTTGGCTGTTCGCAGAGTGCTGTATAAATAAAGATGGGCAGAGGCTCTCCAATCTGTGAAATAGTGTGTAAAAAGATTGTGGAATACTTTAAAAACAACCTTCCTCAACGTCAGATTGCTAAGGTTTTGCAAATCTCATCATCTACAGTGCATAACATCATCAAAAGATTCAGAGAAACTGGAGAAATCTCTGTGTGTAAGGGACAAGGCCAAAGACCCTTGTTGGATGCCCAACAAGGGTCTTCGGGCCCTCAGGCGACACTGCATCATTCATCGGCATGATTCTGTCTTTGACATTACTAAACGGGCCCAGGAATACTTCCAGAAACCACTGTCGGTAAACACAATCTGCCATGCCATCTGCAGATGCCAACTGAAAGCTTGAAATCATGAAAAAAGGAAGCCATATGTGAACATGGTCCAGAAGCGCCGATGTGTCCTGTGGGCCAAGGCTCATTTAAAATGGATTGTTTCAAAGTGGAAAAGCGTTCTATGGCCAAATTTGATATTCTTGTTGGAAATCACAGACACCGTGTCTTCCGGGCGAAAGAGGAGGGAGACCTTGCAGCGTGTTATCAGCGTTCAGTTCAAAAGCCAGCATCTCTGATGATATGGGGGTGCATAAGTGCATACGGTATGGGCAGCTTGCATGTTTTGGAAGGCACTATGAAATGCTGAAATGTATATAAAGGTTTTAGAGCAACATATGCTCCCCTCCAGACGATGTCTATTTCAGGGAGGGGCTTGTGTATTTCAGCAGGACAATGCAAAACCACATACTGCAGCTATTACAACAGCATGACTTCGTAGTAGAAGAGTCCGGGTGCTGAATTGGCCTGCCTGCAGTCCAGATCTTTCACCTATAGAGAACATTTGGTGGATTATTAAACAAAAAAAATATGTCAAAGACAACCACAAACTCTTCAGCAACTGGAAACCTAAATCATGCAAGAATGGGACCAAATTCCAACACCAAAACTCCAGAAACTCATAACCTCGATGCCCAGACGTCTTCAAACTGTTTTGAAAAGAAGAGGAGATGCGACACCATGGTAAACATGCCCCCGTCCCAACTATTTTGAGACATGTAGCAGGTATCAAATTTGAAATGAGCTCATTTTGTGCATAAAATTGTAACATTTCTATTTAAACATTTGTTATGTTATCTATGTTCTATTGTGAATAAAATATTGGCTCATGTGAATTGGAATTCTTTCAGATTTCATTTTATTCAAATTTAAAAAAAAAAAAAACTTCCCAACATTTCCGGAATTCGGGTTGTATGAGTTATGCAAAGCATATTTGCTATGTAGACAATATGAATGGAATAGAATTATAACTTTTGACATACTATAAATCTGATTTAAGTCTCGTTCACATCTTATTTTAACAGAATACATATACAAAAATAGATTTTAGCATTGCAACATATTCAGATAACTATTCAGTGGCTGGATAGTACAGCAGGTACAACTCAAACCTTAAACCTGGAGCCAGTCATATCTTCTAAGTTACAGAGAGAGAGAGAGAGAGAGAGAGAGAGAGAGAGAGAGAGAGAGAGAGAGAAATGACATTCTTTTGAAAAACTAACCCCCCACAGTCAGAACCATATACCATACACACACTGCTTTGTCACCAGGTTTCCATGGTTACCTCTTTTGGTGTCTGCGGTATATCTGCTCCATGATTAATTATACACACAAAAGTTCTGCTTCATGGAATCCCAGAATGTAGGTACTGCTCCCAGAAAGGCTTCATTTCATACACCAACTGCAAATGAATGCTATCAACACAATTGATCACATACTCAGGCACTGAGGCAGGCACAATTTGAGGTGATTCATTGATGGTAGGTCAGGGGTGCAATTCTCAACAAAGTGTGCCCGTTAAGGACTTTTGCATTCAAACTGTATTAATTATCATGTTAAATACATTAAATATAATGTTTTTTTTTTTTTTTTTTTTTTGAATGATGTCTTAGTGTTTTTACATTCTGTTCCTTCTCCAGTGCACACAAAAGACTACTTACTCTGCACTATTACTAATGCTCTTATTACTAATTACAACTTTGGTATTTCACCAGTGTGTGCTATTCTGCATTCTGTGGGCCTTTAGAGTTCTGACAGGCTAATTTATTGTTGTCTTGAGAGCTTCTAGAGTTTGCTACAATGTCAGAAGGGGTTGCCATAGAAACACATGTCATCTCAGACAGAGAACGGCATATTATGGATGTGAAGGCCAAAAATCTTTCTCTGTTCTTGGAAATGTTGTTAGATGTGTCAGAACATACGAACAGAATGAGTGTTATACAAAATTGTGTTTCATAAAATAGGTTTATACATTTTATACATTGGTGTTTCATCTTTCGGGACTATTTACTTTTTTTTTTTTTTTTTTGCTTTTTACATGAAAATTGCATTGAATATTGTCTAGTCTTGGAAACTTGTTTCCATACTATCATAATTTATGTTTGCAACTTAGCAGAATATTGCATGCATATATTTATTGTTTTATGCTTGTCCCACAACCAGAATTACAGTCTTAAACTATAATAATCCATTGTATCCATATAATCAAATTAAATTAAATTAAATTAAATTAAATTAAATTAAATTAAATTAAATTTAATTTAATTTAATTTAATTTAATTTAATTTAATTTAATTTAATTTAATTTAATTTAATTTCGTTTTACATTACATTACATTACAACAGCCACAGGACCAAATGTACAAATAGATGAAGAAAGGTTAACCCAATGATTTTTTTTTTCTTTTTTTTTTTTTTTTAACAAACATAAAATAAAAACTGTGTGCACAATATAATCTGTGAACTTCATTTTTATTGTAATAACCTTGTCACAGACCCAGAATTTTAATCTTAAATTGTGAAAATCTGAATTATTTTATTTTCAAAACTATTTCTGTAAGTTCCCATAGCTGAAAAAGATTAACACAAGGATTTGATCTACTTTGTTTTGTTTTGTAAAGATAAATAAGCTAATGTGACAGCTTAGAGAATGTGTGTTTATACGCAGTGCAGCAACCTTGAGTGTAATGCATATGATATTCACACAACCTCCACTTTCACACTTAAAGAGTCACGTAGGCCGTGATGTTAATTCGCATTCTGGTGTTTTAAGCACTCTTTGTACACGAGTCCTTCAACTTGTGAGCCCAGAGAAGCTGACATTCATGTGATCTGAGTCATAGTCCTCGACTTGAGATGATTCACAAGTTTTCACTGTGGTAATCTATCATTTATCTTGTTTGTGATGTGAAGTTTGCCATCCCTTAAAGGCTGCCGGGTCTGTCGCTGTGCCATAATTAAAGTGACTTGAAGAGCACAACCCATGCTCACCCCTCCAGACATGCTGTCAAGTGAAGTATCCATGATCCAACAGGGCCGCCTACTCATTTAACTGTAGGGAAGCTGTTAGGAAATTCACTAAAGCACCACGCCCACAACAGAGCGATTGCCTCGGAGCGCATGGGGCAAATAGAATCGTTCACCTCCTTTGCTACCGCTGGCTAGACATTATGGCTGCGTGAGTGTCTTGCCTTTTAATAAAGGTTAACTCTGGAAACACTTTGACCGCTGTGGTGGATGAAGCCGTAGTGTTTAGGCAGACTCCCAGTTAATCTTGCCAGAGTAGTGGCCATTGGCTGTAATGATGTAGAGGGCTCCAATTAAGTTGTACACCGGCGTCTGACAATGTTTTTGAGATGGCTCCAATTTACATCATAGCGCTAATGAAGATGTTTCATTTGTGAATCAAATGGATTCCTGAGTCTGTCAGTTACAAAAGAGTCCATTAAAAAGTGAGCTTATTAAATGAGTCATCAAAGTTGTGTGTGAAAGTGGGGGGGGGTGGAATCCAAGCAAACAGAGGAGAAATGCCCCTAAAGCACTACAGTTCTCAGACAAAACTGGCTTTGAGATCTAAATGATGTTGAGATGGTTCTGTTTTGCGGAAAGATCGGAAAGTACTGCATATTTCAAAAAGTTGAATGTTGCATTTACTTATCTTTGTTGAAACAGTAGCTATGTTTGCATGCACCCAAATAATCAGTTAGAAATCAGATTGACGGTTCAGTCAGACTGAAAAAGGCTTCATGTAAACACCTCAGTTCATCCGATTGAGTGTCACAGTCATGTCTGTCGTGTCTTGTGTGTTTCCCCCTCCATGCCCTTATTTGGTCCTTCCTATTCCTGTCCTCGTCAAGTTTGATTGTTTATGATTTCATTCAGGTGTGTGTGTTTAATTATCTTGTGTATTTAGTTCCTGCCTGTTCTGTTAGTTTTCGTCTGGTTTACTTACTCCCCAGTGTTCCTGTGTGTCAGCCCTGCCCTGCCTTGTCTTGCCTTGTCTTGTTTGGATTTTATTAAAGACTGTATTTTGAGTTTACCTTCGTCTCCTCGTTCATCCCTCGTGTGTGCACTGTGACAGAAGACCAGACCTAAACAGTAAGCGGCGCCCATTCACCTCGTTTTTGTTTTATTCGTTTTTGAAAGTTTTTTGTTTTGGTTTTGTGTTTCCCCCGCAGCATTGGAAGTCGCCGCTCGTCATCCCGCCCTAGCCCGCTATTCGGTGTTGGAGTTCGGCGGGATCGCCACGAGAGCCGCGAGTCTGCCGTCCGCTGCTCCCTCAAACCCGCTGTCCGCGGGGAAATTAATGCCGCCGTCCTCGGCTCCCCCATGCACACCGCTGTCCGCGGCTCCCTCAAGCCTGCCTTCCGCGGCTCACCCAAGTCCGCAGGCCGCCTCTGACTCAAGCCCGCCATTCGTGGGGAAATCATCACCGCTGTCCGCGGCTCACCCATGCACGCAGCCTTCTGCGGCTCACCCAAGCACGCCGTCCGCCTCTGTCTCAAGCTCGCCTGCCCCCACTGTCTCCAGTTCCCTAGTCACGGCCAGGAGTGCCGTTCCCAGCCTGACCAAAGAGTCCAGTGATGGCTCCAGCCCCTAACCAAAGAGTCCAGTGATGGCTCCAGCCCCTGACCGGAGTCTAGGCTGTTTTAAAGTACCGTGTCCACTGGAACATTTTAACTCCCCCTGTCATGTCCGTCTTGTCTATGGAGACTCGTCTGAGGCAGATGGCTCCTATGGTTATGGCCACGGAGGCCATTCCCGGCTGCCTGCCTCCTTGTTGTTGAAGTGGAAGCATTTGCTGAGGAACCCTGTGAGGGCCCCTGATATCACGTCATGCCCAGAAAGAAGCCTCAGCTTCCGAGACTAGCCCATGGAGGGCTTACTTTTCCTGTGGATTGTCTTGTCCTGTGTTTGTACAGTCCACGGAGGGCACCTGTTCCCGAGTTTAGCCCACGGAGGGCACCTGTTCCTGTGTTCATCCCCATGAGGGCTCCAGTTCCTGAGTTCTGCCTTTAATTTCCCCCAAGGAATTTACAAAGGGGTACAAAGGGGTTCCGGCTGTAGTGGCCGGGCCGATGGGACCGATGCCTTGGCCACATAGACCACCCGCCTTGGCCTCCAGAGCTCCCAGCACTGCCATGGCCTCCAGAGCTCCCAGCTCCGCCATGGCCTCCAGAGCTCTCGGCTCCATCATGGCCTCCTGAAATCCCTGCACCAACATGGTCTCCTGTACCACCATGGCCTCCTGAGATCCCTGATCTGCCATGGTGCCCCGAACTGTCTGTTCCGTTCATGGAGGCCCCCCATCCTGTCTTCCTGTCTGTGTCTGTCCTGAGGGGCCTCCAGAGCGCCCGCCCACCTACCCTCCCCGGTGGTACTGTTACAGCATGGGTCATGCCTTCCGGGAGGGGGGAGTGATGTCACAGTCATGTCTGTCGTGTCTTGTGTGTTTACCCCTCCATGCCCTTATTTGGTCCTCCCTGTTCCTGTCCTCGTCAAGTTTGATTATTTATGATTTCATTCAGGTGTGTGTGTTTAATTATCGTGTGTATTTAGTTCCTGCCTGTTCTGTTAGTTTTCGTCTGGTCTACTTGTTACTCCCCGGTGTTCCTGTGTGTCAGCCCTGTCTTGTCTTGCCTGGTCTTGTTTGGATTTTATTAAAGACTGTATTTTGAGTTTACCTTCGTCTCCTCGTTCATCCCTCGTGTGTGCACATGACATTGAGCTTGATCTGAATGAAATTTTGATTGGGTCGAAAGGAGTTGTGACCTGAAATATTCTAATCAATAGGTAAAATAAGCATACAAATGCTTGAATCTGACTATTCAAAAACAGCTTGTGCACATACACAATGTCGTGATGTGTATTTTTTTTTCATAGCCATTTTAAAATAAAATGTGTTTACATACATTTTACATCTTACGAATGGGCTTGTTTATTTCCATCTTAAAAACTGGATCAGTAAAGGAGATTGAATATTTATTAATTATTTGCTAAAAAAAAAAAAAAAAAAGCCTATTCAGAGTTTGTTTTTTCTTCTTCTTTTTTTTTTTTTTTTTTTTTTTTTTTTTTGGTCATCAAGGCAAAAGGCAACAACAATTAAATACTCATGGTAGCAGTGGCTTTGTCTGGTTCTAAACGTGGTGACTGGGTGCTGTGCATGCGCTGAAGTTTTGTTCAGAAAACATGTAATGCTCATGTAAATGAATATGTGAATCAGATTGTAAAATGTAGGTTTCTTATAAACAGGACTTTCCAATCTTCCAGATTAATGAAAATGAATGCATGCAAGCATACCTCTAATGACAAATTGTTAATTGATTGTTCCATTCTGAGGAATCTGCACATCATTCACTCATGCTCCAGTACACTCAGGTTTGTGATTTCAGCACCATGGACAGCACCACAGTAACAACACATACTGAATGGGCAGCTGTGGGATTTGACATGGCTGAAGGAGCATCGCGGGATCGTCAAAGCTCGTTAGTCTCTCCTGAGACTGCTCACTTAGGTGAATAAGAAATTGACTGGTGCACTCATCCTTTTCTCTCTTTCTATCCTCAATAAAAAGAAAACGGCACTATCCCATGAGGACACAGAAGAGGAGTTGTGAATGGCAGGATAGGCCACACGCCAATGCTAACATGCTGGCTATAGTATTATACTATATACGTGTATACTTTATAGAACATATATTATTAACTGTTGCAAAGTAAGTTCTTCATGCAATTTTGGGTGCAGTGTTGATAATTCACAAGCACAGTATCCATGTTCTCAATCACATGTGAAGCAGTGTGCCATACTTATTTACAGAAAGTAGCTTATATCTAAATATAAGTGTTTTTGGTAACACTTTAGTATAGGGACCAGTTCTTACTACTAACTAGTTGCTTATTAGCATGCCTATTATTAACATATTAGCTGTTTATTAGTACTTATAGAGCTCATATTCTGCATGACATCTCTAATCCTACCCAATACCTAAATTTAACAACTGTCTTACTAACTATTAATAAGCAGCAAATTAGCAGTTTATTGAGGCAAAAGTCATAGTTAATGGTTTGTTAATAATGAGAGATGGACCTTAAAATAAAGTGTGACCGTGTTTTTTTTTTTTTGTTTTTTTTTTCCCTTGAATAATCTATCTTAGTTTTTTTCTGTTTCTTCATATAATTCCAGACGGACTGGATGATGGTGAGATCAGATCACTGTGTGGAGCAGTGGCTGTTGTCAGACTCTTTGTGCATGCACAAAATGGATTATTACAATTAATGGCAAGAGGAATGTTTGGAAATGTAAACTGATATTTCCTACTGGCACAGTACAGCAACATATAGAAATAACTGACTTAATAGATATAGTCCAAATGAATAATATAATTGTTTATATATGGACATTGACCTTTGACCTGTTGATTTTTTTTTAAATAAATTCCTCTTTCTGTCATTCCAAATTAAATTCCAATTAACAGTCCTGTGGAGTTCAGAGAATTTAAATTCCAGTCTTGTTACATAATATCATTGGATAAAGTTCTGCATTTAAATATGCACATTAGTTGTCTTAAAAGTTGTGTGTCATTTTTCTATCCTGACTACATGATGAATAACAAGTACAGCCACTTCACTGCTGCAAATAAAATGGCAAACTGCTCCTACCCTTTAGATCTGAAGAAAGGTCTCTAAATGTTACGTTACGTTGTCATTTTCAAAATCACTCAGATGAAACGGCACATAATGGAAGAGCAGCCTTCGTTTAAAACCACTAATACTCTAAAACAATAATTGTGTATACGGTGCTCGTGAAGGAAGTATTTCGAAACTCCAAAGCAAAGACCAGAGGCAACTCGATCATTTCTCAATAAACTGTTATTTATGGCAGTCAGTTTCCCAAAGCGGAAATGTCACAAGACGTTTGTACTGTGAATAATTCCTGACCTTTTGCCTCCTGTACTTGGTTATGGTTATGCGTAGGCTACTGTCCTCAGAAATCATAAACATCACTGGCAATTATGTGAAGCTTAACATTTGGATATGATAAACAACTATCATCATGAGCTGGTTCACAAACAAAACATTTATAATTACACATTATACATGTCAGACGAGCTCAAATCTGTGGTGTGGTCCTCGTATAGACAGCGGGCAGATGTATTGTTCAGCACATAGCCATCCACAGGAGTGTAGAGTGGGTGTCTCTGGGATCTTAAATAATTCAGCTCTCTAAATTAGATTTTCCTGACATTAATGAATGTATTAATGAGGCCCATTGACACACTACCTTATGCAAATAAGCTAAGATGCAAGGAGAGGGAACAAAAGTTAAATAGGTCACTGTGAACTTGGAGAGGAGACAGGGGATAAGGGCAACTCTACCAAGCTCATTACTTAATTACCATCATTGGCCTCCGCAGAGTGTCGCGGTAGGGGTTCTGCCTATTTTCATTGTGATTATAATTATACCTGTAACAGTAGAAAATGGGGAGCGCACAAAAGGATAGAACAAGCAATTGTCTAATCTATCCTACGTGACAGATACGACCTTCTGTCAAGCACAGACAGAAGATCATCTCCCAAAGCTCAGTGAGCTGCCTAGGAGGGGCAGTATATGCTACAGCATCACGGGTCCTCCAGAGAGCAGGGATCTTAATTGTACTGCCTCAAAACTAACTCTGAGATGGCATCCTTCATGGAAAGTACATCCCAGAATGCATTGTGCAATGCTCAGAGGGAAAATATATCCAAGATGGCTGACAAAGCAAAATATATATATTTTTAAATTAATAATGTATTAACATTAATTATATTAATATTATGATAAATTAATAATAATTATATTAATAATAATCAAGAATTATGTATATACAGTCATGGCCAAAAATATCGGCACCCTTGGTAAATATGATCAAAGAAGGCTGTGAAAATTAATCTGCATTGTTAATCCTTTTGATATTTTATTTAAAAAAAATCACAAAAATCTAACCTTTCATTGGATAATAAGACTTTAAAATGGGGGGGGGGGGGGGGGGGGGGGGGAGATATCATTATGAAATAAATGTTTTTTTTTTGTTTTTTTTTCCTCTAATACACATTGGCCACAATTAACGGCACCCTTTTATTCAATACATTTTGAAACCTCCATTTGCCAGTTTAACAGCTCTAAATGTTCTCCTATAATGCCTGATGAGGTTAGAGAACACCTGACAAGAGATCAGAGACCATTCCTTCATCCGGAATCATTCTAGACCCTTTAGATTCCCAGCTCCATGTTGGTGCTTCTTCTCTTCAGTTCACCCCACTCCTTTTCTATAGGGTTCAGGTCAGAGGACTGGAATGGCCAGCAGAAGCTTGGTTTTGTGCTCAGTGACCCATTTTTGTGTCGTTTTTGAGGTTTGTGTTTGGATTATTGTACGGTTGGAAGATCCAAACATGGCCTATTATAAGATTTCTAATAGAGTCAGTCACTTATTGATTTTTTATCTGTTGGTATTTGATAGAATCCATGATGCCATGTGTATAAACAAGATGTCCAGGACCTCCAGCAGAAATATAGGCCCACAGCATCAAAATTGCAGCAGTATATTTCATTGTACACATGGGGTACATTTTATCCCTGTGTTCACCAAACCCATCTTGAGTGTTTGCTGCTAAAAAGGTCATTTTTTAATTTCATCTGACCATAGAGGTCAGTCCCATTTGAAGTTCCAGTCCGCATTAGGACGATATAGACACACGTCCTCTTCCAGGCAGTTTCCTAACATTTTATGTTGATTGGAAATTCTTAATTATTGCCCTGATGGTGGAAATGGGAATTTTCACTGCTCTAGCTCTTTTCTTAAAGCCACTTCACTGATTTGTGAAGCTCAATTATCTTTTGCTGCACATCAGAAATATATTCTTTGGTTTTTCTCATTGTGAAGGATAATTAAGGGAATTTGGGCTTTGTTTTCCCTCCTATTTATATTTCTGTGAAACAGGAAGCCATGGCTGGATAATTTCATGTTCATAATCACCCTGGAGTGCTCAAAATTGTGAATATGAATGGAAATATACTTCAGAGATATTTTACTCATAAGAATTTCTAGGGGTACCAATAATTGTGTCCAACGTGTATTAGAGAAAAACATTTATTTCATAATGATATTTCCCCCCATTTTAAATTCTTATTATCCAATGAAAGGTTAGATTTTTGTGAATTTTATAAATAAAAGATCAAAAGGATTAACAATGCAGATTCATTTTCACAGCCTTATTTGATCATATTTACCAAGGGTGCCGATATTTTTGGCCATGACTGTAGTATACATACATAGTATACATTGTTTCATTTAATATGTGTGTTCCTTAATTAGTTAACATTAATTAATCAATGTGATCTTTGATGTCCTGTATTTCAGTGGGTAAATAAAACTAAGATTGTGGGCAAATTGAGAGAAAATATATATTATAATGATTAAATGCTGAAAAACATCAATAAAAAGAAGAATAAAAGTATGTTCATGCTAATTAGATATAGCACTTAGTATAGTATACCTTGTTTCATTCAATGTATTAATTAAAAAAAAAAAAAAAAAAATATATATATATATATATATATATATATATAATTATTATTATTATTATTTATCAAGTTCATGTGTGCTTGCTGAATAAAATTATTAACTTACTAATTTCTAAAATACTGAATCCCAATTTTTTCACAAAAGATAAGGTCAGCACTTGGAGGTTTCTGTTTAGCGAAGAAGCTTTATCTTAATGCTGTATTAACGTGAGCAACCACAACATGTGACAATAGGTTTTATCTATTAGCATTCAATACAATGAAAATGGGTCCGAGTTTATATAATTACAAAATAATGAGTTAAGTTTATCACGTTAGAAGTGTTACTGAAGGTGATAAGCAAATGACATGCATTTGGATAAGTAATTATTGAACAATAGTCATTATTAAGTGCCATTTTTCAACCTGATGACTTCTTAACTTGCCCTTGTAATGCACTGAAAGTGCATTTTCTTTTGTAAAGAGAGATTAATCACTGAAAATAACATAAGCTGGCGAGGGCGGCACTACACAGCCCTTCTTACTGAAGATCCAGCAGTAGAATGTAAGAGATATCTACTTAAAACCAAGCCAAGAGGATTTAAATCAAACTATGACTGAAGTGCTTTATGGTTTTTAAATGTATGTGCCAAAAGCTGCTTATATTCTGTGGGTAGACATGACTACTCCAGACCCTTCTGCCACATTTTGAAGTATACACACAGAGTAAACGCCTATATGCCATATTTAGTGTTTTTGATATGCTGGATGACCATCTGAGACATTCAGTTGCAATCTATTGAATAAATTCATATGTAGGCTATTTTCTCTGTTTTTAGAAACCATATGTAAACAAACCCACACACAAGCTGCTTTACTTTCACAGTCTTACAGTAGTAGAGAGAATGAATTAAAAGTAAACAAGGTCCAAGGTCCCAGCAAAAGGGAGCATTAATCACCATAATGGTGCCATCAAATGAAACAGCTATCTCCAACAAAACAACATAAACAACGCTAAAGAGAACTAAACCTCTATTAATTCTGAATAAAAGGTTTTGTACACATAAGGTACTAATCAGGACTGACACTCAGGACATTTTTATGGGTGGTCCCCTCCAGCCAGTAGACTATATACCTACTACCACTCTTCCCTTGATGAAAATTCTGGCCACAGTACTTTACCTAAGCACACATAATTAACTTATTTAAATGTGAGGGCTTATGGGTATTTTACTTTTAGATGATTCCACTGATGCAATCTGGTGCAACCTGTATTATTTTATTTTATTTTATTTTATTTTATTGCTGTATTTACATTATTTATGCACTCTTCAAATGTTTGGGTTCAGTAAGATTTTTCTTTGAAAGAAATTAATAGATTTATTCAGTCAGGTAGCATTAAATTGATCAAATGTTACAATGTTCCAAATTGAATTCATGAACGAATGAACGAACGAACGAACGAACGAACGAACGAACGAACGAACGAACGAACGAACGAACGAACGAACGAACGAACGAACGAGCGAGCGAGCGAGCGAGCGAGCGAATGAATGAATGAATGAATGAACAAATAAATGAATATTCTTCTTTTTTTTCAAATAAATTGTTCTTTCAAACATTCTATTCATCAAATAATCCTGAAAAAAAAAAAAGTTAAGCAACACAACTGTTTTTAACATTGATAATACTAATAAATGTTTCTTGAGCAACAAATCAGCATATTAGAAGGATTTCTGAAGGATCATGTGGCAGTCAAGACTGGAGTAATGGCTGCTAAAAATTCAGCTTTAAATTACAGGAATAAATATAAATAAAATTAAAATAAAATTAAATTAAATTAAATAATTATTAAAAAATAAAAATAAATAAATAAATAAATAAATAAATAAATAAATAAATAAATAAATTAATTAATTAATTAATTAATTAAAAACAGCAATAATATTAATAGCATTGTGAAATATTATTTAAAATAACTGTTTTTTTAGATTTATGTATGTATGTATGCATGTATGTATGTATGTATTTTTAAATAAATGCAGCCATAGTTGGTAAACATACATAATATACTTATTTCAAAAACAAACAAACAAACAAACACACACACACACACACACACACATAAATACATACATACATAGACAGACAGACAGACAGACAGATAGACAGATAGGGTAGTGGATATATTCCAAAGATTTTTTCACTAATTTTGATAATGCATTTTATTGTAACAATAAAATAAATTGTTTAAAAAAATGTGTAAAATCTAATTTTAATCTGACAAAATATATAATACTGTGTTTAATCACTTTGCCATTCAACCTAGATCTTAGGTTTCATGCTTTAAAAAAATAATTTACAAATGATAAATGCTTACAAAAATGTGATATTTCGTGTTTGTACATTGTGGTATTACAAATGACAAAACCCCAAATAAAACCCTGACCCATGATTTATTATGAAAATGACTTTTTGATAGGCAAGGCAAGTTTATTTATGTAGCATATTTCATACACAGTGGTAACTCAAAGTGCTTTACATAAAAGGAAGTAAAATAGTCATTTAAAAAAATTAATTAAAAAAAAATAATCCCACACATACATATATATACACACATACACATAGTGGGTACGGAAAGTATTCAGACCCCCTTAAATTTTTCACTCTTTGTTATATTGCAGCCATTTGCTAAAATCATTTAAGTTCATTTTTTTTTTCCTCATTAATGTACACACAGCACCCCATATTGACAGAAAAACACAGAATTGTTGACATTTTTGCAGATTTATTAAAAAAGAAAAACTGAAATATCACATGGTCCTAAGTATTCAGACCCTTTGCTCAGTATTTAGTAGAAGCACCCTTTTGATCTAATACAGCCATGAGTCTTTTTGGGAAAGATGCCACAAGTTTTTCACACCTGGATTTGGGGATCCTCTGCCATTCCTCCTTGCAGATCCTCTCCAGTTCTGTCAGGTTGAATGGTAAACGTTGGTGGACAGCCATTTTTAGGTCTCTCCAGAGATGCTCAATTGGGTTTAAGTCAGGGCTCTGGCTGGGCCATTCAAGAACAGTCACGGAGTTGTTGTGAAGCCACTCCTTCATTATTTTAGCTGTGTGCTTAGGGTCATTGTCTTGTTGGAAGCTAAACCTTCGGCCCAGTCTGAGGTCCTGAGCACTCTGGAGAAGGTTTTCGTCCAGGATATCCCTGTACTTGGCCGCATTCATCTTTCCCTTGATTGTCGTCCTGTCCCTGCAGCTGAAAAACACCCCCACAGCATGATGCTGCCACCACCATGCTTCACTGTTGGGACTGTATTGGACAGGTGATGAGCAGTGCCTGGTTTTCTCCACACATACCGCCTAGAATTAAGGCCAAAAAGTTCTATCTTGGTCTCATCAGACCAGAGAATCTTATTTCTCACCATCTTGAAGTCCTTCATGCGGGCTTTCATGTGTCTTGCACTGAGGAGAGGTTTCCGTCGGGCCACTCTGCCATAAAGCCCCGACTGGTGGAAGGGTGCAGTGATGGTTGACTTTCTACAACTTTCTCCCATCTCCCGACTGCATCTCTGGAGCTCAGCCACAGTGATCTTTGGGTTCTTCTTTACCTCTCTCACCAAGGCTCTTCTCCCCCGATAGCTCAGTTTGGCCAGACGGCCAGCTCTAGGAAGGGTTCTGGTCGTCCCAAACGTCTTCCATTTAAGGATTATGGAGGCCACTGTGCTCTTAGGAACCTTAAGTGCAGCAGCAATTTTTTTTTGTAACCTTGGCCAGATCTGTGCCTTGCCACAATTCTGTCTCTGAGCTCTTCAGGCAGTTCCTTTGACCTCATGATTCTCATTTGCTCTGACATGCACTGTGAGCTGTAAGGTCTTATATAAACAGGTGTGTGGCTTTCCTAATCAAGTCCACTCAGTATAATCAAACACAGCTGGACTCAAATGAAGGTGTAGAACCATCTCAAGGATGATCAGAAGAAATGGACAGCACCTGAGTTAAATATATGAGTGTCACAGCAAAGGGTCTGAATACTTAGGACCATGTGATATTTCAGTTTTTCTTTTTTAATAAATCTGCAAAAATGTCAACAATTCTGTGTTTTTCTGTCAATATGGGGTGCTGTGTGTACATTAATGAGGAAAAAAAAATGAATGAACTTAAATGATTTTAGCAAATGGCTGCAATATAACAAAGAGTGAAAAATGTATATCTCTATATTATATATATATATATATATATATATATATATATATATATATATATATATATAAATATATTTCCAACAATAAAATCAAAGAATTAAAATAAATAATAATAATAATAATAATAATAATAATAATAATAATAATAATAATCACAACAATAAAGACAAGGAATTTAAAAAACAAACATTCTCAAGATTTGTTCAAACTCTTCCGCACTAAGTGACAAAAAAAAAAAAAAAAACTTCCAAAACACCTAACTACTTCATCCCCTACTTACTTTGACCATCATAAACCAGGTAGGTGCTTTTTGACTGTGTGCTAATAATTTCTCATCCTTCCAAAAAGAAGTAAAAATTAATTTTCTGATTACATAGAAGGTGCAACTCGAGCACTAAGCGCATTACCTTTCCTGGGCATTGCCTGGAGAATTGCCAAAGACACAGTGAAAAGCCTGGAGCAGTATATCCCCCTCACCAGCACTTACCACACGTGTCACATTCTATTTGAGTATGGATTGACATCCTCCATTACTCTATGGAAGATGTGCACATTTTCACCTCTATTGTATCCAGCGTTCTCCAATTCGTCTGCGATTGCTTGCTTTAGCAATTTCTGCCAATGCCTGGATGTTATGCCTGCAGCACATTATTCTCCATGCTTGGTTTAAGAAAGCATAGCAAATGAAGACAACTGAAATCTATATATGTTTGATGTCTTAAGGTGTCATGATTAACACAGCCTGCTTGGATTATTTACTGCCTCAAATGCTAAGGAGTCTAATAGCAGATAAGAAGTGGCTGGCAGTAATCGCTCGGATGCATTATTTCTCTTGCCTTTAGCAGGATATTTAAAGAATCCAGCACCAGGGATCAAATCATTACCAGATTATAAAGCGGGCGTAAGCCAACTTTTAGATGCATTTCTGGCTCAAATGTTCAGGGAAGTTTTTCAGAAGATGTTTTCTTTAGGTTAGAACTTTCCTTAGATGATATTCTTTCATGGGATCTCACACTGCTTTGAAATGTTATATATGGCACAGAGCCTTACATGAGAAAATGCTTAGTGTCACAATTTCAAGATATATTACTGCAAGCTTCTAAGAATCAAAGAATAATTACTTTAATTCACTAAATCCCTACATAACAATGAAGGATGTCCAACTAGACATTTAAAAGACATTTTAAAAGAAAAAGACATTAAAAAAGAGCACACAGGATAGAGAAAAAGGGAGGTCTATAATACCTGGAGAACATTATCCATTAGCATTCCCTTTCGTCTAAACATTTAATCTAAATAGAAGTTTCTTGGCTGGAGCATGAGTGCATTTTTTTTTTTTTTTTTTTTTTTTATTGTTGCATTTAATTTAAATTATTTTATGTATTTTAATAATATAATTCAATTCAATTCAATTTAACTTAACTTAACCTGGCTATTATTTTATTTTATTTTATTTTATTTTATTTTATTTTATTTTATTTTATTTTATTTTATTTTATTTTATTTTATTTTATTTTATTTTATTTTATTTTATTTTATTTTATTTTATTTTATGCAGAGGGCACCCTGGATAGATGTCCAGTCTTTATTTTATTTTATTATTTTATTTTATTTTTTTTAACCTAAATGTCATGTCCTAAATGTCATGACGTGTCAATGTTTTATTTTGAACCTAAATGGCATTTAATCATTATACTGTCTAATACTGTGAGGTACTTGTTACTTGTGTCTAACACAGTATAACATAGCAAGCTTTAAAAAACATAAATAAATGAATGAATGGATGAATGAATGAATGAATGAATGAATGAATGAATGAATGAATGAATAAATGAATGAATGGATAACAGAAAGAAAATAAAAGGAGATTAAATAGAAATATAATTTTTATGTTGCTTGCAAAACACACATCTTCTGTCAATGGCTGACAATAGAGCGATGCTTTCTTCGACTGCTTGGAAGGCACAGAAATCAATGTCAGTTCCCCATCAGCCTTTGATCTCTCCCTGGTGCCTAACCCAGATCCTCCCCTGGGAACCCAAAGAGCATTCCGGACTGCCAGCTCATCTGCATTCAGCATTGATCACCACACAAAACCACCCACTCTGTCATCTGTCATTTAAGGTCTGGAGCACAGACTCCCCAAGGTCATCCCTGGCATTCTGACATCACTCAGAACGGCCCACAGGAATATGGCCTAATCTAATTAGACTGATTATTTCAAACTCGGATCGCTTCATCATATGGAAGGGCCCAAAAGTATGTGCTCTACATTAGCGTGTTGTGATCTGGATTGATTATTCATTTCATGCACACAGTGGAAACATCAGCGGAAATGGATGAGCTGGAGGTTTTTTTGGAGGGTCAAGGGCTGGCTGCTTAGCATGGCCCCATTAGCCTCTGCTAGCAGATATCGCGACTACATTCTATGCTTCTGAAAAGCATCTTTTTCTATTCAATATTTCTATATTTATTCATAACTAGCCATGTATTATGTTTTTTTTTTTTTTTTTTTTTTAATAGCAAGAATGTACAGTAAGGGTCTATAAAAAAAAATAATATATATATATATATATATATATATATGTATTTATAGAGAATTCACCCTATTTATTTTCTTCATTTTTTTAAGTTGATCTTATTGTGAATTATTGAATTTACTTATTGAGAATAGTGAATTTCCCTTCCCTCCATGTTTTATTTTTTTGAAAACGACATAGCAATAATGCACAGAAGATGCGCCCCCCCCCCCCCCCCCCCCCCCCTTGATATAAACTTGCTTGGGTATTTTTTAAAGAAGTTAAGAGTGAAATTCAATGGCATTAGGCATTCATTTACTTGGCCCTGTGTCAAGTAGTTGAAAGAGTAAACATTTGCTGGAAGACTAAGGGAAAAGTCATTAGAGCTGACAAAGTAGGCTTGTTTCAGATAGTCCTCTTTGTGTTAAAATTAACTATTTAACTCTCCATTATTTGTGGGTTATTTTCAGTGCTGATTAGAGCACAGTCATTGTACGCTAATTAGACAAAACAGACTGCCACACAATACAGCTAATAAATGAAGGATATGCTGTGCTTTAACAAGCTTTAAAAGTGCAAGCATAGTCACTTCTATTTTATTTCTCCAATCTTTACAAGTAAAATGAAATCAATCAATCAATCAATCAATCAATCAGTCAAGGAAATAGCAACTCTTAATCATAATCTCTACAATGGTTTGTTTGTTTGACAAAAATGAAAAGGTTGATGGTGCCACACAAACGTATTTTGGTATTTTTCTTTTAATTTAGTGTTCATTTTATTGTTTCTATTTCACTGACAGTATTAATCAATTTTTGCTTCTATGTAGTGTTCATTTGTAATGGCAGTGAATGGCTGTTTTTTTTTTTTCAATAGTCCAAAAGAAATCCAATAAAGCACATCCACCTATAATAAAAAGTGTCTCACACAGCTCAGTGGGGTGAATAAAGGCCTCCTGTAGCGAATTGATGCTTTTTTTTTTTTTTTTTGAGAAAAATATCCATATTTACAATTTTATGAAAATAGCAATCTCTAGCTTCCACTAACTGTTGTACACATGATCACAATAGAATGCCGTTCCGGTGGATGACGTAGGATGTCGTCTTTTGGACTACTGAAAAATAACAGCCATTCACTGCCATTATAAAGCTTGGAAGAGCCAGGACATTTTTTTAAATATAACTCCGATTGGATTTGTCTGAAAGAAAAAAAAGGCATATTTACCTAGGATGGCTTGAGTCTGAGTAAATCATGGGGTATTTTTTTAAAAAAAATTTTTTATTTTATTTTGTGGAGAACTATCCCTTTAAGGTTAATGTAATATTTTATTGATGCTTTTCGTGAGGGTGCTTTATTTTTCTTTGCTTATGTAATACTAATATAATGTCAATTTTACTGTAGTGTTAGCCTGACGGTAGTGTTTTGCTTCTTCTTCTTTCAAAACAATGTTAAGGTAACAAAACAAAGCAACTGTTAAAAATGAAAGTATTCTTTAAGAATCACTTTGTTTAATGACCTTGTCTTCTCTTCAAACTTATAATTTTTACCCCTTATTTAAAGAGATGTTTATTTAATGCAAACTGCATTCAAATACAACACTAGGCATTATTGTTCCAACAAAACAAAGCAAACTGTGATAGAAACAACACCATTGAGGAAAGGTCTCTTTGTTGAAAGATGAAATTGAACACAAGTCTTCGGGGAGCACTTAAAAGGCTCTCTCTTCACTGTTTGTACAGTTGACATTGTTCAAAAAGGTAACTTCGGTAACTTGGTAATTTGGCATTTACTTTTCTTTGTTTGTTTTCTTTGCACTGCACTCATACATAAAATATATGACTGAAGTCATCACAATGAGAAACATCAACATCAGAGTTGCTTCATATATCTTATATTTATTGATTGATGAAGCAGTGCATAACTTCTATAATCTAAGACTTCTATAATCTGGGGAATTAAATTCAAATTGTAAAAGTTCCTCAGGTGTCTGTCCTTTTATGTGTTGCATGAGTCACCTTCGTAAGCAACATAAAGTCCAATATTTTTGAGTTGTCCAGGACTTTGTCAGTTCCCTTTCCTTTTGAAAGTGGTAGTCAATCTTCAATTTGCTGCATGGTGCAATAAAGACTGCAGAGTAAAGTCTCTGGACTCAAACAATTTCTGTGAATATAATCAAAACAGGAAGCTTGTCACATGGCATACATACTATTCAGTAGCATGATCTTGTTTAATAATTTTCCTGTAACAAGCTATCCCCCCCCCAACAAATAGTGGTGTTTCTCGATAAAAAAAATAAATAAATAAAATAAATAAATAAATAAATAAATAAATCTACTTTACATATATCAATACACACTCTCCAAAAATGGCATCTCTGAATGAAATGTCTGATTTGATTTTGTGAATCGATTCATTCATTCATTCAGATTTATTTAATTATTTATTTATTTTTTTATTTTTTTTTTTATTTAAGTCATCTACTGTTTAAAAATTATAATATTGCTGTCTGGAAATTAAAAAAAAAAAAAAAAAAAAATCACACACATAATTATTATAGGCAACAGCAATAATCAAAAGATAAACATTTTAAAACATCTCAAGGGCCCCAAAATAACCTCAGACCCCAGAGGGTTAAAGATTGTAAAGTTGAAGATCCTTCGTCTCCGTGCTCCTCGTTCCATCACAGCAGCAACGTGATAGATAGATAGATAGATAGATAGATAGATAGATAGATAGATAGATAGATAGATAGACAGAGAGACAGATAGATAGATAGATAGATAGATAGATAGATAGATAGATAGATAGATAGATAGATAGATAGATAGATAGATAGCATTTGCAGATTTAACAGGCTAAGTGAATATAATACAACTACAAGTAGTTAGTTTAACCTTACTTTTTAATGCAAAACAAATAAGGCCAGCTGTAATAACAGTAAATTATACAGTTTACATACCTAGAATACAGAAAAGGTCCTAATCAAGTTTTATTAATTGCTTTCAGTTCTAAATTACATAGACTACTTTTTTTTCCCATATACATAATGGACAAAAATGTTGGGACACACCTCTTAATTATTAAATTCAGTTATTTCAATCTGACCCATTGCCACAAGTTTATAAACCTGTGGTGTTATGGTTCGTTCTGAAGAGCTCTTTGAATTCAAGTGTGGTGCTGTGATAGGATGCCACCTATACAATAAGTAATTTTGTGAAATTTCATCCCTACTAGTTATTGCACAGTCAACCGTAAGTTGTATTGTTGGAAATTGGAAGTGTTTAGGAACAAATCAGGAATGACAAGCGTCGGATGTAGGGGTGTAAAGCACACCACCACTGGACTCTGGAGCAGTGGAAACCTGTTCTATGGAGTAATGAATCACATTTCTCGTTTGGGGGGGTCTGATGTCGAATCTGGGTTTGACAAATACCAGGAGAATGTCACCTGCCTGACTGCTTTGTGCCAACTGTAAAGTTTGGTGGAGGAGGGATAATGGTATAGGGCTGTTTTTTTTTTCAGGGATTAGCCTAGGCCACTTAGTTCCAGTGGAGGGGAAACTTAATGCTTCAGCATACCAATACATTTTGGACACTGCTATGCATCTAACTTTGTAGGAACAGATTGGGGAAGGATTTCTATTCCAGCATGGCTGTGCCTCAGTGCACAAAGCAATGTCCAACAAGACAGGATTGGATGAGTTGGATGGTGTGGAAGAACTTGACTGGCCTGCACAGAGCCCTGACTTCAACCCCGGCCAACACCTTTGGGATGAACTGGAACGAATGTTGCGAGCCAGGCCTTCTCATCCAACATCATTGCCTGACCTCACAAATGCTCTACAGCAGGGGTGGGCAAACTTTTTGACTCGAGGGCCACGTCAAGTTTTCTACATTAAGTGAGGGGCCGCATAATATGTTTATGACAAATGAAGCTTTGATTTATTATTATTTTTTTTTTTCTAAATTGACACTCACTTACTACTGTATTGTATGTGTGCTTGTACATATATGGCAGTTCTATTCTTGTACCATCTCTACCTATTTTTATGAGCACTTTATGACACACAGATAAGTCGCATTGGTGTGCAAGTTGATTGATGTATACGACACATTTTATCATTTCATTCAGAAATAATGTAAAATAAACGAAACGTTCACAAACATTAGAAACATGTATTTATATTCCTCACACTCCACAAAAAATCCTGTAAATTTAGCAGTGTTCAGAATAGAAAAAAATAACAAAAATATAAGTAAAAAATAAACACAAATTATTAGTGGCATTTACTATAAACATATATTATAAACACCCAGCCTAAATATTTAAAGCGAAACTGAAACTAGCGGCGTGGTTGCTGGACAATGCACAAAACAAACTCACTCGCTTTTTGACCTTGATTGCTTTATATAAATCGCCTATGAAATTGCAGCACGTTTCAGATGAAAAAAAATGCAATTTATAATCCAGAAAAACAGTAGCCTACTATATCCATTTTCATAAAAATGTGTGTGGAAAACAGAAGAAGAAAGCATATCTTTGCAAGATAAAATGATAAATTATTTCCATGTTTTCCCCACAACATTACAGTGCCCGTGAGCAGGAGGATAACACTGGCATTTGTTCTGATACTGAAAACAATTCTAATACAAGGCATTTTTCAAAACAAATGAACACTTACACACTTTTTAAAACAAGTAACTTATTTACAATTGTGCCAGTTTTGTAGTGTGTATATAGCTATTTTGTCTTTTTTATTTTGTATTGCTGTGCGGCTTGAACGCGGCGTCTGTCAAAAATAGACTAGGTGCCTATCTTTAGCAAAGCTGCGTGGAGAGCCGCTTCTGAAACGTGCCGTGGATTGACTGGAGTGGCCGCGATCAGCTCCGGTTGCCGCATTGGAGCGGCGGGATGGTGTAAATCAGGGGTTATATACTGCACTACAGGCTCTATTGGATTTTACTGATATTGCATCAAATTAGCTATTTTGGACCAACTGTCTCACAGGCTGGATGAAAACGCCCACAGTTTGCCCACCTCTGCAGATTCGTATCATTTTTAAAAATCTCTCGCGGGCCGCCACAGGAGTGATAGTGGGCCATAGTTTGGACACCCCTGCTCTACAGGATGAATGGTCAAAAAAAAAAATTAATAATAAATACATAAAAAAATAAAACAACACAGAAAGACTCCGAAATCTTGTGGAAAGCCTTTCCAGAAGAGTGGAAGCTTTCTAAATTAATGTCTTTGTATTTATATTGCAATGTCATTAAATCCCCTGTTGGTGTGATTGTCAGGTGTTCCAAAACTTTGGTACATATAGTGCAGGAAAGTGCATCTTGCGAGCCAGATTTGAGTATCACTGATATAGTGCATATAATTTAAAAATATATAACTTGCTTAACTAGCGTAAGTGTAGTTACCCAGTAGTTTGTAGTGTAGCTGTTGTTTTTGCAAAAGTGCAGTTTGAATGTATTACTAAATTATGACTCGTTTGTAACCTAGCAAGCTACAGATTTTCCTAACACTGCTATTTGCATATTAACTTCAAGCCCATTGAGAGATAAAACCAATAAATAAATAAATAGCATGTGATTAAAGTGTGTAGCCCATAAGCTATGATGCAGGCTGAGATAAGTGTGTGTGTGTGATGCTGATGGAGCTGTGTGAGGTGACTGTTTAATTAGGCTGGCTAATGGGCTGAATAATTATGTTACTTTTTTTGCCATCTGGACCCGGAGCTCCCAGAAACCCTCTCTCGTTCAGCTGAACTAGTGAGGAAGCAGTCAGGTGAGAGAAAAACACAAACCTTTCCAAGTTCCTGAGGGTACACGGTTGAAGGCAATACAATCACAATCTCTAGTCTTAAATTCCTCAGAATGGTCCTGATGACAGCTATAGCATCTGTGTTTAACATATGCCAGTTATTTTACATTTCACTGTAAGTAAATGCTTATTTAGGATATTTTTAGTCCAAAGTATCTGGTGCAACCTGAGCCTAAATGTGTTGCTATCTATTATTTATATTCATGTCAATGGCATTTGATTGTTGCTAGGACCCCGAAGTGTGTGATTTTATATATATATATATATATATATATATATATATATATATATATATATATATATATATATATTCGACTGAAATACAATGTAATATATTAAAATAATAATAATAATAATAATAATAATAATAATACAATCATCAATCAGTACAATCAGTAAATCAATTGAGAGATTATTCAGTTTCACATAATCTTTCAGAAGTCATAATAATATGCTGATTTGTTGCTAAATTATTATTGGTGCTCACTTATTAATAATTGTTCTTATCAATGCATAAACATATTTTGCTGTTTAATAATTTTGTGTTTTTCCAGGTTTCTTTAGAAATAGAAAACAAAATAGAAATAGAAACAGAAATAGAATATAAAGTTTAAACACATTTTTTTAAATATAATACTCTAAATATTATTGTAATATTCTAAATTACTGTACTGTTACTTTTTAACAGTTTAATGCTTCCTTGTTGAATACAGCAAGTGCTTAATGATGCTGAAAATTCAACTTTGCCATCACAGGAATAAATTACATTGTTAAATATATTAAAATAGAAAACAGTTATTTCAAATTATTATATTTCACAGTATTACTGTTTTACTGTATTTTGGATAAAAAATGGCAGCCTAGGTGAACATAAGAGACTTCTTAAATAAATGCATACATAAATACATACATGCATACAGGGCCTAAAATTAACACTCGCCAAGCGCCAAATGCGAGTAAAAAATCTGCGTTGGCGAGTACATGTAACTGTGTCAGTCGCCAGTTGGCGGTTACAACTTTTACGAAATATTACAATGAAATGTAGTGATAACAACTGACAGCTTTAAAGAGATTTGCTGTTTCTGACATAAGCGAATAAAATAATCTTTTCCAAAGACAAGGTCAACGTGATAGCTGTTCTGTCATAAGCGACATGAGCGAATCAAATAACAGGATACAAACGGGCTGATAAAGTCAGAGTAATGTGATGGCCAGCTTGTCCCTAGACACGGTTCTAATAACTTTTACCTGAGAAGATTTTGCTGCTTCATTTCGGAAGATTAACTTTTCTTTATTCTTCATAACACGACACATAGCGACACAGGAAACGGTGCAGTGCAGTATATAGTTTGAAACCCAGAGCCGCTTCAGACAGAGTAGCGCTTCAACAGAAGAAAACACACACAATTATGTCAAAATGCAAGGTTTTGCCGAGTTACCTAGTATACGTAGTCTTAAATGAGTTATAAAGTCTTAAATGACCGTAAAGAGTTGGGAGGAAATCGAATATGTGTGAGATCCACGTCATGTGCATCAGGTTTTAAAGAGACAGCGCTGATTTAAAGTGAAACCTGCTGAAGTCTGTCATTTCAAAGAACAAAAGAAAAAGATAAATCATTGGACTGTTCTAGTCGCTGTTTAACTTTTGTAGCTTGCATAAAGATTAATCTGTATAGTTTATGCATATACAATTTATAGTTTATGTGAAGATTGTTTTAAAATCACTTAAATTAAAAGTTGTTATATATTTCAGAACCTATTAAATGTTAAAAACAATGGCTTTAAATTATACTGTAATGTTGAATGGCTATAATTAATAGGTAAAATTGAGGCACAATGCATTTAATAGAGACACCAGTAGCAGGACAAATTAAAAAACATTGTAAATATGTTTAGTCATTGTGGTAGTAATAACTGCCTGTTTTTGCAAAAAGAGTTTCATGGCCGGTAAAAAAAAAAAAAAAAATTATAATTTTTTATCACGCCACCGGCCATTGGCAGGTGTGGCAAAAAGTTAGTTTTAGGCCCTGCGTACATACATACATACATACATACATACATACATACATAAATGAAAATAAATCAACTTTTCCAAATCTTTGACCGGTAGTGTACAGCAAACTGGCTGAATAGCATGCATGACTCTAAACTTTACAAAGGCTTGTCATTTGTTTATATTCAATTACATTTAAGTGATATATATCCCTGACAGGGAGCGATTTTATTCAATCTAAATCCAATTTAAGCATTGCAAGCAATAGTCTTATGCATTCATTATATGAGCTTTATCTATCATGGATCCTTATCCCACTATCACACATATGCAGAAGGGCCCACACACTGTATTATATTACGGCTCTTAAACTTCTGAATAACTCAAACTTTGCTTGACCTAAAGTGCTCTTGGGCTGCTCAGCTCATCTCAGACTGGATGCGTATTGTTGGAGGACAGATTGTAAGAGGAGAGGGAAGCATGTCAGCACGTAATCTCTCTAGTTATTAATGCTTAAAATTGCACAGGAGGGTATTAGCATGCAAAATATCGTAATCTCTGGAGCACAGCAGGATTATATTTTGAGTTGAATGAATGGCTTTTGAAGACGTCAGAGGAAATAGAACATATGTTTTATTTCTGCTCTGGTGGGTAATGTATTCAGACTTTTAACAAACATTGTCTTCTCTGAAATCGCACAATCCTTCAAATTACAAGGGAGTTACATAAATTAGAGGTGATTACCATGAAGCATCCGGGGCGAAAATGAGAAAAAGACAGATTTCTCAAAGGAATTTACGTCTTTTTGCTGAAAGGTCAAATATTACATAAAATCTTATGCTTCTTATAAAATAAAGAAATAAAGATTCTGCACCACTTCATTAACACCATTGAAATTAATTTTTAATGTTCAGATAATAATAATAATAATAATAATAATAATAATAATAATAATAATAATAAATATATATAAATATATATAGTTTTTAGTTTTATTGACCAAGGCCACATTAAACTGATCAAATGTGGCAGCAGAAGACAAAGTTACAAAATATTTATATTGCAAATAAATGCTGTACGGTTCTGAGCTTTCTATTCATCAAAGAATCCTGCTTTCCACAAAATATTAAACAGCACAACTGTTTTCAACATTGATAATCTTCAAGGGTCATCGGATGTCCATTTTGCACAAGTTGATATGATTCTTTAGGGTCTTAATTAAAGTCTATAACACACTTTGGTTAAAATTTCTAGTGTAAAAAACACCTTTTTTACCCTGTCAAAATCAGCTCTGTTTTCAGCAAAGCCGTTTTTTAGTCCATGCTGCTTTAAAGGCTAATGAGCTCTGCTGACCCCACCCCTCTCTTCCATGGGGTGACAAGCAGACTGTAAACTTCAGCTGCGAAACTGGCTAACTAGCACATTATTAGGAAAGGCGATTTGCAAAGATTCATACAAAAACGTTATACTCACTTCTTCTGATGAAGCTGGATCACGAATGGATCGCGCGAACATATACACATTTAGGCAGATTGGGGATCAGCACATTCACTTCAAGTCAAGTCAAGTCAAGTCACCTTTATTTATATAGCTCTTTTAACAATACAGATTGTGTTAAAGCACTTAACAGTATCAAATTGGAGGACAGAGTGTCAGTAATGTATAATGATAAGATTAAACACTCAGTTTTCAGTTAAAGGCATTTCATTATTGAATTCAGAGATGTTTAGTTTAGATGTTTAGCTCAGTTTAGTTTAAATAGTATCTGTGCAATCAAATCGACGATAATCGCTTGAAATTAAGTGACCCCAACTGAGCAAGCCAGAGGCGACAGCGGCAAGGAACCAAAAACTCCCTCTGTGACAGAATGGAGAAAAAAAAAAAAAACCTTGGGAGAAACCAGGCTCAGTCGGGGGGTCCAGTTCTCCTCTGGCCAGACGAAACCCGCAGTTCATTTCCAACCGCAGCCATGTCAGATTGTGTAAAGGGCTTATCTGATTTCTGTGGTCTTGTCCTGATGGGGCATTTTAATTTATAATTTAATGTATTTGTTATATTTGTGTTTTATTCATTATTTGAAGTTTTTCATTTATATGATTTATTCATTTGCTATAATTGTAATGTATAGTTTAATGCATTTATTGTTTCTCAGTCTATTTTTATAATATATATGTGTTTGTTTATTATAATTAAAATTTATAATTTAATTCATTTAATATATTTCTGTTGTGTGTGTGTGTATATATATATATATATATTACTATTTATTATTTTAGAATGTATTTATTCATTTTTCATATTTGTATATTATTATGTTTTAATTAAAATTTTAAATGTATGAATGTATTATATTTCTATTTTTATATTATTGCAAATTCTAACAATAATAGTATTATGTAGTTAGGTATTTTATTGTATTTTTAGTCGAGGTCTTCACTGGGATATGTCTCTGGGGCCCATCTAGGTGTCCTGGTCTCCGCTGACGATCAGGGCTGTAGACATCATCTCTTGGTGCTGATCCACCATCTGATCGGATACGGACTGAGAAAAAAAAATAAGAAAGAAACAGATAAATATTAGCGTAGATGCCATTCTTCTTATGATGTAACGAGTACATCGTGTGTTATGGGGATTGTTCTGGTTGATCTAATTAATGCAGCCTAACAATCCTTTAACGGATTTGAATAATAGAAGAATATTAGTATGTTATGTGTAAGCCAGGTTAAAGAGATGTGTCTTTAATCTAGATTTAAACTGACAGAGTGTGTCTGCCTCCTGAACAGTGTTAGGTAGATTTTTCCAGAGTTTGGGTGCTAAATAGGAAAAGGATCTGCCGCCCGCAGTCGATTTTGATATTCTAGGTATTATCAAACGGCCAGAGTTTTGAGAACGCAGCGGATGTGGAAAACTATAATGTGATAAGAGCTTGCTCAAGTACTGAGGAGCTAAGCCATTCAGGGCTTTATAAGTAATTAACAAGATTTTAAAATCTATCCAATGTTTAATAGGTAGCCAGTGCAGTGTTGACAGAACCAGGCTAATATGGTCATACTTCCTGGTTCTAGTAAGGACTCTAGCTGCTGCATTTTGGACCAACTGTAGTTTGTTGATCAAGCGTGCAGAACAACCACCCAATAAAGCATTACAATAGTCTAACCTTGAGGTCATAAACGCATGAATTAGCATTTCTGCATTTGACGTTGAGAGCATAGGTCGCAATTTTATATATGTTTTTGAGATGGAAAAACGCAGTTTTACAGATGCTAGAAACATGGCTTTCAAATGAAAGATTGCTATCAAACAGCACACCTAGGTTCCTAACTGATGAAGAAGAATTGACTGAGCAGCCGTCAAGTGTTAGATAGTGTTCTAGGTTATTACATGTGGGGTTTTTAGGTCCGATAATTAACACCTCTGTTTTTTGTCAGAATTTAGCAGTAAGAAATTACTTGTCATCCAGTTTTTTATATCGACTATGCATTCCGTTAGTTTCTCAATTTGGTGTGTTTCACCGGTCCGCGAAGAAATATAGAGCTGAGTATCATCAGCATAACAGTGAAAGCTAACACCATGTCTCCTGATAATATCTCCCAAGGGTAACATGTAAAGCGTGAAAAGTAACGGCCCTAGTACTGAGCCTTGAGGTACTCCATAATGCACTTGTGATCGATATGATACCTCTTCATTCACTGCTACGAACGGCGGTCAGATAAGTACAATTTGAACCATGCTAAGGCACTTCCACTAATGCCAACAAAGTTTTCTAGTCTATTCAAAAGAATGTTGTGCTCGATAGTGTCGAACACAGCGCTAAGATCCAGAAGAACTAATAAAGAGATACAACCACGATCAGATGATAGACGCAGGTAATTTGTAACTCTAATGAGAGCAGTCTCAGTACTATGATATGGTCTAAATCCTGACTGGAATTCCTCACAGATACCATTTTTCTCTAAGAAGGAATATAATTGTGAGGATACTACCTTTTCTAGTATCTTTGAAAGAAAAGGGAGATTTGAGATCGGTCTGTAATTAACTAGATATTTGGGGCCAACTTGTGTTTTTTTTTTTTTTTTTTAATGAGAGGCTTAATAACAGCCAATTTGAAGGTTAATGACAATGATGAATTAATAATAGCCAAAAGAGGATCTATGACTTCTGGAAGCAGCACTTTTAGGAGTTTAGATGGAATAGGGTCTAACATACATGTTGTTGGTTTAGATAATGAGTGGAATTGTTCCTTAGGGGATCTATAGTGCACTATCTGATGCGATACTGTAGCTGACGGCTGCATGGTTACAATTTTATCTCTGGTAGTGTCGATCTTGGAAGTAAAGTAGTTCATATAGTCATTACTGCTGTGCTCTTGGGAAATGCTAACACCTGTTGATGCTTTATTTTTTGTTAATTTAGTCACTGTTTTAAATAAATACCGGGGGTTATGTTTGTTTTCTTCTAGAAGAGACGAAAAGTAATCAGATCTAGCAGTTTTTAATGCTTTTCTGTGGGATAGGGTACTTTCCCGCCAAGCTATACGAAATACCTCTAGTTTTATTTTCCTCCAGCTGCGCTCCATTTTCCGGGCTGCTCTCTTTAGGCCGCGAGTGTGCTCATTATACCATGGTGTTGGACTCTTATCCTTAATCTTCCTTAAGCGTAAAGGAGCAACCATATCTAAAGTGCTAGAGAAGAGAGAGTCCATAGTTTCTGTTACATCATCAAGTTGTTCTGAGCTATTGGACATACTGAGTAACTGAGATAAGTCAGAAAGATTATTTATATTCTTTTGTGGTAGAAGTGATGGTTCTACCATATTTGTAACAAGGAGTTGGCTTTACAGCTTTAGCTATATGGAATATACTGGAGACTAGATAATGATCTGAGATATCATCGCTCTGCTGCAAAATTTCAATGCCACTGACATCAATTCCATGTGACATTATTAAATCTAGAGTATGATTTCGACATTGAGTAGGTCTTGACACGTGTTGTTTAACACCAATAGAGTGTAGAACGTCTATAAATGCTGATCCCAACAAATCTTTTTCATTATCAACATGGATATTAAAATCACCAACAATTAGGACTTTATCTGCAGCCAGCACTAACGCCGATAGAAAATCAGCAAATTCTTTAATAAAGTCTGTATGGTGCCCTGATAGCCTGTATACAGTAGCCGGTACAAACATCACATGGGATTTATCATTAACACTTGTTTCTTTGGATAATGTTATATGAAGCACCATTACTTCAAACGAATTATACTTGAAACCCGACCTCTGAGAAATACTGAAAATATTGCTATAAATTGTAGCAACACCTGCCCCTTTACCTTTTGGATGCGGTTCATGTTTGTAACAGTAATCTGGGGGTGTAGACTCGTTTAAAGTAATTTAATCATCTGGTTTTAGCCAGGTTTCTGCCAAACAAAGCACATCTAGTTTATGGTCAGTGATCATATCATTTACAAAAAGTGCTTTTGTAGAAAGGGATCTAATATTCAATAAGCCAAGCTTTATCATGTTTTTATCTGTATTATATCTGTTTTTTTTTTTTTTTTTTTTGTTGAACATCAATTAAATTGTTACTATTACTTTGGTTTGGATGTTTTCTGTATTTTCTAGTACAGGGAACAGACACAGTCTCTATAGTGTTATATCTAGGTGAAGGAGTCTCTATGTGCTGAGAATTAACTGACTTCTGTGGCGTGAGGCGGCTAGCAGACGGTCGGTTTAGCCAGTCTGTCTGCTTCCTGACCTGAGCCCCAGTTAGTCAAATATGAACTCTAAGACTATGTGCCATATTTCTAGAGAGAAGAGTGGCACCACCCCAGGAGGGGTGAAGACCATCTCTTTTCAACAGGTCAGGTCTGCCCCAAAAATTCTTCCAATTGTCTATAAAACCTATGTTATTCTGCGGGCACCACTTAGACATCCAGCCATTGAGTGACGACAGTCTGCTATGAATCTCATCGCCACGGTAAGCAGGAAGTGGACCAGAGCATATTACAGTGTCTGACATCGCACTTGCAAGTTCACACACCTCTTTAACATAATTTTTAGTGATCTCTAACTGGTGAAGTCGAACATCATTAGCGCCGACGTGGATAACAATCTTACTGAATTTACGTTCAGCATTAGCCAGCAATTTTAAATTTGCTTTCAAACCGAAAGTAACGTTAATCCTCTGCATCTTCAGCGGCTCAGATGTTGGGAGTAAATGATGACTGCTATATTCATTATTACATCCAACAACAAAGCACCTCAATCGCATAATCTGATACATCTTGTCTTCCCCTGCACCGGAGTCAACACAATGGCGGTCGGACTGTCTACAGCTCACTCAGTTCACTCAGCTCACACTTCAAAAAAAAAAAAAAAAAAAACACTGGGTGGATTTTTATAATTATAGGATGAATGTGTACACAAGCTTCCAACACACATTTATGTTCAAACAACTTGAAAAGTTATTTTGTCATCCGATGACCCCTTTAAGAAATGTTTCATGAGCAACAAATCAGTATGTTAGAGTGATATCTGAAGGATCATGTGACACTGAAGACTGGAGTAATGATGCTGAAAGTTCAGATTTGAATCACAGAAATAAATTACATTTTAAAATATATTCACATAAATTATATTAAAATCATATTTTTGGTCAAATAAATGTCACCTTAGTGAGCATAAGAAATTTCAAAAACAAATAATCTTACTGACCCAGACTTTTGAATGGTAAAAGTTTGGGATTAGTAATTTTTGAACATTTTTGAAAGAAGTTCTTTCATCTCACAATAATTTTTCAGAACAAGTCTCTAATGTTCTTAAAATAAGACATATTACCCTTAATCTTTCCATCAGTTAATTTTAAAAGGATTATGTCTGTTACATGACACATTGTTTTATATATTAGAGAAGTGCAAAGCTTGACTGGCTTCAAATAGTCCTAATATACTGTAGTGCAGTGAGGCAGCTAAATGGAGTTATTTTCACCCGGTGTGATCTTTGAATCATGCCTGACCTTTCTAAAGGCCCCCAATGGCTCGCTGACATCAGTACAGATTTAGACCTGGGATTTGGCCTATTCATATGGCCTCATTTGCACCTTCTTGCTGACATATAAAATATGAAAATATTACTGTATGAAAATGGAGTGGAACTGCACAATGTAAGATACTTATAAGAGGTGTAGGAAGATGATTTCAGATAGAACTTAAAAAGAAACTGAAACATCCATTCATTAATTTTCCAAGTAGCTTATCCTCCCGTGTAAGGTCATGAGGATGCTGAAGCCTATCTCAGTGTCTCAGGCCGAAGTCAGGGATATCACCCGGAACAGAATTTAATTGGCCTTTGAAAAAAAATATTCTTAAATATTTTTGGTAATAATAAATAAATAAATAAATAAATAAATAAATAAATAAATAAATAAAACTGTATATTGCATATTGATGGAAGATTACACTTTTTTTTTTTAGAAAAAATATTTCATGAATTATTCACAAGAAAGTAAACATTTATTACAAATGAATTTTTAAGACCTAGTTTTATGCAATTATGACTTGCTGTTGTACAAAAAGAGATGTTTGGCAGGATGTTCACTCTATACTTGTTACCAGGTATTGTAAAGCTCAAAAACTGAAACAAAAAGCACCATAGAATTAGCATAAAGTAATGCAATTTGTGATCAAGAGTTTGTGTGTGTGTAGAACCAACCAAAATATAATTTGTAATGTTAATTTAATGTTCAAAATCAAAATATAATTAGGCCTATATATATATATATATATATATATATATATATATATATATATATATATATATATATATATGTGTGTGTGTGTGTGTGTGTGTGTGTAATTTTTTTTTTTTTTTTGGTGAACCCAAGTGTTAATTTAGATTAAATGCTTGGAATGGAAAAGTAAATCTTTTAAGAACTTTTTCACAGACTGTAGGCTACTACATGTTTCTACAGTTATGAACTTTTTTTTTTTTTTTTTATAACAGCCCAAGCATACCTGTACATATAGAATGTCACACCAAACAAATTCGTAAGGGGAAAAATGTAAACAATAAACCAATTCCATAGCGGATTCTAAGTGATCAAGGGCGTAGGATATTCAGCCCATTCCAAGAGTTCCACCAGTAGTGGGCACTCATGCAACATAATCAATGACGTACATCCGAGTAAACAAGACGGAGAGAAGTTTGCGAGTGAAGGGCATAAAAAATGAACTTTGCCTCGTCTGAAATTTAGGCGAGCGTAGATGTCTGTGTTACGATACTGTGCTGGAGGAACGGATGCAGAGATGTGGATCGAAGTAATAGTCTTTTTAATGTAATCCAGAACAAGGCGTAATCCACACTAGGAATGACTGAAGACACACGTACATAACATTAAGAACCAACAAAGACAGATTGCACAGACTGGGGTTTAAATACATGGGGTAACGAGGGCAATTGCAAAGACACACCGGAACCAAATCATACAATCAACGAGAGACAGAAACTGGGTCACAGAGAGCACATGGGGAGGTAAACATACACACTGACAGTCCAGGGGCGTGACAGTCTGCAGTGAAGGGAGGAGTGAAAAAAATACAGTCAAGACGGACCGTTCTGACCTCTCGAAGTGGAACGGATACCAACGAGATCAAAGGCGGATATCGCGTTATTCACATTCACATGCTGTGTTGCTGATAAAAATGAAATAATTTCAGTTTTGGTGCTGTAATATGGAAATAATTATGATGAACAAGACACAAAGTTTTTTGCTATTTTAATTTTAATTAAAAAAATGCATTTATCATCAATTTTTATTGTAAGAGAAATATGTATTTTGGATTTTTTTTTTTAGAAATATGACAACAATGACATCTCACACAGAGATATCACTGTCAGTGTTTGGGAATATTCATAAATAATTTAAACACATAATTGCATGATATCAGACATAAAAAAATTAAACATTTTAGAAGAGAACGCAACATCACGGTAGTTTGAACCTATGAGTCAAGTCAAGTCAAGTCACCTTTATTTATATAGCGCTTTTAACAATACAGATTGTGTCAAAGCACTTAACAGTATCAAATTGATAGAGTGTCAGTAATGTATAATAATAAGATTAAACACTCAATTTTCAGTTAAAGGCATTTCATTATTGAATTCAGAGATGTCATTGTCTAGCTCAGTTTAGTTTATATAGTATATATGAAATCAAATTGACGATAATTGTTAGAAATTAAGTGTCCCCAACTGAGCAAGCCAGAGGCGACAGCGGCAAGGAACGAAAACTCCCTCTGTGACAGAATGGAGAAAAAAACCTTGGGAGAAACCAGGCTCAGTCGGGGGGCCAGTTCTCCTCTGGCCAGGATATTATTATTTATTTTTTTTACTTATTGTATTAATTAAATTTTAAATGTATAAATGTATTATATTTCTATTTTTATATTGTTGCAATTTCTAACAATAATAGTATTATGTAGTTAGGTATTTTATTATATTATAGTTATTTTGTTTAATTTTAAGTTTTATTGCATTTAAGTCGAGGTCTTCACTGGGGATATGTCCCCGGGGCTCATCCAGGTGTCCGGCCTCCGCCGACGGTCAGGGACGCAGACATCATCTCCCGGCGCCATCTGATCCGGACACGGACTGAGAAACAGAATAATAAAGAAACAGACAAATATTAGCGTAGATGCCATTCTTCTTACGATGTAACGAGTACATCGTGTGTTATGAGGAGTGTTCCCGGTTCCGGTTGATCTAATTAATGCAGCCTAACAATCCTTTAACGGATTTGAATAATAGAAGTGTATTAGTGTGTTATGTGTAAGCCAGGTTAAAGAAATGTGTCTTTAATCTAGATTTAAACTGACACAGTGTGTCTGCCTCCCGAACAGTGTTAGGTAGATTGTTCCAGAGTTTGGGCGCTAAATAGGAAAAGGATCTGCCGCCCGCAGTCGATTTTGATATTCTAGGTATTATCAAATGGCCAAAGTTTTGAGAACGCAGCAGACGTGGAGGACTATAATGTGATAAGAGCTCGCTCAAGTACTGAGGAGCTAAGCCATTCAGGGCTTTATAAGTAATTAACAAGATTTTAAAATCTATCCGATGTTTGATAGGGAGCCAGTGCAGTGTTGACAGAACCGGGCTAATATGGTCATACTTCCTGGTTCTAGTAAGGACTCTAGCTGCTGCATTTTGGACCAACTGTAGTTTATTGATCAAGCGTGCAGAACAACCACCCAGTAGAGCATTACAATAGTCTAACCTTGAGGTCATAAACGCATGAATTAGCATTTCTGCATTTGACGTTGAGAGCAAAGGTCGCAATTTAGATATGTTTTTGAGATGGAAAAACGCAGTTTTACAGATACTAGAAACATGGCTTTCAAATGAAAGATTGCTATCAAACAGCACACCTAGGTTCCTAACTGATGAAGAAGAATTGACAGAGCAGCCGTCACGTGTTAGATAGTGTTCTAGGTTATTACATGTGGGGTTTTTAGGTCCGATAATTAACACCTCTGTTTTTTCAGAATTTAGCAGTAAGAAGTTACTCGTCATCCAGTTTTTTATATCGACTATACATTCCGTTAGTTTCTAAATTTGGTGTGTTTCACCGGGCCGTGAAGAAATATAGAGCTGAGTATCATCAGCATAACAGTGAAAGCTAACACCATGTCTCCTGATAATATCTCCCAAGGGTAACATGTAAAGCGTGAAAAGTAACGGCCCTAGTACTGAGCCTTGAGGTACTCCATACTGCACTTGTGATCGATATGATACCTCTTCATTTACTGCTACGAACTGATGGCGGTCAGATAAGTACGATTTGAACCATGCTAAGGCACTTCCACTAATGCCAACTAAGTTTTCTAGTCTATTCAAAAGAATGTTGTGGTCGATAGTGTCGAACGCAGCGCTAAGATCCAGTAGAACTAATAAAGAGATACAACCATGATCAGATGATAGAAGCAGGTCATTTGTAACTCTAATGAGAGCAGTCTCAGTACTATGATACGGTCTAAATCCTGACTGGAATTCCTCACAGATACCATTTTTCTCTAAGAAGGAATATAATTGTGAGGATACTACCTTTTCTAGTATCTTTGACAGAAAAGGGAGATTTGAGATCGGTCTGTAATTAACTAGATCTTTGGGGTCAAGTTGTGGTTTTTTAATGAGAGGCTTAATAACAGCCAATTTGAAGGTTTTGGGGACATATCCTAATGACAATGATGAATTAATAATAGCCAAAAGAGGATCTATGACTTCTGGAAGCAGCTCTTTTAGTAGTTTAGATGGAATAGGGTCTAACATACATGTTGTTGGTTTAGATGATTTAACAAGTTTATACAATTCTTCCTCTCCTATAATAGAGAATGAGTGGAATTGTTCCTCAGGGGATCTATAGTGCACTATCTGATGCGATACTGTAGCTGACGGCTGCATGGTTACAATTTTATCTCTAATAGTATCGATCTTGGAAGTAAAGTAGTTCATAAAGTCATTACAGCTGTGCTCTTGAGAAATGCCAACACCTGTTGATGCTTTATTTTTCGTTAAATTAGTGACTGTATTGAATAAATACCGGGGGTTATGTTTGTTTTCTTCTAGAAGAGACGAAAAGTAATCAGATCTAGCCGTTTTTAATGCTTTTCTGTAGGATAGGGTACTTTCCCGCCAAGCTATACGAAATACCTCTAGTTTTGTTTTCCTCCAGCTGCGCTCCATTTTCCGGGCTGCTCTCTTTAGGGTGCGAGTGTGCTCATTATACCACGGAGTCAAACTGTTTTCTTTGATCTTCCTTAAGCGTAAAGGAGCAACTGTATCTAAAGTGCTAGAAAAGAGAGAGTCCATAGTTTCTGTTACATCATCAAGTTTTTCTGCGCTGTTGGATATGCTGAGGAATTGAGATAAATCAGGAAGATTACTTACAAATCAGTCTTTTGTGGTAGAAGTGATGATTCTACCATAGCATTAAGCTATGTCGTCAGTGAGTCGTTTCCCATCGTGCTTTTGTCAGCACAGCTGGGGGAGAGCAATTGCGCTCGACTGCACGACTGACTCGCTGTCATGAGAGATTTTTGTATATGTTGGCATGACATCAGAACATGGCGGACTGCCCTCGGACACTTTTCTAACCAGCATGCATCTTGTGGTGGTGATCGGTTTTGCGCAGATTTTGCTCATCTCAAATGTTGTATGTTACGTCACCATCGACTTATAAATTAGTAAGGCAGAAAGAAAAATAATCATTAGGAAAGCTCATAAATACAGTACATATAAAAATTTTTGGGATAAAGAGAAGACTGGATGACATTTATACAGAATTCAAAGGGAAGTAGGCATGCGTAACAATGAGATGGGATTGAGAAGACGAGAAGAATCAGTAATAACTAGAATTAGAACAGGCTGTACTGCATTAAATGGAAATCTAAATAGAATTGTGCTTTTCCTCATTTAAGCTGTTTATTCAGTGTCGCGAAGCCTCTCCTCCATTGACATCCATTAAAAAAAAAAAAGAAAGAAAGAAAAAAAAAAAAAACGCCTCTGGTCTCCTTCCCTGCATACCGCCAAAGCCGCAGCGTTTGCATTAGCCATTACATTTTTCTGGTTGCAGGCTTGCCTTCCAGTGGCTTTGGTAGCACATTGCAAGAACACATGAGGGCAAGGGAAACACATGACAAGAACATAAAACAAGACAGAGAATAGCAAAATAAAAGACATGAAAACCTAAACAAGAAACCAAATCCAAAACCCAAAGTGATACTGACCAACATAATCAATCTCTCAACATTTTTGCATTTCCTGATGTTCAGTTATTGCGTGTGACCGACGTGTGACCGACAGAGGCCCAGTCACCAGGGATGGACAAGCTATAAAAGTTCTGCGGGCCGTGACTGAGCATTTGGTAGCACATTAAGTGCCATGCTCTGAGCCCCCTTAAGAGAGGTTTATATGAAAAAAGCTAGTCTCAGTCACAGTCAGCCATAGTGATCCAGCTAAACCTGCACATCTTAACCCAGCACCTGTTATAAATGATTTGGAATTAGAGCAGCACACACTCACCATTAGCAATTTGAGCATTTTGCCAAGCCTGGATGACCTTGAGTGCATGTATGAGTAGATCATAGCTCTAGATTAGAGCCCCTCTGTTAAACACGGCCGTTAAAATGCATTTTTAATGCAACCTCCGAGCGCTGCATTCATCTATAAACGTCATTTTTCTGCACTAAAGGACAACAGTGTTGCTCGGATTTCTTAACATCAGGCAAGGTTAATTTTAGTTTGGCAATCATGAGGTCACACATTAAGGAAGTTGTGCTCAGTTTCAAGACTGACAGAGATGTGAAGCCATGCCTGAAATAAAAGCTGAAGACAAGGTAATTCTTTGTACATGTTAGTTATTCCAAAGAGGGAGAATAGAACAAATGAGACATCTGCATCAGCATTTCTTAAAACACTTCTCGAAAATATCTGATATTTTCTGTCCTAAGATAAACCACCAGTAGTCTCAAAATTATTCATGACTTAATAAATAATGGATAAAACATAAAATAGGATTCACTGGTTATTTTCTAAACCAGACAATATTGCCAAACAATATTAAAGCAAACTGAAAACCGTGTTGCATTATTTAAAATAATGTTTAAGGGTACGTCCTAAGAAATCTGAGAATGAACTTATAAATGTATTTTAAATGTCACAGTGTAGGTCAGTTCAAAACACTAGGCCGGAGAAATCCGAGACTATGCTTGAGCTTACAAGAGCTGAATCAATAAGTGAAATGATATCTTAAGGTCAGTGATATCAATGCAGGTGTCCTCTGAAGGACATGTTCATATGTCTTTTTCACATGTCCCTTTTTATCTACACTTCCATGTCTCTGTGTGTGTCACGCATATGCACCTCAATGTCAAATTCTTCGACGAGTGACTTACAATTCTTGTAACGTAAAGTTAGAGGTCTGCTTTAAATAGTGTTCTTTCTTATGCTTTGTAGCAACTCATAATGTAATAACTGCAGATAATGTAAAAACTTGCACATAATGTAATAAGTATTACATTATTTAATAAAATGTTCATAATGTAATCATTTTCTCAAAACGTAATAAAATCTTGAGCTCATAATGTAATAATATTTTTTTTAATGCAATAACAATTGTTCACATAATGTAATAGGTTATTGTATGAGAAATGTATTACATTATGAACACACTGTGACAACTTATAATGTAATCACAGTTCATAAAGTAATACCAGCACATCATTTAAATTAATATTTACAATATTATAATTATCTTTCAATATAATAAATTTGACAACAAAGCATAATAGTTTTATGTAAAATAAGCTATTACATTAGGTTAAAATTAGGCTTATTAGGCTACATTGTGAACTTTTATTGTGAAGAAATATTAATTTAACTCGTGCTCCGTGCTGCCGTTGCCCGAGGCAGATAATGCAATCTACTATATTAGACTTTGGAAACTTTTATTAGTTTATTTATTTATTTATTTATTTATTTATTTATTTATTTTTACAAATTTGTTCATAAAAATGAACATGCCTTCAATGCCTTAATTTTGATCAAACAATTAAAATATATTTATATGTAACCACTGTCATTGTCATCATACCACGGACATGAGGTATGAGGAGCTATTGGAAGTAGTTACTCGTGTGGTTGCCAAGTTAAACATCGATTGGCCCGCTTGCGAGCTATCAGTCCCCCGGCACGGCATCGTCTCTGAAGGCTCCAGTCCTGCCCTCCAAGCTGCTGCGAACCACTTCAGTGCTGGTGGGCAAGGGGTACACGGCAGCGGGTCAGGCTGGTGCGTGTCTGCACACTATGTCGGTGTTACAGGGGTACCAAGCCGACCTGCTTATAGAGCTAGATGAAGGCGAGCAAGTCAAATCAGATGACATTTCAGAACTTAGAAGAACCGCTGATTTAGCTCTCCGCGCAACCAAGGAGACAGACCGTGCCATTGGGCGGTCCATGGCAGCTCTGGTGGTGGCGGAGAGGCATTTGTGGTTGACCCTGTCCGATATGCTCCTTCTGGTCTGTTCGGCGACGCTATCAATTCCATCATCGACAGATACCAGGAGGCTCGTAAACAGGCGGCGGCGTTTCAGCGGTTTCTCCCTCGCCGTTCTATAGCTCTGGGGGCTACTGGGCGGGAGCAGCCCCAGCCGTGCACCAGCTCCTCATACAGGGAGGTTCAAAAACAGAGTGTTGCCTCTCGCGATCCCCTGCAGCGGGACCGAGGTCGGCGACACTCTAAGTCGGGGGCTTCTAAGGCAAGGCCCGATCTGAGTGTCGTGCTTCAGCTTAGGAAACCCTCGACGAAGCGGTCCTGACATCCATAAGCCCAGGACTGCTGAGGGCGGCCCCTACTGGGGAAGAGCGGGGTGCACCGCATTACACGGTGTCCGTCCCTCCTCAGCGCCCCAGGAGATCATTCTGCCAACCCTGCCAGTGTGCCAGGGCACAGCGGTATCCAGCGAGTGCTTCTCTCAGTATTTTCTGCCCAGGAATGTAGCGGAGCTGAGAGTCTCTCCACCCCTTCGGGGGTCTCCCGAGCAGCTAGTTCGGTCACCTCCTGCCGGTCCTTTGCTTCAGGGCACCTAGCTAGCAGCTCCAAGCACACCAGAGGCCAGTCTCGAGAGACTGGTTCGCTTAGTAGATTATTTAGCAGCGTGGAAACTACTGCCAAATGTATCTCGTTGGGTCCTGAAAACTGTAGAAAGAGGCTATCGCATTCAGTTCGGCGCTCCACTGCCACCTTTCAAAGGGTTTTTTTCTCACAATAGTGGGCCCCGAGCAGGCTCTGGTATTAGAACAAGAAGTGAACACTCTCTTGAGGAAGGAGGCCATCGAGGTGGTCCCTCCTCTCGACAGAGAGTCCGTGTTCTACAACCGGTACGTCATTGTTCCAAAGAAGGATGGGGGGTTGCATCCAATTTTAGATCTGCGGCTATTGAACCACTCAGTCATGCGTCTGAAGTTCAAAATGCTCACTGTCAAACAGGTCGTGTCTCAGATTAGGTCCGAGGACTGGTTTGTCACGATAGATCTAAAAGACGCTTGTTTCCATGTCTCCATCCTTCCCAGTCAAAGGAAGTTCCTGAGGTTTGCTTTCAGGGGCAAAGCTTACCAATATCGGGTTCTTCCCTTCGGCCTAGCACTCTCACCCCATACTTTCACGAAGTGTGTGGATGCTGCTCTGGCTTCTCTGCGACTCCAGGGCATCCGCATACTCAGTTACATCGACGATTGGTTAATTTTAGCTCATTCAGAGCAGATGGCGGTTCAGCATCGAGATGTCGTTCTCACTCATATGAAACTGTTGGGGTTAAGACTAAATGCCAAGAAAAGTGTGCTTTCTCCATTACAGAGGACCACTTATCTGGGCGTGGTGTGGGATTCGACCACGATGCAGGCACATCTGTCTCCTCCTTGGATCGAGTCAATCCTCACTGCAGTTGCGAGATTCAGAGAAGGCCAGTCACTTACTGTCAAACAGTTTCAGAAACTGTTGGGTCTGATGGCAGCTTTGTCCAATGTGATACTTTTGGCCTGCTGTACATGAGAACCCTACAGTGGTGGCTCAAGACCAAGGGGTTCTCCCTGAGGGCGATGCCATCTGGTCATGCGGCGATGCCTACGCGCCTTAGACATGTGGAGGAAACCTTGGTTCTTGTCTCAAAGCCCGGTGCTGGGAGCTCCTTGTCGCCGCGTAACGCTAGCTACGGATGCGTCTCTCACTGGTTGGGGAGCGGTCATGAGTGGCCACCCTGCCCGCGGTCTGTGGAGTGGTCGCCATCTCACGTGGCTCATCAACTTCCTGGAGATGCTGTCCATGTTTCGAGCACTTAAACACTTTCTTCCAGACCTAAGAGACCGACATGTGTTGGTGCGCACCGACAACACAGCGGTGGTCTTTTATACCAACCACCAGTCTGCGTTTGCGCCCCTTGTACAAGCTGGCACACCAGATCCTTGTGTGGTCCCAGGACAAGCTCCTCTCACTCAGAGCAGTTCATATTCCTGGGCATCTCAATATGGGAGCAGACATCCTGTCGAGGCAGGGGCCGAGGCCTGAGGAATGGATGCTTCACCCCGAGGTGGTGAAGCAGATATAGAGAGTATTTGGCCAGGCTCAGGTGGATCTGTTTACTACTCGTCAGACATCGCACTGTCCCCTCTGGTTCTCTCTGACTCATCCAGTTCCACTGGGGCTGGATGCTCTGGTACAGACTTGGCTGAGGCTTCGTCTGTATGCCTTTCCCCCGATCGCTCTGCTCCCAGGAGTTCTAGAGAGAGTGCGCCGGGAACTGGGTCCGTCTATATCTAGTAGCTCCGTTCTGGCTGGGCTGAGTATGGGTCTTGGACCTGATTTCTCTCCTCAACGGCTCTCCATGGGAGATTCCTGTCAGGAGGGATCTCCTCTCACAGGCGGAGGGCATGATCCTTCACCCCTGTCCGGAGTTGTGGAAGCTGTGGGTGTGGCCCCTGAGGAGGCACATTTCATAGCCTCTGGTCTCTCAACCGAGGTTGTTGAGACCATCCTCCAATCTAGAGCTCCCTCAGCGAGGAAACTGTACGCCCTGAAGTGGAGACTCTTCACTTCATGTTGCGGAGACCGCCGGCTTGACCCAGTTAACTGCCCGATTGGTACAGTGCTGGAGTTCTTGCAGGCCCGTTTCTCCACAGGGTTAACCCACTCCACCCTGAAGGTCTACGTGGCGGCTATAGCGGCCTACCACACCACTCTTGGTGGTCAGTCAGTAGGCAAGGACTCCCTGGTTACACGTTTCCTCTGCAGTGTGATGAGGCTGAGGCCTCAGGTACGATCTCGTGTCCCCCCTTGGGACCTCGCTGTGGTGCTAGAAGCTCTCTGTAGGCCTCCCTTTGAACCTATCGAGGAGATATCAGATCGTCTTCTTACATTAAAGACTGTGTTTCTCTTAGCAATATCTTCTCTAAAGAGAGTTGGGGATCTGCAGGCCCTTTCTGTGGCCCCTTCCTATCTTGACTTTGCACCCCGTCTGGCCAAAGCTTTTCTGTATCCTCGTGTGGGGTATGTCCCGAAGGTCCCCACCTCTACACCACGGCCTGTCGTACTTCAGGCTTTTTGTCCTCCTCCCTCCAGGATGCCCGACCAGCAGAGGCTTAATTGTTTGTGTCCAGTGCGAGCACTGGATGCATACGTTCACAGAGCTGCCCTGTGGAGAAGGGCGGACCAACTGCTTGTTTGCTATGGTCCCCCTAAGAGAGGTCTTCCTGCTTCCAAGCAGACCCTAGTTGATGCCATTACTGTTCCCTATGAGTCCTCTGATCTCCCCTCACCTTTGGGGGTCAAGGCTCACTTAACTAGAAGTGTGGCGGCCTCCAAGGCCTTTCTGGCAGGTGTGCCTATGCAGGACATCTGCAACGCTGAGGGTTGGTCTACGCCCCTCACGTTCGTCAGGTTCTATGACCTAGATTTGCAAGCCACCCCAGGCTCTTCTGTTCACTTGCAATAGCTGTGCTGTTCCACACTAGGCAGGGATTTGCAAGTCTGGCAGCGTGGAAATCTCGTTCCCCTAGTGTTTTCCGAGGCAGCTCAAGTTTCTGAAGGGGAAAGTCCCAGGTTCCGTATGTAACCATGGTTCCCCGAGGGAACGAGACACTGCGTCTCAAGGCCATACTTCCAGCATCCCTACTAGAGTTTTGCTTCATTCCTAGAAGCTGATGCCGGCTGCACCTCACGTGCTTTTAAGTTTCCTGGTCGTTACGTCACTCGCCCGTGACGTCTCGCCCATCGATTGGACTGATTACACATATGATTCAGAGCATGATATCGCTGAAGGCATTCCCCTGGCATTTTTCGACTCAGCGTCTTGTTCCCTTGGGGAACCATGGCTACATACGTAACCTGGGACGTTTTTACATTGTGTGCAGTTATTACATTATGAGTTGCTACATCCCTGCTAAGCCCTGTTTACCTGTTTAATTTGGGCTAAACATTGATTTGTATTCAGAAGTATATTTGTGTCAGATTTGATCTTGCATTAAAATGACATTACGGCAAGTGTAAGCCTGCCTTTTTGTATGGCAAATACAAGTTCACATAGCCAGTCTTATTATTATTATTATTATTATTATTATTATTATTTATTTATTTTTTTTTTTTCTTGTCACGTGGGTTTATTTTAATTTCATTTTATTGAGGAGGTAATTGAAAATGTCTCAGCTGCCTAGCCTTAATTCATTAAACATGGACATTCTCTGTGCCTTAGCATTCTCTAAAGCCTCCGCTATTGACTCATGTATAACACAGATATGCATCTTATTATGCTTTCATTCTAGTTTTGCCAGAAGCAAATTCATAAGCAGTTGATTTCACACCTCTATGAGAATTTAGTGGCTGCCTCTGGTCCAGAAACCTAATATTGTACACAACTGTGTGAAGTATTATTGAATTATAAATACATTAAAATCATTCTTTGCTGCTAATTTTGAAAGTCTGTGGTTTATTAACCTTCCGTTTCGGCGTTGTCAGAGCTCCTTAGTAATGACAACACTGACGGATTCATTATCAGTTGAACTGCATGTTGGCCAGACGGCAAAATTAAAATGGAGCTCTTCTCACGGTGACATGCACATACACACCTGATTTGCTTCACACTTATCTCACTTGAACTGTTAATAAGTTATTTTGTGGGATCGGTTTTGTGTTTCGGTAAGTGACCGTAATTGCAGGGACAAGATTTCTACCGTTATGCATAATTATATTTTCTAAGTACACTACAATCACATTCACTTACTTCTAAGTGCTATACTTAAATTGAATAAAATCATAAAAAAATAAATAAATAAATAAAATAATTAAACAAAGGCTGAGAATTTTTCACTTAAGTCAAAAATGGATTAAATTAACACTAATGGACATGCAGTTTGCAGCTTTCATATCAAATTCCTCTATTTTCTCAGAATTCTATTAATGTGTTTTAACACTAAACAGCTTTAATATATAATGTGCACTGACATTTGACTGGGATTATTTTTATGCTGACTGATTCATTGAAGTAATGACACTTCATTTACATGATGTGAAAGGAAATGTCTCATTATAAAATCTGTTGACCACTGGCAAATAAAGCTGACATGTGATTCATGATTTTTTTTATTTTTTTTTTTTCCCCACTTATCTGTGAATAAACTGAGGCTGCCAGTACCATTTCTAGGCATAGGCGAGCTAGGCGGTCGCCTAGGGCGCCACCAGCTGAAGGGGTGCCAATGAGTGCACGTACTGGCACTACGTTTTAGCAGGGTTGTGATAAAGAGTGGCACAGTCACCCTGAAATATGACTGCCACCCCCACTGGATCCCCAACATCACTGGGCTAGAGTACTGTCAATCTGACGATGCCTGTATGCCATTGGATCAGAGCACTGTCAATTGCTGCCTGATTGTTGCATGCTTGCATTTGGAGCACTCATCAACGCCATTAGATCAATGGGCTCTGTCAGTGCTTTGGCAAGGTAACACTTTTTTTTTTTTTGCCATGCAATAAAGCCAAGTTCAAAGGCCAATTTTAAATATTGGTACAGTAAATAAAGTGCACAAAATCAGTATTTTGTTTAGGCAGTATTTGTGGCAGTTGATAAATCATGTTGCGAGATTTGTCCAAAAGGTGTGAGTTTTTGAGCCAATGCATTGTTAAAGGATCAGCGTGTCATATAATATTCCCATATAAACTTTAAAAGCCAATTAAAAAATATTGGTATAGTAAAATTCGCTAATTCACAATATCAATACATCCTTTATTAAACCACTTTGCTGAATTTAATGCATCCTTGCAGAGGTGTTGAAATGCTGAATCAATTCATTCACTTCTAACACAGCACTTAATGGGAGCAGCGTCATACACATAGAGGGCAGAGCACGTTATTTAAAGGGGAAGTTCACTCGTTAATGAGTAGCAAAGGATTAAGTAGCTGCATTGATTATTATTATGCCACTGATCAGGCTTTTATATGTAGTTTGGGGTAACAAAGGGTTTTATAGGTTTGACTGAAATAATAATGCAATAACTGGCACTTTAATTTTCAATGTTTCAAGCAACAACAACAAAACAATTGAACAAAAAAACAGATAAAGACAAAAAGTAGCCATTGATAGTATCTAAACGTATCCAAATCCAAATGTAATAAAATTAATTTATGTGTGATTTATGTGTAAATTATGTGCAATGTCTTAGCTACTAGAGATTGTTACATAGGGCTATAAAGGCATCTAGTGGCAACACAATGATATTATAGATAATAAATTGTGCAAAATGTTTATCTTAAGTCAATTTACAAATAATGCATTCAGATTTGTGGAACTCACAATGTGCTGAATCGCCACAAATTAGTGTCGTTACTATGACAACCAATTTGAATATGACAAGAAACTGGTGTCTGAAAAGAACATATATATATATATAATTTGGGGGGGGGATTCCGCCTAGGGCGTCAAACCGGCTAGAAACGGCCCTGGAGGCTGTGTTCCAATTCACTTACACTATTTCACTGTTTAATTGACATCTTGACTTCAAAACTCATTAGTTAAGGTTGCTGTGTTGGGATTTGTTTACATTTTTCGGGGAAATCAACCTATAAATGGCTGACACAGTGTACTTACAGTTGACTCTGCACATTCAACTGGGATAAAAGGAAGTATTTTAACATGTGAAATATTGTTCACATCAGCTTTAACCTTAATTCAAGGCCTGTGTTTTATTGGGATGCACTTGAAAAACAGCAGTTCAATGATATACTTAATTAACAATGTGCTCTATCTTAATGCTATGTCAACTTGTCAAGGATCTTATTCAAAGTGTGTGGGTTTTATCCAATCTCGTCTTATCACTGCTGTGTTCTTGAGCGTCACGTTTAACCTCAGGTTCATCTTGAATGGACAGTCCTGCAATCAGTGTTCTGTACTTTGCTCAATGACAAACAAACTTTATGTACTGTTTTATGAAATGCTAATAGCTTTGTCAAATTGAAATGCTAATAACTTTGTTATCATGCTAAATTTTGCATAAAATTTAAATTAAGCAATAAACTGGTGTGAATTATGAATACAGTCATGGCTAAAGGGCACAGGCACAATACACGTGGGTGAAACCCCTTTAGCAATGAGTACTTTTCACATGCTTTCAATATGGCCCTCAAGGCCTTATTGCTGTATAAAACAGGTAAAGCATGATATAAATATTAAGGACACAGTTCTATTTTAATGTTTTTATTTGTTTATTCATTTTATTTAGCAAAGTGCTGTCTTTTCACTAGAATATACAGTCCCTGACATGTAAACGATAACTGAACAGCATAGAGTTATTATACCGTATAAAACAGTGTGTTCCGTTCCTTGCATATGATTAGTCAAGTATCGGTCGTTCCAAGAGTGCTGAAATAACAGCACTGGGAAATTTGACTTTTTATAATATGACTCAGCTTGTTATTGTGTTCCTTCCAGGCAGATTATCAGTCTGTGGCTCAGGTTACATTTTTATGCCAGTTGCAGCAAGCAATTGTCTTCATGAGTGACTCATTATTCAAATGATTCATTCAAAAATGCTGATTCACGCAGGAGCGAATCGACTGACTTTATTCATTGATTTATTCTTCAGCTGATTGGATCAAAACTGCTGATGTGTGATGGAACTGAACCCACAATATAACATTGCTGCAACACAATCTCAAGGCACTTTGTAACTGTTTAAAATTTGTACGAATTTGTATGATCTCATTTGTACATTTTCTATAGGATTTTATATGATCAGTCCCATTGATTGTTAAGATTTAGTAATTTTCATATGAACCAAATTGTTTTCTCATGAGACTAGGTTGATTCATTTTGCATTTGATTTGCGATATCAATTTGATTATCTTATGTCTCTTTGTGTTTTTGTTATATCACTTAATATTTAATTAAAGTTTTAATTTTGACAGGGTTGTACTGGAAATTAAATATCAAACACAAACTATTTATTTATATATTTAGTTGCTTACTTGTTTGTTTGTTATATTTCATGCTATCCCAAATGAGGAGCAAAAACAAACATTCAATTTTAGCAATAAATTTTTCATTTGAGCATCCATTTTGAGAACTTAAATTATTATTTTAACATCTGAATATAATTATAATTTAGTTTAAAAAAAATGCTCATAGCTACCATTGCTTGCCAAAAAAAATGCAATGCAATGCAATAATTATTAAAAAAAAAAAAAAAAAACATATATATAATTTAAAAAATCAATAAAATAGCAAAAACAAACAAAAACACAAAAATGTTTATTAAATGTTAAATTTATCAGTCAGGATCGAGAAATTGTAATGACATGTTTCATGATTTTATTTGCAGCATATACTCTTTCTCTCTTTCTATTTAACATGACCTCCAACATGTTTCATACTTTACATGTTTTAGCTATGTGCTGAATTTAGCTCTTCATTAACATGGCACGGGGTCCTGTCATCAGACGGCATGTGTACTAGCTCAAATGAATTGCATAGCAAAGCTTGATTGCCTAATTTGAGACAGTAATAGCCTTGAGATACCCCTCACCTGATCCTCTATCCGATAATCAGCACTTCCGCGATAACACACGCATAGACACACACACACACACACACACATCCACCCCCAGGCTCTGCTTGAATGGGCGAACACTCCCTATCCCCACAGGGACAGGTAAATCAACCTCAAAGCTGTGATATGAGAAGCCCTGGATATTTGAACCAGCGTATGTAAATGACAGTTATTTTTAGATTATTTTATTTTTAGTAATTCAGGCCCAGAATGTGTGTGTGTGTGTGTGTGTGTGTGTGTGTGTGTTTGTGTGTGTCTGTGTGTGTGTGTGTGTGTGTGTGTGTGTGTGTGTGTGTGTTTGAGTGCCAGTGTGGCTAAACAGATATCAGTGATTCAAAGCAACCCTTTTAAAAGCTACTGAAGTAAAACACTGCAGGAATTGCTTGCAGATCTTCGCTGCCCTTTTTCCACCGAGCACTTGGTGTGTGACAGCTCTTTACTCGTTCACTGCACACGAGTGCCAGTTCTTTTTCTCCACCCCCCAGTTTGTCTTTTCTTATTTAGATGAAGCATGTTTGTATCACATTCAATGCACCTGCATATCATTGATCCCAACCGACAATGTGCGCTCTAAGCCACTTCTGAATGTGAAGATGGATGGCTACGACGAGATTAGCCATCTATGGTATTGATGCCAGCGCAGGGACTGAAACTGTAGTGAGGCTGTGCACAATCTCCACCACACAATCCAACAGGGAAATTCCACTGTTTTTTGATATCAGGCTTATTTTATCTGTATCGACTTCTGCTGACAGATTCTGTTGTCTGAGGGTTGTTGTTTTAGGACAGGAATTCCTCATATTGATATCACGAGGAGCCTGCTTAAACTGTTTTGAAATCATCTAGCCGTTTATTGTTCCTTTATTCCGGGGGCATGTCCCACAACTTGGGGAAAAAAAGCCACTGAGTGCTTTAAATAGTACTTTCTTTGGATGTTTACAATGGTGCCTAGGGGAAACAGTTATTATTCTTTTATTTTATTGTTCTTTCATCTCCCATTTTGGGTTCAGTTGTTCCAAATTTGTGGTTTCTCTGCTTCTGGGCCACAAGGGCACCCTGGGACTCCATAAACAGTCCCAGTGGGGGTTCAAGGCTCATTTGAAGACTCAACCAGGAATAACAGTCATCTTCTTTGGATAAAGAACAATAATGAGGTTATAGTTATGTTTAATGCTTAGCTATATCTAATTTAAGAACAAACTTTGTCATAGATTTTTTTCATGAAATCCCTTTGGATAAATAAATATCGACACAAATGAGACAATTGCTGAGATGCTGACAGTGAATGCATAGAGCTTAAAACGTTAATAATTTAATGTGATGTAGTGACACATGTTTCATATACTTAAGTAGTAGTAATTTTAATAAGAGTAAATTATGCATAATTACAATCATCTAACCCTAAACCAACCCCCAATCCTGACCTTAACTCTATAGTTAAAATAACTAATGATTATCACTCAGTACTTATTTGTGTAATTACACTGTAAACTGTAACAACACCTTAAAATATAACCATATGTGTGTGTGTGTGTGTGTGTGTGTGTGTGTGTGTGTGTGTGTGTGTGTGTGTGTAAAATATAACCATCAAAATTGATTGTAGATTAGGATAGCTTAGATCGTTAGGTCTAACATGTTGGGGAATTACAGTTAAAACCCAAAGGACCAGGTGTTGTTGAATGAAGGCAAGAAGTCAATAGATGCAATTCAATTGAAGAAATTTACTGAAGAACATAGTTTGCAGTTTCAGGCAGAAGTCAGCTTTAAAGGGATCCCTGGGTATTAAGACTTGTATGGCTTAATATAACATAAATGAAGTCTCTTACTGAAATATGTAGTAGAAAACCCATTAAAGATTTATGTTATTTTAAAAAATCACATCGTTTTATACATATGTTGGACTATGGGGGAGTCATCATTCTGATGACTTAAAATGGTTGCACTCAGTGAGCTAGCGTTACTGTTGCTATTTTTACCACAACACAACTCGGAATAGACAACTAGGAAAATAAAATACTGATATGATGACCACAGCTACTGAAAGAGCTTACAGGTGGCGATGGATATAATCATAGACTTAAACCAAATGCTGTACCATTGATTTTTCTCCACAAGGAGTGTAAATGCCCTGGATATCGAAGGAAATCCACGCTGAGAAACTCCTCTAGCGGCCACGGGTCATGTTTACATCCTAACAGATGGCATCTAGCGTTTCTTGTCTCAGCCGTTTATAAGCTCTTTCAGTAGCTGTGGTCTACTAAAAGACTCAAAGGCATCAGGGCTAAAGTGGACAGAAAAAAGAAGTGAGTCTTTAGGAAGTTTTATTCGTCCACAGGCATCTTCCCATTCTTTACACCTCTTCTTATCGCTAGGAAAGCAGTGAAGTCTTACATCGCTTCTCTTGTTGCCCTTCGACTGAAAATTACAACCAACAGCCGCACAATGTGGTATCGTATCAGTATTTTATTTTCTGAGCTGTGTATTCTGAGTTGTGTTGCGGTAAAAAGCACCAGTATCTCACCGAGTGCAACCATTTGATGTCATCGACACAGAATGTACTGTGCCCATAAAATAATGGCGCCCCCATAGTCAGTAGATGTAGATTTTTTAAAATAACATACATTTTCATGGGTTTTCTACTACATATTTAAATAAGAGACATCATTTACATTATATTAAGCTATACATGTCTTAATACCCGGGGATCACTTTAACACTCGCACGGAGTTCGTCGGCCGCTCTGCTTACAATTCAAAATCACCAACAATTATACCCTGACAGAGGTTGCTAATTGCGTCAATACATAGGCCAGCAACAGTCTGGTTGGTTCAAAAAACTAGATAAACTTAGACAGTTTCCACATATGGACCTAAATGCTTCAAGCATATCTCCAGCTGATTGGGCAGGCATCAGCGATCAGGGATCATACAAGATAAGTGTCTTCCAGACACCTATTCTTGATCAGGATGGTGTCAGCTGGCAGAGACAGTCTTCTAATACAGAGAGAGAGAGCTACCAGCACACACACATACACACAGAGCACTTATCAGAACTTCAAGGCCGCCTAGCCCTAGCTAGAATTTTATCAGTATGGTTCGTTACACACACTCTATGCAGTCATCATCTTATAGAGTAGAAGTACAGAATAAAGCGGAATTCTTTAATATCTCTTAAGCACACACGTAAGTCTCAGATACTGTTGCTCACATAGATGGGAGGTCATCCTGACCTCCTGACATGGCTCTGTGACCTTTAGGGAAGGAATAGATCTCGGCATGTAAAGCATAAGGTTACACATTTCACTCTTGCTGCACTGCTCTAATGAGAGACCAACAACTTCTATCTATAATTATTATTATAGATGGCACCACTAACTTAAGTGAATCATCCAATAATCTAGGAGGTGAAATACTGATCCATAACTTGATTAATAGTTAAACAAGAAATATTAATAAAATAATTAATATCAGAAGGAAGGATATGGTCCGATCGGGATCCACTCCATCCTCTCCTTCAAACCTATCTATCTATCTATCTATCCGTCCGTCCGTCCGTCCATCCGTCCATCCATCCATCCATCCATCCATCCATCCATCCATCCATCCATCCATCCATCCATCCATCTCATCATCAATCAAAGCATTTTTCATAGTGTAGACTGATGTTGACGTGTAATGTCTCTCAAACCTTGGTACTTTTCAAGCACAGACACGTACATGTCATATACGGTTCAGGAACAGCCTATTCCATAGCGTTCTTTCTTATACATAAGCTTCTTTACTTCCATATTTAAAGTTCTATCTTGAAACTGCAGAGTAATGTAGCCCCGGTCACATAACATATTTCCCAAGGCTCAGACGTGTTTTGAAAACCAGAAGCCTCACAGTCTGTCTCTGTCTGTTTGTCTGTCAGTCTGAGCTGATTCTCATTTACTTTGGTCAGCATCACAGCTTTAGCATATCACCTTGTTATATAATTTCCCTACAGAGAGCAGGAAGCGAGAGATGCTAGTTTGAAAATTCAGAGGTCAGATTTAGTTCACAGTCAGAAAATGGGTTGTTTAAGTGCGAAAACAACAACTGTTGTTACTGTTTTTACCGCTTTTTTTCCCACGCTTTTCACTTTTTATGGTGTCTGCTTGCCTGGTGTGAATAACTGGCCATATGAATTTTGGTTACTTGTCTTTTTTTTCATAATTTTCTTTCACTCCTTTCCATTGCCACAGTGACATATGATTAATGCAGCTGTTCCTACTTTGTCAAGCAACTTTTTATAAAAATTTGCTGGAATAATGGATCTGTAATTAAGCGGTAAAATGACCCTTTTGTGAAGCTCAGAGCATCGTGATTACATGTCATAAGAGGTCCATTGTTACCCAGACAAATTGAAAGTTCTGATTAGCACTGTGAACAGTCTTTCTTTCTTTCTTTCTTTCTTTCTTTCTTTCTTTCTTTCTTTCTTTCTCACATGATATTTTGATAACCAAAGGTTAGGGACATTTTATCAATGTATTTTTAAGGAATAAACATACCAAATCTTATGTTTAATATGCATATATTTATTTAATCAGTTTGATATAGCCATTGCAGCGATTTTAACATATTATGCTTTGACAAGTCATGCTTATATGAAAAGTCAGTCATTAACTGTGTCAATATAACTGGGTCAGAAATCAAAACCAAAAAACAATGTTACATAAATACACAGTTTGTATAATTGGGTTACACTTTATTTCGATAGTCCACTTTAGACATTCTACTAACTATAAGTAACTCTGTAACTACATGTCAACTAATCTCATTAATCTGCTACTACATGTCTACTAACTCTCAGAGTAGACTGTTAGGGTAGGTTTAGGATTAGTAGAATAAGCTGACATACACTTGCAATGTTTCTCATAGTCAGTGTGTTGTATGTTGTGGACCCATCAAAATAAAGTTAGAAGATATTAAGTCTACTAACACTCTAATGACTGCTAGTTGACATGCAATTGCAAAGTTTCTTACTGTTAGTAGAATGTCTAAAGTGGACTATGGAAATAAAGTGTTACCTATAATTGTAATGAAGGTATGCGATGATTACAGTAAATTAAAACCCTATAATATGTAATTGTGAAATGGCTCACCCTTCCTTTGTGTACTTTGATAGTTCAGGTACTGTTATTATATCAAAATCCACAAAAGGAAGTACTGTAGAGTGGAAGTATAATACAGAATGAGAGGTGTGTGTTTATGTTTTTATATCAGTATAAACTTTGTAAACACACAGCAGCAATAAATAAAGATGATATGAAAAATACATATTTTAAATGCACAGTAACATACAGCAGATTTTCTCTGGATTGGTATTATTCACTGGCCAATTTCAGCATAACATGCATGAACCCATATTTCTGCTGACCTAGAGGAAGCAGTATTGTTGATGGAGACAGGAACATTGCAGTTTGTTTTTCTTAATATGGCTACTAAATGAGACCCTAAATCAACAGAATATGCTTTATGACAGCTAATTGTTTTCATTTTGATATGATAATCAAAACCACATAATCAAAATTACACAAGAAACGCATTTGTACTTAATTCACTTACATAAGTAAGTAAATAAATAAGTAAACAAATGAATGAATGAATGAATAAGTGTTCATGAACCTTTCTGATATTCTAGAAAGAGGCAGAACACTGCATTATGCTGACAGATCTAATATAGCAATACTGAGTGTTTTGTATTGATTGATTGATTCACACACACACACACACACACACACACACACACACACACACACACACACACACGTTATATACGTAAAAATGCATAATTATATTGTAAATACATTTGATTTATAAACAATAATTTAGTTTGCCCCTTCTGCAACAATCATTACAGTAAATTTCAAATTACATTTCACTAAATGCTCAAACATTGTTTTCACTTATTAAATAATGAGCAGAACTGATGTTTATCTGTCAGAGATTTGCATGGAGGAACAGCTGTTTCAAATCAGACTGCAGACCTACATATGTTGACTGAAATTGATTCACCAGTATTTAATATTGTTTTAGTAACACTGACTAGACATGAGCCATATGCTATTAGATTGTTATGAAATAGCCCACCTCTGAAAAACCACAGGTATTACCTTAAATTACATTGGTGATTGGTTAACTTGCAGTAATTTGCTTAATTGAGGTCTTCAGTAATGAGATAATAGAGACATACAAAAGAGATGTCTCTAAACAGTGCTGACCTGTAAAGCGCTGCTGATAAAGTATGCAGTTTGTAAAACAAGACTGACACAGGTGTAACATGACTTTTTGCTTGACTAAAATCTACAGAAATAACAATGATGAGTCAGCATCACAGTAAAATTATGAGCAACATTGTACATCAACATAATAGTGCAAATTTACATTTACATTACATTTACATTTGTTGACTTTCTATAGATAATGTTCCTTACCACTGTCATAACGGTGTGCAGGTGTAATATCATCCTATTGAAAACTGCATCCATTATCATATTCATGTTCAGCTACCAAAGTGGATTATAGGGAGGCAAGAATAGCTTTACTGGAACTACTTGCAGCAGTTTGGGTTTTTCTTACATACGCTATGTATTGTAACTTCAGTGAAATGCTAATATGCCCGTTCCTGATTTGAGTATATACTAGTCATTAGAAGCTTTTAGGTTTTATTGCATTTATTTTTTACCAATTCCCTCATTATTTAATTCCTACAATGTTATCTTTCCTCTCACATGCCTCTGCAAGTGTCTCCACTTTTGCAGAGATGTTTCTTCCTGCCCTCTCTTACACAACAATGTGTGACCTTTCGCAACTTCCAGCAGATTTTTTTCCCTTTTCTTTTCTTTTCTTTTCTTTTCTTTTCTTTTCTTTTCTTTTCTTTTCTTTTCTTTCACATTATCTATGTTGTGGACTGGTAAAAACAGAACAAATTTCCTGGCAATAATTTTCAATATAGTGAAAATGAGTTTCGATTAGAGCTCTCAGGCTTCAAAATGAAAGGGAAAGCACTGTATAAGTATCTAACTGCAAATGTAGTCAATATAATTTGTATGCTATGTCTTCTTAGCTACCTACACATTGTTTGTTTGGGTATCCTGACCAGCCTGTCACAGCAACAATTGCCCAAGCAACACAAGTTTGGGCTGAGGCTATATGTGTTTTTCTGACCAATGGCAAACAGAGAGTGTTTGAATGCAATTCAAATTATATTTTTTATTGCAAAAAGGTCAAACCAAAAAATTATTATTATAGGATCAATTTGACCCACACAATAAACATTGTACCCAGAAATTGAACAATGTAGTAGTTTTTTTTTTAGTTTTTTTTTTTATTTATTTATTTAGACTTCCATTTTTTCTTGTATATTACATCTGCTAGATTCCTGACTGGTAGTGTCGTATTGAGTTTTTGGATTATATTTCATTCATTGTATAAAACATTTTTTTTATTTTTTATTTATTTTATATATATATATATATATATATATATATATATATATATATATATATATATATATATATTAGTATCACATGATTTTCTATTTCTGTAATTCAAAAGAAAAATTTACATCCATAAATTAATACTCTGTTAGGTAGATCATGATGTGCATCGCAAATTGATGTTATTCAGCTTCCAATATTAGGAAAATGCACAGATGGATCCATCCCTCATATAGAAAGACATGCTCTACTGCCTCTCATAGATGAGGTTATTAGTCCTTAGCAGAAACACACATACACAATCACTCACACACACACACACTTCTCATAATCAACATCGAGGATGATGGGGATAAAGCATTTATTAGCACAGGGCTGAATGAGGATGATGCACAAAATTATTCATCACCAGGGTACATTCTGTGTTTGTTAGACAGTGTGGAAATCTCTTATCACACTCAAAGTTAACCCCCTGGGGTCGAAGCCCGCACTGGTGCTGTCTCGTATTTTCTTTATGAATGCGAAAAGAACTAAACATGCATGTCAGTTTTGATCGTACAGATAAGAATAAGGTATCATTTGAAACTGCAAACGGCTACTAGAAGACAGTTTTTATTGCTCAGACGCCATCATTTACTAACATCTATGTCGTTCCAAACCTGTATGACTTGAAAAAGAAGAAAAGAAAAAAAAAAAAAAAACAGTTATTAAAAATTATTTAATATTTTGTTACACTTTATTTCGCTAGTCGTTTTTACACATTTTACTAGCGATAGACTTATTAAGGTTGTGGTACTGGAAAAATGCTGTTGTATATATTATATTTAAAATGGTACAATGATTTTTCATGATTTTGCCCATATCGGTACTTGATATGTTTACCACTTTATCACAACTGATAGAAAACCATCAAATGTGACAACAGAGGAACAAGCTGGAACAAACAGATAAAACTTCCAGAAACCACTGTCGGTAAACACAATCCGCCGTGCCATCTGCAGATGCCAACTAAAGCTCTATTATGCAAAAAGGAAGCCATATGTGAACATGGTCCAGAAGCGATGTCATGTCCTGTGGGCCAAGGCTCATTTAAAATGAACTGTTTCAAAGTGGAAAAGTGTTCAATGGACAGACGAGTCCAAATTTGACATTCTTGTTGGAAATCACGGATGCCGTGTCCTCCGGGCTAAAGAGGAGGGAGACCTTCCAGCGTGTGATCAGCGTTCAGTTCAAAAGCCAGCATCTCTGATGGTATGGGGGTGCATAAGTGCATACTGTATGGGCAGCTTGCATGTTTTGGAAGGCACTATGAATGCTGAAAGGTATATAAAGGTTTTTAGCGCAACACATGCTCCCCTCCAGACAACGTCTATTTCAGGAAAGGCCTTGTGTATTTCAGCAGGACAATGCAAAACCACATACTGCAGCTATTACAACAGCGTGGCGTCATAGTAGAAGAGTCCGGGTGCTGAATTGGCCTGCCTGCAGTCCAGAACTTTCACCTATAGACAACATTTGGAGCATCATTAAAACGAAAAATACGTCAAAGACGACCACAAACTCTTCAACAGCTGGAAACCTATATCAGGCAAGAATGAGACCAAATTCCAACACCAAAACTCCAGAAACTCATAAACTCGATGCCCAGACATCTTCAAACTGTTTTGAAAAGTAGAGGAGATGCTACACCGTGGTAAACATGCCCCCGTCCCAACTATTTTGAGACCTGTAGCAGGCATCAAATTTGAAATGAGTTCATTTTGTGCATAAAATTTTAATATTTCTCAGTTTAAACATTTTTTATGTTATCTACGTTCTGCTGTGAATAAAATATTGGCTCATGTGATTTGAAAGTCTTTTAATTTTCATTTTATTCAAAAAAAAAAAAAAAAAAAAAAACTTCCCAACATTTCCGGAATTCGGGTTGTAGAAATTTTTTTCTAATTATAATTTATATAATCATTTGGAACCATTCCAATGAGATTCTTATAAGACTTGACATTCCTATGAGTTCCCATACAATTCCCATACAATTCTCTTATCGGAATCCTTTAGGATTTTTTGACAAAATGAAAATTTAAATGGCGGATTGAATGCAAAACTGCGATGATTGACAGTGATTGCAATGGATGGGTCAAAAACCTGATGCAAACTAATAGATCTGCCACTTGTTCTATGTAAAATATAATATATGTAAATGTAATATATTATTCTTATTGGAAGATTGCATGTTTAGTATAAGCCAATAATATTTCAAAAATAAAACAAAGTAAATTAATTAAAAACATTATTTGTATCACTCTTTTACTGAATATGGAGCACTAAGAAGGGCCACACTTTATTTTGAGGTTAATTTTTCGCCATTAAGAAACCATTACGAGCTTTGCCTAAATAAACTCCTAATTTATTGCTTAATAGTTAGTAAGGAATAGTTGTTAAGTTTAGGTATTGGGTAGGATTAGCAATGTAGAATATTGTTATGCAGAATATGTGCTTTACATATGTACTAAACAGCCAAAATATTAATTATAGGCATGCTAATAAGCAACTAGTTAATATTGAGAATTGGTCCCTATACTAAAGTGTTACAGTTTATGATTGAAAACAAACAACACATCTGTTACAGCAGAGTTTCAGGCAGTGATCTTAATAAAACTGTTTGCAATTCAGTTATCTATGCTGCTTGTCACTTATTGTATCAGTTTACTATCTATACCGTGGTACTGAAGCCAAATCTGTGGTATTGAGCCATCACTAGTACTTATGTACTTGCGAAGTTATTTATAGTCAAATGTCTGTTGGGGGACCATCAAAATAAAGTATTAGTAGATATTAAACAGACAGTCTAATACTTTAATGACTGCTAGTTGGTATGTAGGTGCAAAATTACTGATAGTTAGTAGACTGTCTAAAGTGGGCTATCGAAATAAAGTATTGCCACATTGTGTTCCCGCAAAAGAAAGAAATGTTTTAAAACAATGGCACTGAGAAAAAAAAAGCATTTCACCTCTAGTCTGAAGCTAATTATGTGATTTTGTACTGTACCTAATGGAGAAATCAAAATGATAACAGTTTATTAACAATTTATCATGACAGAATTTGATCTGCATTTGAAGATTTGCTAACGCAACTTGGTTGCAATGTGAACAATCTTTGAAATGCCTCTGGCGTTTCATTTCTCTTTTCTTCCTGTTTGCGTAGTTTTTTTTTCCCTTTCCATGCTAGTGAACTTCACTTCTCTTAAAGAAAGCTTTTCTCTTGGTATAACTGAGTTCTGTGCATACTGTTGCCAACCTCTTTGGCAAGTCGGTGCAGAGTTATTTGGGCTATTTTTTCCACATGGTAGCAGTGGATAACCTTTCAAGGGGGCGGGTGTAGGCAACCTCTCCTGCACACCTTTGCACACACTTACATTAAAATATTACAGCTTATTTTAGGAGATTTATGGTTTTACTGCCACTTGATATAACTGTTAAAGCTGAAGGCTAAAATGTTGCACCCTCACACATCCCTGAAAATTGCTTTACTTTGGACATCTCGCTACAGATAGTTCTTGGAAACTTTTTTTTTTTTTTTTTTTTTAGCATTTTTAGCATTTTTAGCAATTTACCAAGTCTTGGGTGTAAATAAAAAAGGGGGTGTTAACTGATTAAACATTTTAATTGAATTCATTACATAATATGTAAATGCATTCTTGTTTTCTGTCAGCAATTTTGTGCAAACTGACGTCTTTGGTAATTGTGTTTGGTGAGGCAGCTGTAAACTTGTCAAAACAAGAAGGTGGTACTTTTTGCTTGAATTGCTCTAACGTTAGTGCAATTCCTTATTACGGAATTTACATATAGGTCACAGGGCATAATGAATTCTGGTTTTGTCTTATCATATTTTTCATTATTATTTTCTATTATTAGAATTAATCACACTATATTAGCATAGAGAAAATAATAAAGCTATTTAAATGGTTTTCATTCACCCAAAAAATGAAAATTCATCATTTACTCACCCTCATGTTGTTTCAAACCCTTAAGACTACCCATTCATCTTCGGTACACATGTTTGTCCATGCATTGAAAGCCCGAGCAACCAAAACTTTAACAAATTAAAAAATACAAAAGCATTGTAAAAGTAATCCATGAGATATGTGAGAACCAATGAGGTTTGTTCTTTCTAGTCAAGCAAGTATGGTTAAGCTTCCATATTAATCCATATTTGATATGCTCTATGTTTGTGTGATGCTCTATGATCAGTGTTAAAAATGAATAAAAGCCTAAATTAAATGTATTGCATAGAGCAATCGTGTCTCTTTAGAAGTCTTCCATTGACTCCATGAACCTTCTGATGCATTAAAGTTTTGGTTACTTGGATTTCCAATGGATGGACTATGTGTAATTATATGTATTAAACATATCTTTATTTGTGTTCTGAAGATGAAAGGAAGTCTAATGAGTTTGGAATGACAAAAGGGTGGTAAAATAATGACTGGATTTTCATTTTGAGAAAACAAACAAAGAATTGTTGAAAAGTGCACTTACACTAACGATAAGCCCTAGTATACTGAAAAGCAGGTCAAAAATATAATTTAATATCACTGAACCAATCGGTAACACTTTAGTATAGGGACCAGTTTTCACTATTAACTAGTTGCTTATTGGCATGCCTATTATTAACATATTGACTGTTTATTAGTGCTTATAAAGCACATATTCTGCATGACAATATTCTACATCCCTAATCCTACACAATTCCTAAACTTAACAACTACCTTACTATTAATAAGCAGCAAATGAGGATTTTTGTGAGGAAAAAGTCATAGTTAATGATTTATTAATAGTGAGAATTGAACCTTAAAATAAAGTGTGACCAACCAATCTATATACATTAATTTATACCTGCAAAAGTAATTTAAATGGGTTAAATCACATAAAAAAGCTATTTAAAGTAACAATTGCTGGTTACCACTTGCAGTGCAGAAACTCTCTCTGTCCAAATTCAGACAGATTTCCAGTGGGTTTTGAAACTAACTGTCCTCCAACTGTCGTCTGCATCAGAACATCAAGGAATTTCATGGGTATGTTGACTCCAGTTTGTTTGGTTTGTGAAAATCCCGCTATGATGTAAAAACTGCAGCAACATAATCTGTTTCAAAGTGGCTTTGCACTTTATTGTCCCATTTCAAAATGGGTGCTGGTGGTAAATTGTCTGTCCTCATCTATAGAAGTGTAAACTATGTGCAAACCTGCGACAGAATGATCTAAATGAAAGGGACACAAAATCAATGAGGGCAAAATTAAGTGGATCAGTTCAGGCAGTACAGGCTCAATTTAGCAAAGCTGCGATATTCACTCTGAAAACACATTGAAACAATTAAAAGGAAGGAAGGTGCTGATTAAAGGTAAAGAACACTGACAAGGCCACTCCAAAGACCCATCTACTCAACAACCTCCACTAAAAGGACAACTAGAAGAGAATTCAAAAGATTTGACTTGGGATACAATTGTATGCTTCTCGTTTTAGCACACCGAGGAGAATGGATCCAGGATAAAGTTCTGCAAAGTTATTTGCCTGCGTGGAAACTATTTGAGCGACAATTTACCTCAGGAATGACACCTCAGCCCAGGCTGTGGGTGTTCGGCTTGTGAGAGGAAGACAATAAGCTGACAATAAGCCAAACAGATTTTATAAATGTGGAAATTGAGAAGCAGCTTAACTCGATGATAGGAAGTTGGGAATGGAAAAAACAAAAACAAAACAACTGCATATTCAACTGTATAAAGAGTTATTTATTCTAAGAAAGACCATATCTGAAGTTTAGCTTTAGCGCTGTGTTTTGCTCACTGAAAAATATAGCTTATTATCTGTACACTCCGCTGTGTGATGACAGTATGCATAAATTGTATTGTGACAGGCTAATTTTCTTGAGTCTCAAGAAATTGTGTGAAGGCATTTTAACAGTAAGTCACCCCTTACACATAAAATATTTACTTGAAGTAAATATTGCTCCCTCCTTAGATTTTATGTCAATATTTCATTCATTTAATGACACATGCAAATATAGGCCATTATATTGTGATTATTCTGTATTGCTGCTACTGGTGCATCTAGACACAAAAACAAAGACAGCTAATGGAAATTAAATTAATTTTAATGTTGTTCACCCTTGGGTTCGCCTTTTACAAGAACCAACTTACATTAATTTTGGCAGAATATTGGTAAAATGCTGTAAATGTCTAACAGCTAAAATGCTGGGAAATAATCAAATGCGAATGTAAATAAAGTTAACCCAGCACACTGTTAAACTCAGCACTTGCAGAGATGGAGTTCATGAGAAACCGAGGTGCTCTGAAAACACGGTATTATTAGCTCACGAAACCCCGTTTGGGTAACCCTAATTTAGACTTCATGAATTACATGGGCTCAGATTCCCTATTAGCACTTTTGGTGGGGAAAATGAAATTTATGCACTTTCAGATATTTCAAAGCATTCGACAACATGCCATTTAACTAATAGGCATACAAGCTAAGAATGCATCCATAGATATTTCTGCATCGATCACACACAAAACAGACCTTAAACATGGCTCTAAATTTTAATAGATATATTTATCATCCCAAACAGTCTATGTTTGCCTCATCTCCCGTGAGACATAACGCATGGAGGTCAGCGAAAATATGCAGGGGTTAGAAAAATGCAACCTCTGTCCCCTTTCACAGAGCAAACACAGACAGAACAACTCTATACCACCAGCAAGATTATACTGACCTTTAGTCCTCTCACTGTTATCCCTCTTCTCTCCATATCTCCTGCCATTTCCTGGGAAGGCCGAACGTCGTACAATTACTGTCACTCAGAGCATAATATAGCAAGAGTTGCTGTCTTACTCAGCTCTGCAGCGGACACAGGAAGTGGAAAGTGGAAGCTCTCTGCGATGTAGTGTGCATATCTTAATAACTATTGGGATTTCCATACACAGACCGGAGAGACAATTAGTTGACTATCAAGCAAGCAAGACACTTTCCCAAAAATGAAGTGTCAAAGTGGTATGTAACGATAAATTGTCGGTAACGCATTATCTTGGTGAAACTTGCAGACCTGTGGTTTGTAAGTGTCCTTACCAAATCAAAACACCGTGAGAGTACTGTGGGACAGTGATTTATCAAATAGTAATACTATGGTACTTTTGTTACACTGAATCATTATCATATTTACATACCATGGTATTGACCTGGTATACTGCAAGGTACTTGGGAAAAAAAAAAAAAACATACCATGTCCACATCATTGCATGAATAACTGAATAATTAATATTTTGGGGGGAAAAAAAGAAGAAAGAAAAATATACATTGCCTTATTTTTCTACATCTCATTCAGAATTTATTCAAGCTGTGACTCATGCATTTCTCTTCATAATTTATTTTTAATGGATTCGGTTTGTAGTTCTCCAGTCTAACTTGTCTGGGAGAGTTTTACCTCACAGCTGTAGACCCAAGTCATTGATTTATGAATTGTGGACAAAAGTAATGTGGTTATCACAAAGCATATGCATTGGAAATTACAACACATCTGCAAGCTTTCTAAAGAATTTGAAATATTTAAAGCACATGAAAAGTAGGTGATTAATAATGATTCATTATACTCTAAAAGACAGTGCACAATTAAGCTCCAAATCAAAATTAGTATGTTTGAGCAATATTAACATAACGGTTGGAATCCTTATGTCTCATAAGTAGGTGTAGGAAGGACAAAATGAATAGGAGAAACGGCAATTCTCCGCAGGAAAATATATTCTAATCTGAAATCAAAAAAAAAAAAAAAAAAAAAAGAAAGAAAATAGAATGGAAAATAAATCAAATGGAAAATAGCTGCTAGGATGTGAATGGTCTCAGATTTGCAAACTTGGCCAGTCATTTTGACCAACTTGCTTAAGAAGAACGCCTTCTAAAGGCCCATCACTTTTAAATTTTAATCTGACGTGATGCTGATGTTTTTACATTTTGGTTTCTCTCAAAAGAGCTGAGAACTGGGTCAAGTCAGTGTACCACCAGAGTCCAACTTTTAACTCCTGTTGCCCCATCTATTTTGCTCTAATCTAAGAATGCCCAGGAAAGCCACTTTATTCTCTTTTTCTCTATCTCTGTCTTTTCACTTACTCTCTTTCGTTCATCCTAATGTTGATGGACAACACAAACACCTCTTTCCCCCTCCATCAGTGAAATGGCTATTAGCATTCCTTCCTGTGAGGGTCATTAATTTTGCTTGCTTTGGCACAGACAAACTCCTCTCCTTCATCATGTGGAAGACAGTTCACTGATATATCAGCCTAAATTGAGTGACAAAGGAAGAACTTTGCCATCAGCACACACTGATGTCATTCATCGTTATAGAATGAACATATGAGGTCAGACGTTCAAATTGAATTCAGCAAAAGTTAAAAAGAAAGTGACAGCAGACTACAAACAGTTTATGCCAAGCAATTCCATGGTTCATATCTCATTTTGGAGTAGTTTTACTCCTGGTTCTCAACTGTTGGGTCGCAGGGTCTGTTCTGATAGCGGACAGAAGAGACAAAACAATGTTAAATGCAGCTAAGAAAATTTGAGTTTAATATACAATTATATGCATAGCATTTGAATCACAAAATAAATAGGCTTATTAAATTTAATCAATGACATTTTTTTAACAAATTAAATTCTAGAACATTCATTTAATGCATTTACCTATTAATTTAATGCATTTAATTTGACTTTTTGAAATTCTGTTTGATCTGATTTCTTGTGCATTTCAACTTATTCTGAAGGATTACATAACTTTTTCACAAGCCTTAACTCTATGTTAAATTGAATGAAAATTCTGTCATTTAGTCATGACGTCTTTTCTTTCTTTCTTTCTTTCTTTCTTTCTTTCTTTCTTTCTTTCTTTCTTTCTTTCTTTCTTTCTTTCTTTTGTCAGCAGTAAACAAAAATGACATGATGCACTATAAAATTATCATAACCATATAATAGCATATTGTATCTGTATTTAACTGTAATTATTGCCACTTTTATCCGACAATTATTTTTATTTTGGTTTTATTTATTTATTTTACATATTTTTTGAGAAGTTTTTAGAGAAATGTTTTGTATTTAAGTATTTTGGGTCAGGGGTTTAAAATGTAACTACACCTATATATTTATAGTATAAATTATTTATGAAGTTTTACATTTCTAAAGCTGTGCATATGTATTATTAGTATATATATATATATATACTATATTTTTTTTTTTTTTTTTTTTTTTTCAGTGCTGTCAATTTGTTCATATTGTACATTTTAGTATGTTTCCAAACATAAAAAAAAAAAAAAAAATGAACGTGGAAACATTATGAGTAAATACCAACAAATATTAACGAGATCAGGCAGAGAAAACACTTCCAATATATTTAGTTTTTGATTTCAAAGGTTGTGTGTTCCAGTAAACAAGTTATTTTGGTGTAAATTCAAATTTGTTGAGCCATCTAGCCAATTTAATCAGATGCCAATGTGGGCAAGGAGTGACATGTTTGAAAAAAAAAACAAAAAAAACATTGACAATGAACCATGAACAAACCATTGCAAGATAATGCTGCAGACATATAATACAAGTTCACTTGCAACAAGAATAAATATGATTTATGCTGAATATAATGCATTGTTCACTGTGGATTATTGGCTGAAGAGATGACTGAAACCACTGAAATTCATAAGACATTTAGAAACCAACAAATAAACTAGTCAACTTTTCTATTCATCTTACTGATACCACATTAATAATTAAGCTTATTCTTTGCCCTATGCAGTTTGTACCAAGATTTGAGTCTAAGGACATACAGCCTTCAGAGGGGTCGTAATAAAACAATCATACTGTCACAATCGTGAGCAGAGCAATTGCCAGGAAAAGAACAAACAGTTATGATAATAGTAGTAAATAAATAAATAAATAATTAATTAATTAATTTGTTGTGTTGCCAACTTGATGTCTAATATGTATTTTGAAGCAAAAATTGAGAAGCAGTAGTCTAATTGATCTATTCTGATCACAATCCATTTATCATTTAGATGTATCTTATAAGATGTACTGCATATGGAGGTGGCTTGCATGTACTAAAAGTAAACTTGTCTTGCGTGACTGCACGATGGTACAGATGAGATTTGTGCAGCCCATGTTCCCCTTTCAGCAATAAAACTGATACAGCGTGAATAAAAGGTGGGGAAAATCATGACTGGAGAGTTGGATACGTGGCTGCAGTTGTCAAAGAGCTGCAGTGAAAACACATTATGATGTCTCGTGGGACCAAACCCTCCACTGCCTCGCCTTTCATAATAGCGAGAAGCTTGTTATTGCCTCTGTGGAGCCAGCCAAGTATTTTCATTTATTTATTACTTAAATGGAAGCAAGAACACATAACTGTCTATAAAATGTTCATTTAATCAGTGTCCCAAATTTGAATATTCCATTAGTCACAGTATCATATCTTTACATAACTACTTTTGTTTGTTTTACAATTTGTAGAATCCTAAAATTGTCTTATTTCCAGATTTGATCAATGGGAAATTGGTCTCAGGAAATTGTCCAGAATTTACAGCAATTCTTGCCAGTTCTTCTCAATCCTAGTGCTTATGTTCATATCTGATGTATTTTTTTTTTTTTTTGATGTACATTTCTTTACATACACCATATAATTTCTGTACACTTTTTGAGCTGGGTCATACTGAGCCACTGAACTTTTCCTGCCAATGTCCACTGATCATTTTTCTCTCAGCCTCTTGTACAATCTGCTCAGGATTATGTTCCCAAACATGATGAGTCTTGTGGTCCAACTAACATAAGACCATCGACTCTATTTGCCCATGATCTCCACAACAAGCACAGTATGAATGCTCAGATAACAGACTGCAGGGGCTCACATGCACCAGAGCGGAGATGATAGGCAGAGTTTAACTCACTTATGCTGATGGGATTTACCATTCAGTCAAAACAGTCCTTGTGCTTGTCTGCCACGATTCTGCAAAACCCCTATCACACGCAAACTTTTTTTTGCAGAAAGTTTGCAAAGTAATTTATATTAAAATGAATACATTAATTCTTAATGAATAAATACTATAAATGTGCTGTTTAGCACACAAACCTTTAATTTTACCCATACACTAGAGTTTTATAAGTATTACATTACTTTTGATATAGAATTCAACATTTTATTATTTTATTATTGATGCAAGAGAAAAGTGAGTGGCATTTACTTATTTATTATTTTATTGTTTTTCAAATAATATTTGACACCAGGTTACTGGCTATAGGATGGTTATATAATAAACAAAAAAGTTATACAACAGTATTGTCACGTCTGTTGTTTTCTGTCTTCCCCATGACCTAGTTTTCCCCAGTCACTGTACTTAGTCATTCTGTTCACCTGGTGTCTTAATTACCCCATTAGTTCCCTTTGTTTGGTCCCTGCTTATAAGCCCTCAGTTCTCCCTTTATCTTGGTCTGTTCTATATCTAAGTTAAGTTGGTTTACTTGCCTGTCTCCTGGATTTTCTAATTAGAATACCTTTTTGTTGATCTCCTTCGTCCTCGTGTGTTTGTACCTCACCAACCCGTGACAGAAGAATGGACCAACTATAGTTTTTTTTTTTTTTTTTTTTCTGCGGCATTTTTGTTTCATTTTTTCCCCATTTCTCTGTCACCATGGACAATCCTAACGTTGCCCTGCTATGCCTGGAGCAGAGGGACCGCTCCCGAGACTCACACCAGGAATTTTTTGGAGTTGGCATGCCTAACACACTATCCAGACCGCTCGTTTGTGTGTTTTACATCACAAGCCTCAGCGAGCAGTCTAAGGCACCCCTCTCTGGGAGTGGTCCTTGGGACAATTTCGCTGCATGTGTGGAATGGGGAATAATGGACTATACTTCTTGTCTGCCCCGCTGATGAGGACATCTCCAGGCATGAGGATCCCCTGCCTCTGAGTCCTGGATTCCACCTCGGTTCTATGACCCATCGGCTCCGCCTTGGCTCCTAGCTCCCTCGTCTCCACCATGGCCCGTCATCCCACTGGTTCCACCAGGCTCTCTCGTCCCTCCAGCTCTGCCTTGGTCAGTCGTTGACCATCCGCCGCCTCGGGACTCCACTCTTCCAGCTTCACCTCGTCACTCCATCCCTCTGGCTCTGTCAGGCTCCTTCTTCCCTCTGGCTCCACCTTCATCCTCAGTCGCTCCGGCTCCGCCGCGGTCTTCCGGATCCCCACCTCCGCCTCGGTCGCCTGAGCCTTCTGCTCTGTCTTGGCCCTCCGGATCTTCAGTGTCGCCCTGGCTCTCCATCTGCTCGGCTCCATCCTGGGCTCCCCTTCCATTGGCTCCATCCCTGTCAGTCGTCCGCAGGTTGTCGTCAAGGCCTTCTCCACCTTGGCTCCTCCCTCCCTCGACTCCGCCCTGGGGCCTCATCCTGGCTGGTCTCTGGATCTTCATTTGGCTCCTCCTGCTCCTGGCTTCCCCTTGGCTCCTCCCACCCTCCACTCCCCCATGGACTTTTTTGGACTCTTTTTGTTTCTGCCCCTCTCCTGCTCCACGCTCTCCTCCTGAGCCCCCACCTTCCCTCCTCAGTTGGAATATGTTACAGCGCAGGGACGTGCCTTTCCGGGAGGGGGCGAACTGTCACATGTCTGTTGTTTTCTGTCTTCCCCGTGACCTAGTTTTCCCCAGTCTCTTTAATTAGTCATTCTGTTCACCTGGTGTGTTGTTAATTATCCCATTAGTTCCCTTTGTTTTGTCCCTGCTTATAAGCCCTCAGTTCTCCCTTTATTTTGGTCTGTTCTACGTCTGTTAAGTTGGTTTACTTGCCTGTCTCCTGGATTTTCTAATTAAAATACCGTTTTGTTGATCTCCTTCGTCCTTGTGTGTTTGTACCTCACCAACCCGTGACAAATATATTGCAGGCAAGGGTATATTTTATGACAGGGAACCTTATTACAATGTTTCTTATTGAAAATTTTGCATTAAGTCATATTAGGTAAAAAAAACACATGACCTTACTGGAACCATCTACAACACTCAGGTTTTTCAACATTTGCAAATCTATTTTGAATGAAATCTGTTTCCTGTCCTGCAGGGCAACACACTGAACTGATTTTGTATTAAACCAGCATCTGCAGTTTTGATAATAGGAAATGACATCTACAATCTTGCTCAAGGCTTTCTGCAATACTCATTTGTTTTCATCATTCTTCATCAAACTAATATTGCCGCCAAACAATCCAAAGGGCTCGGAAAAGAACTCTTCACACAGTAGGAAATTAAAAACATTTTTATGCATACATATTGAGATTCCCACAGTTCTAAAACAGAGCTGAATGAGACAAATGCAGAACGATTGAGACATTTGTTTTTAAGCTTGAACGTACAAATGGGTTTCTGATATCGCAGCAATAAACTATTTTTGTAAAATCAAAAGGAAATAGAAACAAATAACTGGTTTATACTGTATCTGAGGGACACTGAGTTAGGCCGGTTTCACATTACGCATGTGAGTTGCTTTCACACGAGTTTCTGCAGTTTACAGTGATCTCTGGGTTAGTACATTAAGTATTTAATTTTACAATGGCCACAAATTCTACAGTTAGTATTGGGAATGGACCCTTAATCAATCTGATCATTGTGAAAATCTTAATATCATAAGGATAGAGACCACATTTCCACATAGACCAGAACCCAAACCTCAAAGTTTAGCTATAAATAACTTAAATTGTCCAAATTCAGTCAGATTTACTGAATAGAAGCAGTTTTATGTGGCATTGCTTCATAAAATTCTATATTGCATATATTTAGAGAATTTTCTCGATTTTCTGCTATGTTCAGCATGCTATATGCAGTAGAAAAAAGAAAAAGAAAAAAAAGAAAATCAGTACTGAAATGACTTGCAACTATGATTATGCTACAGAGGACAGTGTAAATGCTGTATCCTGTTAATATGGGAGCTCAAATAAATATGTTCTGCTGTAAAACAGGCCTTAGGCTGATACCTTGCTTAAAAGTTATGGAAGCCGACTGTAGCATCTCTAGGTCTTCACGGCAAAGGGGCCCTGCAAAGTCTACCATGTCCAATTGCAGCTTTGATAGACTTTGTGGCGGGAGAATTTCAATTGTGTAATTTCCTCAGAAGCAGTTTTTTGTGCAACTTTCCGATTTTCTAGGGAGTGGGAACAAGCTAGTATGAAATGGGATTAGTATTAGAGACAATTTCTCTAACAAAGCCATTCACTTTCTTGTTCTGTCGAAGCTGGCACTAGCTCAGGGATGAGGCTCATATAGACCAATGTGATAAAGAGCTCTCCATCTTGCCTGCTTTTGTCCTGCACTACAGGCAAACGCAAGGAGCTTTCTAAAGGTCATTTTATCGACTGAACACAACTGCATTTTGAGAAGTAGGAAGAAACTACACAGCCTTTAGCTCCTTGGCTTTGTAGGAAAAAATTATCTCATGGGTTCAAAGTGAATTTATTGTGTCTTAACAAATCAAGAACTAAAAGGATTTATCATCTTTATGTTTGGCACATTTTAAAGGCTTAATTATAGCCTGTGTGTGTATGTGCTGTAAAGGAAAAAATGCTCTAAAATACTAACTAATTCCTGCAGTAGCTGTCCAATATCATGCTAAGTGAGATGAATGATCAGGCTAAGCACTCTTTCACACATTAGGTATTTTGAGAAGTTGAGTATTTAACACATTCTCCTAATATCATATGCATTCACACATACAGTTATGTCATTTAAATAATGAAAACCAGAGTTTTAAAGAAACTAAACTGAAGTGTTGCCCATTTTTATTTCATATTCACAAATTGTCATACCAAAACCTTAAAGCTACATTTTAAACGTGCACTATAAAATAATTCTGTAAAAATATACTGTATTAATATAAAGACATTTTCCTGTACCTGTTTTACATGAATTGTGAATTTTGCCACTCATTAGTGTTGTGTTTTAAGGCTTAATGCAAATGTATATAAAATTAATGGATAATATCTTGTCAGATACCAATGCATTTTCCTTTTTTAATTTCTAAAATTATTTCAATTTAATTTTTAAAATCTATTTTTTTTTTTTTTCTGGATCTAATCTAATAACCTTATTTATCAGATATATTGGAAACATATCACTCACATTTAAAGCGTTAATAATGCTGAGACCAAAGGTTCAGTTGCCAAGGGACATAAATAGTGGCAAAATGTCTGCCAAATGATTATGTAAATGTTAAAGGCATAGTTCACCCAAATTTAAAATTCTGTCATTAATTACTCACCCTCATGTCATTCCAAACCTGTAAGACCTTTGTTCATTTTCGGAACACAAATCAAGACATTTTTTATGCACTCCGAGAGCTCTCTGACCCTGCATAGACAGCAAGGATCCTTACACGATCAAGGCTCAGAAACATAGTAAGGACATTGTTAAAAGAATCCATGTGACATCAGTGGTTCAAACGTAATTTTAAGAAGGTACGAGAATGCTTTCTGGAAAAAAAAACACGACTTTATTCAACAGTTTGTCTCCTCCCCGTCACCCGGTAGCACTATTTTGGAGAGTATCACATACGAAAACAACGTATGCAACATATGTGCACAGATACATTGTTTACGTTCAGATGAAAGCGTAAACAACGCATCCGCGTACGGTGCTGCTGACACAGAACAGCATACATTGTTTATGTATGTGATACTCTCCAAAATGGCGCTATAGGGTGACACGGAGGAGACAAATTGTTGAATAAAGTTATTTTTGTTTTCTTTCCGCACAAAAAGTATTCTTGTAGCTTCATAAAATTACGGTTGAACCACTGATGTCACATTGATTATTTTAACGATATCCTTGCTACGCTTCTGAGCCTTGATCGTGTTAGGATCCTTGCTGTCTATTGGATGGTCAGAGAGCTCTCAGATTCCATCAAAAATATGTTAATTTGTGTTCCAAAGATGAACGAAGGTCTTACAGGTTTGGAACGAAATGAGGGTGAGTAATTAATGACAGAATTTTCATTTTTATGTGTGAACTATCCCTTTAATTGGTCATAATATTTAAGTACAACAGTATTTTTCCACTCTTGTTTTAAGCATTAACCTCATGAAATGTATTATTTCTTATTTCGTAACAGACATTTTTGTGGCAGCACTCTTATCAGTCGTTTTGTTGCTCATTTGTCAGTATTGCTGTTAAAGGTCTATCTTCACCAGATACACAGCTGTTGGCCTTTATCTGTGCACCTGATGATAAGCCAATCGGATCGATGGATGAAAAAAAAAGTGCATGTGAATGATGCTGAAATCCATTTTAAGACCTGATTGCTGATATAAGTGATACATCTAATGAGGATCTGGGTTATTTCAAAAGTGTTCTGTTATGTTCCCATCTGGTGGAATCACTTGCCCAACTCAATCCGAGCAGCTGAATCCTTAACCATCTTCAAGAAACATCTTAAAACCCATCTCTTCCATCTTTATTTGACCCTCTACCTCTAGCATTCTCTTTTCTAATTCTATTTTATCTATCTGCCTTCTTTTTATTTAAAAAAAAAAAAAAAAAAACACACACACACACACACACTTGACCCTCTATCAATTGTATAATTATTCTCTAACTGCTTGCTCTTCTTGAAAAACCAACACTAGCTTTATTTTCTATATTCTATCTACTTGTTTTCTTAAAAAAAAATAAATAAAAAAATAATAATAATAAAATACCTTGCTACGTATACTGCGTTAGGCTAACCGAGACTTGTCATAGCGCTTGCATGTTGTTGCTCTTTTGTTGGTTTTGATTGCTTCTATTGTCCTCATTTGTAAGTTGCTTTGGATAAAAGGGTCTGCTAAATGACTAAATGTAAATGTAATGTAAATGAGCATATGAAATATAATGGTGGCAGAGAGATTCAGTAGCCACCAATAAATAAATGATGAATGTTGCGTTTGAAGCCTTCATTACTTACACTACACAACAGCTCCAGCCAGCTGTCGTGCAACACTCTGAGGATGTTGGATGCATTTTCCAGGGTCCTTAAAGAGAGCTTCGGTGTCTTGTGAACAAGTATGAATGCAGAGATAATGCCAAAACTCAGAGGTTAGACAAGTTCATAGTGATTGTTTTTGTGTTTGTGACATTGCGTGCTTTACATCTTTTTGCACCAAAATCATTTGTCTGCTTTTGGAAAAACAGCATAAATTAACTTTCTGAATAAAATGTGAGAGATGTTTGTCAATATAAAACACAGGAGGTTTGGATGTCAGGTGTTGCCAGGGCATTGTTGTGTTGTTGCTAAGGTATTCCAAGTGGTTGCTATATTGCTGTTAACATGATTTGGGTGGTTCTTAGATATTGATAATCTTTTACAATATTTGATTGTTGTTTTAACAATATGCGAGCTGACATTAGAGTATGTCACTCACTTTGCAAAAAAACAAACAAACAAAACACATCTTGAGAGTCGAAAAGCATTTACTGTGTGATGAAGCCTGTTAGAATATCCCTAATGCAAGTTATAAAAAGCAAAATAAATGAATAAATAAATAAATAAATAAATAAATAAAATGCCCTGTAAATGTGTCAGGGAGTCACAGTCACCACAATCACCAGATCCCAATCACCCGATTACTAATCACCTCCACCTGTCAGCGCTCATCAACGGCACTATATCTCTGCACTCCTCCTGCTCATTCACTGTCTGGTCTCAAACTTTGTAAGCTTGGTAACCCTGACTAACCTGTGGTCACTTATCTATCACTTACCTTCAAGGAATCTCCGCGATCTCCACCGCTCCTATGCTCCACCGTCTCCCCGCTCCTTTGATCCCACAGACCCCTGGAAAAGGATAGGATAAGGACAATCACTACCAGATAAGACCTTTGCAACTTCTCTATTCTCTGCTCTCTGCTCTCAGCTCCCCTGGTTCCCCTCCGTCTTTGTTCAATAAACCTTCTCTTGAATTGATCTTACCTCTTTGTCCCGTGTCTATCTGCTGACAATGTTTTTGTTTGCATATTTATGAAATATGACAGTTTAGTAACATAACACAAGCAAAAGTGTACACAAGAAAATGTGACTGGTTTTAGAAATGTTGAACCAAATAGAAAGTAATATTAAGTGAATTACAGTTTTTATTTATTTATTTTTTTTTATAGAAAATTGTAATTGTTTTTCCGGTGGTGTGTGTGTGTGTGTTTTTTTTTTTTTTTTTTTTTTTTTTTTGTGTCACTAAAAATAGTTCCAAACAAAGCTTGAGCAGTATTTGGCAGAATGTGTCAATTGCAGGGCAAGACTGCATTGTTTTGTTCCTGAATTAATCTGTCAAGCCAATGATTGGAGCTAAGATGTGAGGAAAGGAAATGCAGATGCACAAGAGTAGTCAGTAAGGCATACACTATGTCAAGAATGATTTATGGCTTTGACCTTTCCCCCTGCCCCACACAGCCCACCTACATCGTGTTGACCCCATGACCCGTTAATGAGATCCAGATGTAGATCCAGGCATGCGTGAAATTCTGATGTCATCTGGGGATGAGATGTTGTATGTACAAGTGTTTGTACGTGTCCGTCCGGTGACAGGAGATAAAATGAAGCTCTGAGGAATGTTTTTAAAGATTTTATGCGCATCTGGGGGGTTTGCCCATCTGCGAACCACGTGCACGTGGTATCTGGTTGCGTTCCAAGGCATGGTGTATTATGGACTCTCTCTGTATGGGTGATGTATGAAAAAGATATTAGATTTAAGGACAATAACAGAATAAATAATTTTAAAAGATCATGAGACCATATCACAATATGCGTACCCACAATATAATCTGTTGACTGTATAAAAAAAGGATTTAAATAAAATATGTAACACTCCTATTAATGAATTGGAAATAAAGCAAAAAAAAAGAAATAAAATTCTCTTACATTTTTCCAAGAGAAAAAGATTTCCACCTCATGCAAGGATGACCATTCTTTGAAAGGTTTAAGTTGGAAATAATTTTTTTTTTTTTTTTTTTTTTTTCTTTGAGTTTATCAGTCTCTCTTTCACCAACACCCCCCCCCCCCCCCCCTCTCTCACACACACACACACACACACACACACGCACGCACGCATGCGTGCACATTCAATCGTCCCGAGTCGGATTCTCTTCTAAATGACAATAAATAAATTTACACACAATATAAAACAATGCAAAACATGTACACTAGTTTTAGGTAACACAATTTTGTAATGAGGAACCGGCGACGTCAAAATAAGGAAAGGGGGAAACAGTATATATTTTAATAGGACAAACGATAAGAGCTATTGTGGCCCCCGACAAATTTCAATGTTTTATGGATGCTTTCCATAGCTATTATTCAATTCATTGCACATTTTATTTGTGTATTTGTATCACAGAAAATTTACGTTTCTACATTACATTTAGAACCTTCAATATTTATATTTACATTATATTAATTAATTTTATACAATTTCAATCCCTAAACCTATCCATCACAGTAAACTTTCTGCAATTTTTGTTTTCATAAACATCATTTAGTATAATTTAATTTAAAAAGCTAATTATTATTTATCTTTATTTAATTTAAAAAAGTTATGCTCATGGGTACAATCATTTGGAGTATTACTACACTCCATAGACAAATTGATTTTTTTTTTTTTACTGTACACCTACCCATCACAAAAACAATTATGCATTACAACCATTTTTAATAAAATATTGTTTTGACGTGATCTGAATTATGAGGACTCAAGAAGTTTCATCATAAACCATTACACTGATATTCGTCATATCAGTGTAATACCCATGTCATTATACAATTTTGTGTTCTGATAAATCATATAAACAAGCATGCACATAAACATTTCAAGAAAAAAAAGAGACTTATCTCTACTTTAATATGGAAATATATATATGACAACATGTTACTACCATGTTACTAAAGACAATTATGCATCATTCATTTAAAACAAGTTTTCAACATTTAAGTTTATTGAAATTATAAAACACGTAGTAACAAACATGTTACTAAAGCAAAGCAAATCTTTTATCGTACATTTTAATAATCTAGTCAACATTTAATTAACACTTCATTCTCTTCATTCAAAAATATGGTAATCAACAAAATATATAATTATATATGTCATAGTAACAAACCTTTTACCAAAGCAGAGCAAATAATTTATCATACATTTTTTAAAAAAAGTATTCAACATTTAAGTTTATTGAACTTATAAAACACATAATTCTTTTCTTTTAAAGAAGGTGGTAAAAAAAACTGTGATTATATATAACATAATGTTATATATAATATGATATTACAAAATAAATCATGTTGATAAATGCGGTTGTTGCAGTGCTTTTAAAATTTGATTATTTTAAAAATAATCCAAACAGATCCTCACACTCACACCCACGCACGCCCACACACAACCGCATTTATCAACATGATTTCTTTTGTAATATCATGTTTTGGCCTCGTATTTATTAGGAATTGAATTGAAATCTTTGCAAAAATAAGAAAAGTAATAAATAAATAAATAAATAAATAAATAAATAAATGTATAAATGAAAATAATATAGATCTATGAGACATGTGAACCCTTAAAACTTAAAAAATATTACCACTATTAATAAGCAGTCTTAACAATAAAAGCATATGTTTAATACATATTGTATATAGGTTTTAACTGTGTAGGTATTTTCTACCGCCGGACATCTTTTTCATTTAGCTTGATCTGTGCTTTTTAAGTGCAATTAAATATTCTCAGGAGACCCATTGATCCACAGAAGATGTTCCTCACATGTTATTCATTTATATGATTCTTTTTAGCATGGTTTACGACTCCAAAGAATGCGCTTCATGACGACATGTACGTTTTTGGAAAGTCTTCTCATATGTCTGTAGTTGACTTAACCGTATTAAATGGAACATTATGGGGGAAAGGGTTGGTGTCTACAAAAGTCATAAAATATCTCTTCAAAGACTGATCACGTGTCCATCAGGCAAGATGTTACATCGTCATATGGTCTGTCTACATATATTTTTCAGTAGACAACCAATAGTATATTTTCAGCTAAAGGTATGTTTCACCCTGCTGATAAAGGTTGGTTCAGAAAAGTCTGATATACAACTACATAAGTGTAGAACTAGATCACAGGCTCACCCTAGTAATAATCTGAGATATGGAAACTTTTTAGTTATTTATCCTTTTAAGTCAGAATATGTTTTGAAATAAGTTAAATATTACATTTTCTAAAAGATACAACTTAAATAAGGAATCACTGACTTCGTGTTTAACACGAGATACGTCAGTGCTGTGACAAACACCCAGACGCCTTCACACATGGAACCTTTTTGAAATACTTCGTTTATTTTTAAAACATACAGAAAGACTTTGGCAAAATGTTTTATTGCATGTGTGAGGGGATTAAAACAGTGAAGATGATCCTTAAAATAATAAACTTTTAAAGATAATGAAGCGTTTGATGTGGAATAAATCTAATATAAATTATACTTTAGATGAAATTTAAGCAAAAACCACAGGATTCTACCAAATGTTTATTTAAAGTCTTAAGATTAGGCTTTGAAATAATTATTAAGCCGGCCATAGGTTAACAGATTAACATCTCAGATCATCTGGTCAGTAACTCGAACCTCACCCTCGCTTGTCTGTGAGGGTCTGAAGCAGACCTTTAGTTTCACATTGGAGATTACCCCAAAGAGTAGCTGCGAGCTTTGTTTATATTTAATATTGATTATAACTTAAACTTTTTTGTTGTACTTTATTTTATTTTTGGAACATTTCATTCGCGGAATGGACATCATTGCATAAAGATCTAGCCTACCTCTAAGCACTCTGAAAAATGTAAGACATTTTCATTGTCACCTAAAACTATTGTAAATGTTTATTTTTAAATAGTATGTTACATATAATCACATTTTATTTATTAACATCTTTAAAAGAAGAGAATGATGTGTTTTATAATTTCAATAAACTTAAATAAATGCTGCGTATGTGTTTAAAATGTATGAAGAATGATTTGCTTTTGTAACATGCTGTCGTCTATATAATTATATACAGTATGTATTACCACCTTCTTTAACCCTCTGAGTCTGAGGGGTTTTTGGGTCCCCTGTAGAAATTTTGTCATGCCCCTGACATTGGTGTTTTTTTACAATCTTAAAAGCATATAAATGTCTAGAGTCTGATTACACTGTATTCAGCATAAACTGGGTTACAATAATATGCCAGCAGCATGAACGTACATGTGATTTATGATGATATTTCTTGAGTCATTATAATTAAGATCACTTGCAAACAATATTTTTTTTAAAAATGGAAGTTTGCAGAATTTTTTGCATGATAAAGGTGTACGGTTTGTACAGTACAAAATCATTACGACTATGGAACGTCCCCAGAAAATATAAAAACCAACGTGTGCGTTGGTTTTTACATTTCACTCTTGTGAGTGAGAAGAGCCCAAAGCAGGACTTAATTTCCCAACTTAGGAACATTTTGTAAACATTTAATTCGAGGTATGAACATCATTGCCCCCAGAATAATGTAAAGCGTTTTATTTTTATAAAGTATGTTATATATAATCACAGTTTTTTTTTACCACCTTCTTTAAAAGAAGATAATTGTGTTTTGTAAGTTCAATAAACTTAAATGTTGAATACTTTTTTTTTTTTTTTAAATGAACGATAAATGATTTCCTTTGCTTTAGTAACATGTTTTTTAATATGACATATATAATTATATATTTTGTTTATTACCATATTCTTTAAATGAAGAGAATGAAGTGTTAAATAAATGTTGAATACATTATTAAAATGTACAATAAAATATTTGCTTTGCTTTAGAAACATGTTTGTTACTACGTGTTTTATAAGTTCAATAACCTTAAATGTTGAATACTTGTTTAAAATTAATGATTAATGATTTGCTTTAGTGACATGGTAGTAACATGTTGTCATATACATTTCCATATTCTTTAAAATAGAGATAAGTCTCTCTTTAGCTTGAAATGTTTATGTGCACGCTTGTTTATATGATTCATCAGAACACAGAATTGTATACTGAGATGGGTATTACACTGATATGACAATGTGGTTTATGATGAAACTTCTTGAGTCCTCATAATTCAGATCGCTTAAAAACAATATTTTATTTAAAATGGTTGTGTGCATAATTGATTTTGTGATGGGTAGGTGTACAGTAAAAAATAATTTTGTCTATGGTGTGTCATGGAGTGTCTATGGAGTGTAGCAATACTCCAAATGATTGTACCCATGAGCATAACTTTTTTTTTTAAATTAAATAAAAAAAAAAAAGAAATGAACTAGCTTTTTATATTAAATTATACTAAATGATGTTTCTGAAAATATAAACATTGCAAAAAGTTTACTGTGATGGGTAGGTTCAGGAGTTGATACTGTATAGAATTAATTAATATAATGTAAATATAAATATTGAAGGTTCTAAATATAATGTAGAAACGTCTCGGTTACATATGTAACCCTCGTTCCCCTTTCAGTCGGTCACTCCGAGTCACGTCGGATGACCGACGAAATTGGGATCTCGCCAGAGAGACCAATCCACTTCGAGTGTAACTAAACGAGCCAATGGACATTGGCATGCGATTATTGCATCCAGCTGCCGCTGATCACAGCGTGAGCATAAGAGGCAGCTGATGCACCGCATCAATTATCCTTTCGCTTCGGAGCCGAGCGGTAGTGGTTAAAGCTACTGCTCTCCCTTCCAAGAGAGTGTTCTGCGAGCGAGTGCGGGCGTTACGGCGCGGCAGCGGTGGTCACGGTGTCTGGGAGAGAAAGATCGTCTTCCTGCTGACAGCCACACTAGGAGTGTGCGGTGGCCAGCTCCCCTGCGTGCTTCAGCACTAAAAGAGCATTTCTCTGAAAGAGCAATTTCTCTAAAAGAGCAACACGGGTGATCGCGTCTTTTTAAAGATGTCTTTTCACCCGTGCGTTTCTGGGTGTGGTCGTTTCCTGGCGCCTCAGGACGGTCACGATCGCTTCCTCACGTGTCTGGGCATTCAGCACGCTGAGGTGGCTTTCGTGGATGGTTCATGTTCTTCTTGCGGGGACATGACCATCTCGGAGTGCGACTCTGCTATGTCAAACATGGCAGAGTCCCTCTGCCTGCCGTGATCCGGCGTGCACACTGGATCCGGTGGAGTCAGAGGTGATTGAGGATTACGGTGAGGGCTTCCCCAAGTGGAGCTCCTCACCCCTCAAGCACTCCGCAGCCGGTGGAGCTGCCGAAGGAGCGCGCTGGCCACGCGTTTCCTTCGGTGCCCCCTCTGACGACCAGATGTCGATCACTGCATCGGAGGGCGGGCCCTCTCTCTCCGGGGATGATGACCCGGCTGTGTTGCCCCCTTCGGGTGTGGTAGCGTTGTCTGTGCCAGACCCAGAGATGACGGCTATGCTTTCCCGGGCCGCCGAGAATGTCAGGCTCGTGTGGAATCCTAAAAAGCCACCGTGTCCCGATCCTTCGAGGCTGGGCGAGTGGTTCCTCGGTGGGGGTGGCGCTGGTTCTCAGCGCCCCCCTCCGGTGCCATTCTTTCCGGAAGTGCATGAGGAGCTGACAAGATCGTGGAGGGCACCTTTCACTGCCCGAAACACATCTTGTAGTTCTTCCGCTCTCACCACCCTCGATGGTGGAGCCACTTTGGGGTATGCGGGCATCCCCTCGGTGGAACGGTCTGTGGCCATGCAACTGTGTCCAACAGCCGCTTCCACCCTGCGGGGTGATCCGTGTCTCCCCTCACGGGCCTCTAAGTATTCGTCAGGTCTAACTGGCAGTGCTTATAGAGCCTGTGGGGAGGCGGCTTCCGCCCTCCACGCTATGGCGTTGCTGCAGGTCCACCAGGCCAAAGCACTGAAAGACCTGCACGAGGGTGGTCACGACCTGGCGGTTCTACATGAGCTGCGTGCTGCGACGGACCTCGCGCTACGAGTGACGAAGGTGACCGCACAGTCTCTGGGTCGTGCGATGTCCAGGAGCGCCATCTCTGGCTGTGTCTCGCTGACATGAAGGAGCAGGAGAAGGTACAGTTCCTGAATGCTCCCGTGTCACAGACCGGCCCTTTCGGCGACGCTGTCGAGAGCTTTGCCCAGCAGTTCTCGGCAGCCCAGAAGCAGACTGAGGCAAACACATCATGCGCCGGAGGAAACCTGCTGCTTCCACTCCGGCTGCAGCCACTCAGCCTGCTCGTCGCCGTGGGCGCCCCCCTGCGGCCGCCCCCGCTCCCGCGCAGCCGCAGCAGCCTTTCACCAGGCAGCGTCGTGGAGCCGGTCGCAGGCAGGACGCCCAACCCGTCCAGGCCCCCGCCAAACCTGGCGGCAAGCGCAAGTGCAAGAGGTCCTGGGACGGTCGACCCAGAGATGGAGGAGACTGCTCATCGGGAGATGGTGACTGCACCACTCCCTCCCCCGGAGGAGGGCCGGGTGGAGTATCTTTTGTTCATTTTGTTCCGCCTCTGGCCCAGCAGCCAGCGGTACCCAAAACATCAGTAAAGAGCGGTCTCCTCAATCTCCGGGTCTCAAGAGGAGGAGAGTGGTGATCCGTGCATCACAGGATAGCTTCCCTCCTCCTCTCTCGCCAGCAGGCAGCGGGTGGTTGCCCAAGAGCACCCCTCCTGCCCATTCGTGGAACCAGGTAAGGGCAGTAGCACTCCAGTCCCCGCTTCAAGTCGTCAAACGCCGGGCTGTCACAAGCCTCAAGCCGGGTTCCTGTATCTCCTCCCACGCGAGGAGAAATCAGGTGAGTGCTATACTACACACCCAGACCCCGCCCCCTGCCGTCACAGGCCAGGCCGTCACAGGCCCTGGGGCCGGTCCCTGTGTTCCACCTCGCTGCCCCACCGCGGGCATGTCGGTGGGCCCGTTGGCCCCGCTGGTGCGGTCTCTCGGAGCCTGGTTAGCGCTCCCCAGCCCGTCCCGGTGGCTCCTGCGGACCATCAGACTCGGCTATGCGATTCAGTTCGCCCGGCGTCCCCCCCAAGTTCAGGGGCATCCGGTTCACTTCAGTCAAAGCCGTCGATGCCCCTGTCTTGCTCGCGGAGATTGCAGTCCTACTGGTGAAGGATGCAATAGAGCCGGTCCCTCCAGCCGATATGAGGTCGGGGTTTTACAGCCCTTACTTCATTGTGCCCAAGAAAAGCGGTGGGTTACGACCGATCTTGGATCTGCGAGTTTTGAACCGTGCACTTCACAAGATGCCGTTCAAGATGTTGACGCAGAAACGCATTTTTGGATGCGTCCGTCCCCTAGATTGGTTTGCAGCAATCGACCTGAAGGACGCGTACTTTCATGTTTCGATTCTCCCGCGACACAGGCCATTCCTGCGATTCGCGTTCGACGGTTGGGCATATCAGTACAAGGTCCTGCCCTTCGGGCTGTCCCTTTTCGCCTCGTGTCTTCACCAAAGTCGCAGAGGCGGCCCCTTGTTCCCTTGAGAGAACGGGGTGTGCGCATTCTCAACTACCTCTACGACTGGCTCATACTTGCACAGTCTCGAGAGCTGTTGTGCGCACACAGGGACCTGGTGCTCAGGCACCTCAGCCAGTTGGGCCTTCGGGTCAATTGGGAAAAGAGCAACTCGTGCCAGTGCAGAGGATCTCTTTTCTCGGCATGGAGTTGGATTCGGTCAACCAGACAGCACGCCTCACCCAGGAACGTGCTCAGTCGGTGCTGAACTGCCTCAAGACTTTATCAGGCAGGACAGCGGTCCCACTGAAACTCTTTCAGAGGCTCCTGGGGCATATGGCTGCAGCTGCGGCCATAGTTCCGCTCGGTCTGCTCCATATGAGACCGCTTCAGCACTGGCTCCATGGTCGAATCCCGAGGTGGGCGTGGAAACGCGGTACTCACCGGGTTCAGATTACACCGGCCTGCCGCAAGACCTTCAGCCCGTGGTCAGATCCTTCGTTCCTTCGGGCAGGAGTGCCCCTGGAGCAGGTATCCAGGCATGCTGTGGTATTCACGGATGCCTCGACCACCGGCTGGGGTGCCACGTACAACGGGCACGCAGTATCAGGGGTTTGGACGGGCCCCCTTCTGCGTTGGCATATCAATTGCCTCGAGTTGCTGGCAGTACGCCTTGCCCTGTGCCGCCTCAGAGGGCGCCTTCGGGGCAGGGACGTTCTGGTCCGTACGGACAACACTGCGACCGTTGCCTATATCAACCGGCAAGGCGGTTTGCGCTCCCGTCGCATGTCGCAACTCGCCCGCCACCTCCTCCTCTGGAGTCAGAAGCATCTGAGGTCCCTTCGTGCCATCCACATCCCAGGAATGTTCAATCAGGCAGCCGACGAGCTGTCTCGAGCGGCACTTCCTGAGGAGTGGAGACTCCATCCCCAGGCGGTCCAGCTGATTTGGAGTCGGTTCAGAGTTGCTCAGGTAGACCTGTTTGCATCTCCAGAAACCACCCACTGCCAGTGGTTCTACTCCCTGTCCGAGGCAACGCTCGGCACGGATGCACTGGCACACAGCTGGCCCCAGGGCTTGCGCAAGTATGCGTTTCCCCCAGTGAGCCTGCTAGCACAGACATTGTGCAAGATCAGGGAGGACGAGGAGCAGGTCCTGTTAGTGGCTCCATATTGGCCCAACAGGACCTGGTTCCCGGAACTCATGCTCCTCGCGACAGCCCCTCCCTGGCCGATTCCTCTGAGGAAGGATCTGCTTTCTCAGAGACGGGGCACCCTCTGGCACCCGCGTCCAGACTTGTGGAAACTTCATGTGTGGTCCCTGGACGGGACGCGGAGGTTCTAGGTGACCTGCCCCAGGAGGTAGCGCTCACTATCGCTTCAGCACGAGCACCGTCCACAAGACGGGCCTATGCGCTGAAGTGGAACCTGTTCGTCGAATGGTGTTCCTCTTACCAGGAGGACCCCCGGAGATGTTCGATCAGAGCCGTGCTTTCCTTTTTGCAACAAGGGTTGGAGCGTAGGCTGTTCCCCTCCACCCTTAAGGTATATGTTGCTGCTATTTCTGCCCACCACGACCCCATAGAGGGGAGGTCGGTAGGGAAGCACGATCTGGTCGTCAGGTTTCTTAGGGGGGCCAGGAGGTTAAATCCTCCGAGGCCTCCCTCCCTTCCCTCTTGGGATTTGGCTTGGTGCTAAGAGCCCTACAAACTGCCCCCTTTGAGCCGTTGCAGTCAGTCGAGTTGAAGTTTCTTTCTATGAAAACCCTACTCCTGACTGCATTGGCCTCAATCAAGAGGGTGGGGGACCTGCAGGCATTTTCGGTCGACGAGTCGTGCCTTGAGTTTGGGCCGGCTGACTCCAGTGCAACACTGAGGCCCCGGCCCGGCTATGTGCCCAAGGTTCCTACCACGCCCTTCAGGGAGCAGGTAGTGAGCCTGCAAGCGCTGCCCCTGGAGGAGGCAGACCCAGCCCTAGCTTTGCTCTGTCCTGTACGCGCACTGCGTCAGTAAGTGGATAGAACTCAGAGCTTCAGGACCTCAGAACAGCTCTTTGTCTGTTACGGAGGACAGCAGAAGGGGAAGGCTGTCTCCAAGCAGAGGATGGCCCACTGGATAGTGGATGCCATCACCTTGGCCTACGAAGCACAAGGTGTGCCCTGCCCACTCAGGTTGCGTGCTCACTCCACTAGGGGTGTCGCATCGTCCTGGGCGCTGGCTCGTGGTGCCTCGCTAGCAGACATCTGTAGAGCTGCGGGTTGGGCGACTCCCAACACGTTCGCTAGGTTTTATAGCCTACGTGTCGAACCGGTTTCCTCCTGTGTTCTCACCTCAAACGGGTAGTGGCACTGAGAGGGCCGGCTCAGAGTCGGCTTGCGGCGTCCTTACGCCTAATTCTCCAGAGAGTTCCTTAACCAGGCAAACCCTGTTGAGTCCTCCAGCACTCCGGCGTCCAGACGTGGCGGGGCGTCCGGCGCCAGGCCTTCAGCCAATGAATTCTTGAAATCTGGTGCGAGGCTAGTGCCCATATGAGAGACCCTGTCGGGATCCCATATGTGTATTCCACGGTATTCTTATTAGAGCCATGTTTCCCCTGGCGGACCACGTTCTGCCATCTCTAAAGATGCAGCCTGAGCCATCTCAGAGACTTCCATGTGCAATAGGGCCCTTCGGGGTTACTTCACATGTTTGAATGTCACTTAACCCCCTCTGGGAGGAGGTGACTCCGCAGTGTGCCTCTTCCAAGTGGAAGGGCACGCTTCCCAGTGTTATCCTAGTCCTACTGTTTGGGTTGTTCAAGGAACACCAGTAGTTGACCTTCTCTGTGTAGAGCCCGGTCCTATCGTCTGCCTTATAGGAAGGGTCAGGAGCCCTACACAGGGCACTGGAAGGGGCAGCTCCTGTGGCGCTTTGGTAGGGATCCCAATTTCGTCAGTCATCCGACGTGACTCGGAGTGACCGACTGAAAGGGGAACGTCTCGGTTACGTATGTAACCCTCGTTCCCTGAAGGAGGGAACGGAGACGTCACGTCCCGTCGCCACAGTCGCTGTACCACCGCTGAGCTGCCGTGTCGCCGGCTCGGCTCCTCAGCGAAAACATAATTGATGCGGTGCATCAGCTGCCTCTTATGCTCACGCTGTGATCAGCGGCAGCTGGATGCAATAATCGCATGCCAATGTCCATTGGCTCGTTTAGTTACACTCGAAGTGGATTGGTCTCTCTGGCGAGATCCCAATTTCGTCGGTCATCCGACGTGACGTCTCGATTCCCTCCTTCAGGGAACGAGGGTTACATACGTAACCGAGACGTTCCCTGAAGGAGGGAACGGAGACGTCACGTCGGATGACCGACGAAATTGGGAACCCTACCAAAGCGCCACAGGAGCTGCCCCCTCCAGTGCTCTGTGTAGGCCTCCTGATCCTTCCTATAAGGCAGACGATAGGACCGGGCTCTACACAGAGAAGGTTAACTACTGTTGTTCCTTGAGCAACTCAAACAGTAGGACTAGGATAACACTGGGAAGCGTGCCCTTCCACTTGGAAGAGGCACACTGCGGAGTCACCTCCTCCCAGAGGGGGTTAAGTGACATTCAGACATGTGAAGTAACCCCGTAGGGCCCTATTGCACATGGAAGTCTCTGAGATGGCTTAGGTTGCATCATTAGAGATTGCAGAACATGGTCTGCCAGGGGAAACACGGCTCTAATAAGCATACCTTGTAATACACATATGGGATCCCGGCAGGGTCTCTTATATGGGCACTAGCCTCACACCAGATTTCAAGAATTCATTGGCTGAAGGCCTGGCGCCGGACGCTCCGCCGCGTCCGGACGCCAGAGTGCTGGAGGACTCAACAGGGTTTGCCTGGTTAAGGAACTCTCTGGAGAATTAGGCGTAAAGACGCCGCAAGCTGACTCTGAGCCGGCCCTCTCAGTGCCACTACCCGTTTGAGGTGAGAACACAGGAGGAAACCGGTTCGACACGTAGGCTATAAAACCTAGCGAACGTGTTGGGAGTCGCCCAGCCCGCAGCTCTACAGATGTCTGCTAGCGAGGCACCACGAGCCAGCGCCCAGGACGATGCGACACCCCTAGTGGAGTGAGCACGCAACCTGAGCGGGCAGGGCAAACCTTGTGCTTCGTAAGCCAAGGTGATGGCATCCACTATCCAGTGGGCCATCCCCAGCTTGGAGACAGCCGTCCCCTTCTGCTGTCCTCCGTAACAGACAAAGAGCTGTTCTGAGGTCCTGAAGCTCTGAGTTCTATCCACGTACTGACGCAGTGCGCGTACAGGACAGTGCAAAGCTAGGGCTGGGTCTGCCTCCTCCAGGGGCAGCACTTGCAGGTTTACTACCTGGTCCCTGAAGGGAGTGGTAGGAACCTTGGGCACATAGCCGGGCCGGGGCCTCAGTGTTGCACTGGAGTCAGCCGGCCCAAACTCAAGGTACGACTCGTCGACCGAAAATGCCTGCAGGTCCCCCACCCTCTTGATTGAGGCCAACGCAGTCAGGAGTAGAGTTTTCATAGAGAGAAACTTCAACTCGACTGACTTCAACGGCTCAAAGGGGGCAGTTTGTAGGGCTCTTAGCACCAATGCCAAATCCCAAGAGGGAAGGGAGGGAGGCCTCGGCGGTTTTAACCTCCTGGCCCCCCTAAGAAACCTGACGACCAGATCATGCTTCCCCATCGACCTCCCCTCTATGGGATCGTGGTGGGCAGAAATAGCAGCAACGTACACCTTAAGGGTGGAGGGGGACAGCCTACGTTCCAACCCTTGTTGCAAAAAGGAAAGCACGGCTCTGATCGAACATCTCTGGGGGTCCTCATAGTAAGAGGAACACCATTCGATGAACAGGTTCCACTTCAGCGCATAGGCCCGTCTTGTGGACGGTGCTCGTGCTGAAGCGATAGTGAGCGCTACCTCCTGGGGCAGGTCACATAGAACCTCCGCGTCCCATCCAGGGACCACACATGGAGTTTCCACAAGTCTGGATGCGGGTGCCAGAGGGTGCCCCATCTCTGAGAAAGCAGATCCTTCCTCAGAGGAATCGGCCAGGGAGGGGCTGTCACGAGGAGCATGAGTTCCGGGAACCAGGTCCTGTTGGGCCAATATGGGGCCACTGACAGGACCTGCTCCTCGTCCTCCCTGATCTTGCACAGTGTCTGTGCTAGCAGGCTCACTGGGAGAAACGCATACTTGCGCAAGCCCTGGGGCCAGCTGTGTGCCAGTGCATCCGTGCCGAGCGTTGCCTCGGACAGGGAGTAGAACCACTGGCAGTGGGCGGTTTCTGGAGATGCAAACAGGTCTACCTGAGCAACTCCGAACCGAACCCAAATCAGCTGGACCGCCTGGGGTTGGAGTCTCCACTCCCCAGGAAGTGCTGCTCGAGACAGCTCTTCGGCTGCCTGATTGAACACTCCTGGGATGTGGATGGCATGAAGGGACCTCAGATGCTTCTGACTCCAGAGGAGGAGGTGGTGGGCGAGTTGCGACATGCAACGGGAGCGCAAACCGCCTTGCCGGTTGATATACGCAATGGCCACAGTGTTGTCCGTATGGACCAGAACGTCCCTGCCCCGAAGGCGCCCTCTGAGGCGGCGCAGGGCAAGGCGTACTGCCAGCAACTCGAGGCAATTGATATGCCAACACAGAAGGGGGCCCGTCCAAACCCCTGATACTGTGTGCCCGTTGTACGTGGCACCCCAGCCGGTGGCCGAGGCATCCGTGAATACCACAGCATGCCTGGATACCTACTCCAGTGGCACTCCTGCCCGAAGGAACGAAGGACCTGACCATGGGCTGAAGGTCTTGCGGCAGGCCGGTGTAATCTGAACCCCGCGTTTCCACGCCCACCTCGGGATTCGGCCATGAAGCCAGTGCTGAAGCGGTCTCATATGGAGCAGACGAGCGGAACTATGGCAGCAGCTGCAGCCATATGCCCCAGGAGCCTCTGAAAGAGTTTCAGTGGGACCGCTGTCCTGCCTGATAAAGTCTTGAGGCAGTTCAGCACTGACTGAGCACGTTCCTGGGTGAGGCGTGCTGTCTGGTTGACCGAATCCAACTCCATGCCGAGAAAAGGGATCCCCTGCGTTGGCACGCGTTTGCTCTTTTCCCAATTGACCTGAAGGCCCAACTGGCTCAGGTGCCTGAGAACCAGGTCCCTGTGTGCGCACAACTGCTCTCGAGACTGTGGAAGAATGAGCCAGTCATCGAGGTAGTTGAGAATGCGCACACCCCGTTCTCTCAGGGGAACAAGGGCCGCCTCTGAGACTTTGGTGAAGACACGAGGCGAAAAGGGACAGCCCGAAGGGCAGGACCTTGTACAGATATGCCCGACCGTCGAATGCGAAACGCAGGAATGGCCTGTGTCGCGGGAGAATTGAACATGAAAGTACGCGTCCTTCAGGTCGATCGCTGCAAATCAATCTAGGGGACGGACGCACCCAAAAATGCATTTCTGCATCAACATCTTGAACGGCATCTTGTGAAGTGCACGGTTCAAAACTCGCAGATCCTAGATCGGTCGTAACCCACCGCTTTTCTTGGGCACAATGAAGTAAGGGCTGTAAAACCCCGACCTCATATCGGCTGGAGGGACCGGCTCTATTGCGTCCTTCACCAGCAGGACTGCAATTTCCATGTGCAAGACAGGGGCATCGACGGTCTTGACTGAAGTGAACCGGATGCCCCTGAACTTGGGGGGACGCCGGGCGAACTGAATCGCGTAGCCGAGTCTGATGGTCCACAGGAACCACCGAGACAGACTGGGGAGCGCTAGCCAGGCTCCGAGAGACCGTACCAGCAGGACCAACGGGGTCACCGACGTACCCGCGGTGGGGCAGCGAGGTGGAACACAGGGACCTGGCCCGAGGCCTGTGACGGCAGGGGGCGGGGTCTGGGTGTGTAGTGTAACACTCACCTGATTTCTCCTCGTGTTGGAGGAGACACAGGAACCCGGCTTGAGGCTTGTGACAGCCCGGCGTGTGACGACTTGAAGCAGGGACTGGAGTACTACCGCCCTTACCTTACCTGGTTCTACGAATGGGCAGGAGGGGTGCTCTTGGGCAACCACCCGCTGCCTGCTGGCGAGAGAGGAGGAGGGAAGCGATCCTGTGATGCACGGATCACCACTCTCCTCCTCTTGAGACCCAGAGATTGAGGAGAGCACTCTTTATTGATGTTTTGGGTACCGCTGGCTGCTGGGCCAGTGGAGGAACAAAATGAAACAAAAGATACTCCACCCGGCCCTCCTCCGGGGGAGGAGGGAGGAGTAGCTTCAACCACTACCACTCGGCTCCGAAGCGAAAGGATGAATGACGAGCAGTCTCCTCCACCTCTGGGTCGACCGTCCCAGGGCCTCTTGCACTTGCGCTTGCCGCCAGGTTTGGCGGGGGCCTGGACGGGCTGGGCATCCTGCCTGCGACCGGCTCCACGACGCTGCTTGGTGGAAGGCTGCTGCGCCTGCGCTGGAGCGGGGGCGTGGGCGGCCGCAGGGGGGCGCCCACGGCGACGAGCAGGCTGAGTGGCTGCAGCCAGAGTGGAAGCAGCAGGTTTCCTCCGGCGCATGATGTGTTTGCCTCAGTCTGCTTCTGGGCTGCCGAGAACTGCTGGGCAAAGCTCTCGACAGCGTCGCCGAAAGGGCAGGTCTGCCAACACGGGAGCATTCAGGAACTGTACCATCTCCTGCTCCTTCATGTCAGCGAGACACAGCCGGAGATGGGACTCCTGGACCACTAGTGTGGACATCGCACGACCCAGAGACTGTGCGGTCACCTTCGTCGCTCGAAGCGCGAGGTCCGTCGCAGCACGCAGCTCATGTAGAACTGCCAGGTCGTGACCACCCTCGTGCAGGCTTTTCAGGGCTTTGGCCTGGTGGACCTGCAGTAACGCCATGGCGTGGAGGGCAGAAGCCGCCTCCCCACAGGCTCTATAAGCACTGCCAGTTAGACCTGACGAATACTTACAGGCCCGTGAGGGGAGACACGGGTCACCCCACAGGGTGGAAGCGGCTGTTGGACACAGTTGCAGGGCCACAGACCGCTCCACCGAGGGGATGCCCGCATACCCCAAAGCGGCCCCACCATCAACGGTGGTGAGAGCGAAGGAACCACAAGATGCCCGACATTCTCGGCAGCCCGGGAAAGCATAGCCGTCATCTCTGGGTCTGGCTCGGACAACGTTACCACACCCGAAGGGGGCAACGCAGCCGGGTCGTCATCCCTGGAGAGAGAGGTCCCGCCCTCTGATGCAGTGATCGACATCTGGTCGTCAGAGGGGGCACCGAAGGAAACGCGTGGCCAGCACGCTCCTTCGGCAGCTCCACCGGCTGCTCCACCGGCTGTGGAGTGCTTGAGGGTGAGGAGCTCCACTTGGGGAAGCCCTCACCGTAATCCTCAAATCACCTCTGACTCCACCGGATTCAGCGCGCACGCCAGATCGCGGCAGAGGGAGTCTGCCATGTTTGACATAGCGGAGTCCGCACTCCGAGATGGTCATGTTCCCACAAGAAGAACATGAACCATCTACGAAAGCCTCCTCAGCGTGCTGAATGCCCAGACACGTGAGGCAGCGATCGTGACCGTCCTGAGGCGCCAGGAAACGACCACACCCAGAAGTGCACGGGTGATAAGACATCTTTAAAAAGACACGATCACCCGTGTTATTCTTTTAGAGAAATTGCTCTTTCATAGAAATGCTCTTTTAGTGCTGAAGCACGCAGGGGAGCTGGCCACTGCACACTCCTAGTGTGGCTTTCAGCAGGAAGACTATCTTTCTCTCTCGGACACCGTGACCACCGCTGCCGCGCCGTAACGCCCGCACTCGCTCGCAGAACACTCTCTTGGAAGGGAGAGCAGTAGCTTCAACCACTACCACTCGGCTCCGAAGCGAAAGGATGAATTGATGCAGTGCACCAGCTGCCTCTTATGCTCACGCTGTGATCAGCGGCAGCTGGATACAATAATCGCATGCCAATGTCCATTGGCTCGTTTAGTTACACTCAAAGTGGATTGGTCTCTCTGGCGAGATCCCAATTTCGTCGGTCATCCGACGTGACTCGGAGTGACCGACTGACTGAAAAGGGAACTTAAATTTTCTGTGATACAAATACAAATATACAAATAAAACGTGCAATGAATTGAATTATGGCTATGGAAACCATCCATAAAACATTGAAATTTGACATGTCCGGACATGTCAGGACATGTCAATTCATTCATTAACGCAGTAACTTGTCGCCACCTACTGGTGGTTTTAGTTTAATATTTATTTATCCAAGACAGGTCTAAATTAGCCAAGCACTAAAACATTCATTCATTCATTCATTAACGCAGTAACTTGTCGCCACCTACTGGTGGTTTTAGTTTAATATTTATTCATCCAAGGCAGGTCTAAATTAGCCAAGCACTAAAACACTTAGCAAACTATTATTTAGTTCTTGTTATCAACAAAAATCCCCCAAAATATTGAGTCTTCTAGGGCAATGAAAGTTAGCTGCTATGATGTTTGAGGATAGTTTGGTTTTTAAGTGAATCTTAGGGAGTTCTGGAGTCCTTGCTATAGGGCATTGCTGGTGCTGTTACTGTTGAATTATTAGTTGATCGCGCTGGTGTTCTGGGTGATTGCTAATAGAGAAGAAAAATAGTCTGAGTTATGTAATCAGAATACTTTTTCAAGTAAAAGTGATCAATCATGAAAATGATGATAGTTTGTGTAAAATAAATAAATTAAATTTGTTTGGTTATGATGGCATTTTGGGCAGTACATTGAGGTCTTACTGGTTAAATGGGTAATTCACCTTTAGTTCCTGACCCCTATTGACATGCATAGTTTTTTTTTTTTTTTTTTTCCCATACATGGAAGTCAAAGGGGACCAACAACTGCAGGTGAACTATCCCTTTAACTTTGGGAGAACTATAAATACAAATGACATAAATGATGAGCTGCAAGTTTTGGGGAGAAAAAACTTCAAGAATTCTGAGCAACCAGCAGTAAGATTCATAAACTTCCTGTTTCCAATTAGATGAGATAAACACAGGTCTAGAATAATTTAGAGCAATTAGCTTTGCCCTCCTTGATCCTTTCCAAAGCATGGTAATTACACATTCACCTCACATCTCTAAGCATGGTTATTTTAAACTAGAAGCTTGTTGGTCTTCCCTGTGTCATTTCCAGGACCTGTTTGAGAGCAGCCCCTGACGGGGTCATGTTGTTTGTCCATCTGTGTGCTTGTGGTTAATGTGTGCTGGTGTTCAGAACACCCCTGAGAGAACAGTCCAGAATTCCTCCATCTGTGTGTGCAATGGCATTTTGTGACATTAGGGACCACAGGCACATTTACACCTGCTGTCTGTCTCCCATTTCTACATCTGCACACATAATATCCATGCATGAGGGTTATCATTAAGTTACAGATTATAGTGATGTCAATGATGCTTCATCAGCGATGATATGCAGATGTACATCATTGTAGTTCAACATCACAAAAGCAAGGGATTTTCTAAAGACTCCCATAAATTAACGATGTGCTAATATATATATATATATATATATATATATACATACATACAGTGGGTACGGAGAGTATTCAGACCCCCTTAAATTTTTCACTCTTTGTTATATTGCTGCCATTTGCTAAAATCATTTGTTCATTTTTTTTCCTCATTAATGTACACACAGCACCCCATATTGACAGAAAAACACAGAATTGTTGACATTTTTGCAGATTTATTAAAAAAGAAAAACTGAAATATCACATGGTCCTAAGTATTCAGACCCTTTGCTGTGACACTCATATATTTAACTCAGGTGCTGTCCATTTCTTCTGATCATCCTTGAGATGGTTCTACACCTTCATTTGAGTCCAGCTGTGTTTGATTATACTGATTGGACTTGATTAGGAAAGCCACACACCTGTCTATATAAGACCTTACAGCTCACAGTGCATGTCAGAGCAAATGAGAATCATGAGGTCAAAGGAACTGCCTGAAGAGCTCAGAGACAGAATTGTGGCAAGGCACAGATCTGGCCAAGGTTACAAAATAATTTCTGCTGCACTTAAGGTTCCTAAGAGCACAGTGGCCTCCATAATCCTTAAATGGAAGACGTTTGGGACGACCAGAACCCTTCCTAGAGCTGCCCGTCCGGCCAAACTGAGCTATCGAGGGAGAAGAGCCTTGGTGAGAGAGGTAAAGAAGAACCCAAAGATCACTGTGGCTGAGCTCCAGAGATGCAGTCGGGAGATGGGAGAAAGTTGTAGAAAGTTAACCATCACTGCAGCCCTCCACCAGTCGGGGCTTCATGGCAGAGTGGACCGACGGAAGCCTCTCCTCAGTGCAAGACACATGAAAGCCCGAATGAAGGACTCCAAGATGGTGATAAATAAGATTCTCTGGTCTGATGAGACCAAGATAGAACTTTTTGGCCTTAATTCTAAGCGGTATGTGTGGAGAAAACCAGGCACTGCTCATCACCTGTCCAATACAGTCCCAACAGTGAAGCATGGTGGTGGCAGCATCATGCTGTGGGGGTGTTTTTCAGCTGCAGGGACAGGACGACTGGTTGCAATCGAGGGAAAGATGAATGCGGCCAAGTACAGGGATATCCTGGACGAAAACCTTCTCCAGAGTGCTCAGGACCTCAGACTGGGCCGAAGGTTTACCTTCCAACAAGACAATGACCCTAAGCACACAGCTAAAATAATGAAGGAGTGGCTTCACAACAACTCCGTGACTGTTCTTGAATGGCCCAGCCAGAGCCCTGACTTGAACCCAATTGAGCATCTCTGGAGAGACCTAAAAATGGCTGTCCACCAATGTTTACCATCCAACCTGACAGAACTGGAGAGGATCTGCAAGGAGGAATGGCAGAGGATCCCCAAATCCAGGTGTGAAAAACTTGTTGCATCTTTCCCAAAAAGACTCATGGCTGTATTAGATCAAAAGGGTGCTTCTACTAAATACTGAGCAAAGGGTCTGAATACTTAGGACCATGTGATATTTCAGTTTTTCTTTTTTAATAAATCTGCAAAAATGTCAACAATTCTGTTTTTTTTTTCTGTCAATATGGGGTGCTGTGTGTACATTGAGTAAAAAAAATGAACTTAAATGATTTTAGCAAATGGCTGCAAGATAACAGAGTGAAAAATTTAAGGGGGTCTGAATACTTTCCGTACCCACTGTGTGTGTGTGTGTGTGTGTGTGTGTGTGTGTGTGTGTGTGTGTGTATATATGTGTGTATATATATATATATATATATATATATATATATATATATATATATATATATATATATACACACACACACAGTGGTGGCCAAAATTATTAGAAAACTTGTATTTTCACCAGCTAAAAAAGGTTTTAAGTCAGTTATGTCTATCTTTTGCTGTAGTGTGTCAGTAGGAAATATCATTTTACATTTACAAACATTTGTTTTGCCATTAATTGTAATAATCCAGTGAGATTTTTGTTTGCACAAGGAGTCTGACAACAGCCAGTGCTCCACAAAGAGTTCTGATCTCATCATCATCATCCAGGCTGTCTGGAATGCACAGACCAAACTGAGACAGACTAAATCCAGAAGAACTGTGGCAACATCTCCAAGATGCTTCAAGAAATATACCTACAAAGCTACAGTACTGTTAAAAGTTTTAGTTTAAAAAATAATGTCATAAATTTATTTTCTTTATCAATTAACTTCTATTAATGGAAAGATTTATTAAATGAGAAAGTAGCAGTTAGAGAATAAATATTCAATTGATAGAGGTTCAAGGGTGTGTGTGTTTTTTTTTTTTTTTTTTTTTTTAATAAAAAAAGACAGATAAAATAGAATTAGAATAGAGTGAAATATTAGAATTATTAGAATTAGAATTAACTAATTAGAATTAACTTCTATTAACTGAGCTTTCCTGTAGCTCAAATAGTAGAGCATGGCGCTAGCAATGCCAAGGTCATGGGTTCAATTCCCAGGGAAAGCAAGAGCTGATAAAATGTAGAAACTGTAACTTGAATGCAATGTAAGTCGCTAAATGCATAAATGTAATTAACTAAATGAAATCAACATTTGGTGTGACCATCCTTTGCGTTTAAATCAGCTTTTGCCCTAAGCGCACTTGAGCATAGTTTTTTTTTTTTTTTTTTTTTTTTTTTTTTTTTTTAGGTAGCTTTGCAGGTATGTCTCTTTGAAGCATCTTGGAGATGTTGCCACAGTCCTTCTGGATTTAGTTTTTTGAATAAATAGCCTATTAAGTCTAAAAATTTAACTATTTGGTGCTGTGATGAACACCATTATGAGAATACAAAAATCTCAATGGCTGTTTAAATAATGTAAATATGTTTCAGGAATATATACTGTCTTTGTGAATGTTAATAGAACAAAGAAGTAGTATCTGTATTTTTTTTTTCATAGTGCATTAATGTTAATTTATCAACGCTGCATATAAATAAGTAAAAATGGTAACACTTTGAAATAATATTACAGTTTAAAATAACTGTTTAAATGTTTTACGGTGCCCTCCACTCATATTGGTACCCTTGGTAAATATGAGCAAGGGCGGCTGTAAAAATAAATCTGCATTATTGATCTTTTTAATCTTTCATTCAAATAATTCACAAATTTTAACCTATCATTGAAGTAAAACAAATGAAAGTGGGGAGAAAATCTCATGATGATTTTTTTTCCCCTCCAATGCAAGTTGGCCACAATTATTGGCACCCCTTGAAATTCTTATGAGTAAAATATCTCTGAAGTATATTCCCATTCATATTTCCATTTTTTAGTACACCAGTGTGACTAGGAGCATGAAATTGTCCAGCTATGACAAAATTCCCTTAATCATCCATCACAAGGAGTAAAGCCAAAGAATATAATTCTGATGTGCAGAACAAAAGATTGTAGGGCTTCACAAGAGTGGCCAATGACTCTCCAAGCATCACAGCTGGAGAATTGCAGAGATTAGAGAATTGCAGAGAATTGACACACACACACACACACACACATTTGAATTTGTGGTTTACGGGGACTCTCCATAGGCGTAATGGTTTTTATACTGTACAAACTGTATTTTCTATCACCCTACACCAACCCTGCACCTAAACCTACCCCTTACAGGAAACTACTCCCAATTTTTGAATTTCATGAAACACCGTTTTGTATGTTTTTTAAGTCATTCTAATATTTCACTCTATTCTAATTCTATTTTATCTGTCTTTTTTTATTAAAAAAAAAAACACACACACCCTTGAACCTCTATCAATTGAATATTTATTCTCTAACTGCTACTTTGTCATTTAAAAATTAACACTGTCTTTTTTTTCTGTTATATCTACTTGTTTTCTTTAAAAAAAAAAAAAAAAAAAAAAAAAAAAAAAAATCTTTGCTATGTGTACTACGTTAGGCTAACCGAGACTTGTCATATCGCTTGCATGTTGTTGCTCTTTTGTTGATTTTGATTGCTTCTATTGTCCTCTTTTGTAAGTCGCTTTGGATAAAAGCGTCTGCTAAATAACTACATGTAAATGTAATATAAATGTAAATAATTAAATTAATATAATTGTTTATTATATGTTAGAAATAATTGGCAACATACAATTAAAATTATTGAAAAAGAGACAGTAATTGCACTGCATCCATGACACCACAGATGTCCATTATTTTTCAATAATTCAAAGGTCTAGAGTCAATTATTCATCTTATGTGATTGTTACAACCCCTCAAGATATTGTTCAGATAATTTATTTTAAGACGTGATTTAGATTTTTTTTTTTTTCTTAAAATGCTCTTGTTGATAGAGACAGCAACAGCATTTCTATTAACAGCAAAAAAGATTATCTGCTTCAAGAACAGTTACATTAATTTCTCTGTGTGTGTGTGTCTGTGTTGTATGTGTGTGCATAAAAAAAGAAAGCATGCTTTGCACAACATGTAATTTTGTAAGTTTTGGCTATTTTGCTGTTTTAGGATCAATAACTGAAATAATTTGGCATGGTGATATAGAACTGCCATGCAGTCAACAGACCTGGAACTACTTGTGCACTTCCTGGAAAATAATTACATACCTTAAATTGTTCATCAACCAATCAGAATCAAGCATTCGATAGCCCTGTGGTGTAAATTCTTTAATATTTTTCAAATTAAACATATGCACTCTCTATTCTTTTTGTCTATTTTATTACCATATTATCAGAGTCATGTTTTGAGCACATACACAGATCAGCAGATTGATATTGTAGCATATGACAGAACTGATGAGCGTCTCAGTTAAAGGGTAAAGTGTCTTTTAGTCTGCTGGTGGTTGCCTGTGGCCTGCAGGTGGGAGACAGTGAAACACTGCTTCCTGCCGCTCCGCAGGACGAGCCCTTTAAACGGGGCTCTGATGTTGGGCCTGAGCTCATCCATCTCTGTCACACATGCCATTTTACAACCCAAGCCTGTCCCGTTATATCCTGCTGCCTCCATTCCCCTTCCCGGCAGACACATCATAATCTCAGCCATACCCGGCATTCCTGCTTCATTTCACACACACACACACACACACGCACGCACACGCACACAACACACACACACACACACACAACACGCACACACACACACACACACACACTCAATGTCTTGAGTAAACAGCAAGAGCGCTGCAGCACTGTTTGTGCCAAGTACACTATGACTCGGTAAAAAGACAAAAAATACAAGGTCACGCTAAGTTAGTTTTTTCCATCATATCACTAGTCCCACATAGCCACACTATATACTCTGTATATACTGTATATACTCTGAGTTATTTACTATTGTAAGTCTGGGTGACCTTTTAGTTTATTCTTTCCAAAAACCGCCCACACAGAGGCTCTTTCACATCATATGCAAACGTGATCATTTACTGATCTTCTCTGTAAAAAAAAAAAAAAAAAAAAGAAATAATTAAATTAAATAAAATATAATAAAATACAATAAAATAAATAAATAAACAAACAGAAGTTGTGGTTAGAAAAAGAAAAAACAATTATGGGATGATATATTAGTGTTTTTTTTTTTTATTAACTTTTATATTTCATTAAGTGATATAATGTCAATAAACAACATTTACTTTTACATTTAAGTTCCTGCTAAACTCCATAATAAGGTGGTACAACAGAAAGGCTGGGAGACCAGCTACAACCAGCTATCCTTCCAGCTTAAACCATCCAAGACCAGCCAATCAGGTGTGTGTTTCCCATACAATGACATGTCTCGCTGATTAACCACCACAGTACGATGCATTGTTGTGGAAACTAACTAGCATGTCACGACTGTTTCTCAAACATGGTCACTTCTCCATTGTTTGAACCACATTGGTTCAACAATATAGGGTGTTGTTAAAGATGTCAGACATGTGGTGAACTAATATTTGTTTTTTTCTATTTAATTTGAGATCTTAGATATACTCCTGTATTGAGCATGGCACCTGATGACTAATTTACTATTTTTGCTCCCTGCCTTTTTCCTTTATTTAACATTTGATTGATCATTGCGGGTTCCCTCTTACATCACACTCTGGGATTCCCTTCCTATTTATGCACATGCGCACTTTTCAAAAATGGTGCTTATTGAGGGCCCGCTAAAATACATGTACTGTATATACATGATTAAAATGAATATAAAGAATGGAGGATATAGATTACACTGCATGTTAGCTTTCTTATTGTGGCCAAGACCATAATTTATTTAAGGCCATATGTCTTACTAACTAGTAACTATGCTTCTAACCACAGATCGAGAGTTGTAGTTCCAATCACGTAAGTTTGCGATGATGTTTATGAATGTTCGTTTGAACTACTGTTTCGGGAAACACTGAATTGTTGAAGTATGTTTTTTGTTTTGTTTTTTTTCAGCAGACATCCAGAAACAACATGTGCTGTATTTGATGCCATGAGCCTTGCGATATTTGGCAAATCTAGTGATTTTGCCTTGGAAGTCTTCACTGTTGCAGCCTGGTAACATGTAAACACACTGATTAAGTCCTGTGCATTCGGACACCCCTAAACTATGAAAGATTGGAACTGCTTATTTCAGCCTTTCAGCTACAATTTTGTGTGCAACATGCATCAGACAGTCCATGGATAGTCTGTGACGAGTCAATGGACGTGCCATCTGAGGCCGGGACTGTAATATCCCAAACCCATCTATCCACCACATTATGGCTTCATTTCCACAATGTTCATCCACTCCGTCCAGGTGGAGTGGTCTTACCCAGTGAGTAATGTGTCACTGAGAGCTCCATGGCTCGCTATAACAATTAGCTCACTGCTGTCTGTTGTCTACAGATATTTGGCCTCCAGCAGATGCCCCACCCTCAATCTGTCCACCACCCCCACAGCTGGGTTTCACCATTAATCCGGCCTAATAGACCTCGTGTGATCAGATGTGTCATTGAAACAGAGAGAAAATATGAGCACTTCAAGACCTTCTCACAATTGCAAATTGTTCATGCTGCTCATTTTACAGTATTTACCTTTCTATTAGCACCATTCTCTGCTCTGAAAGCTTATTCTGTCACTTTTGCCATTTCACAGGCTTTAGGATCATTTTCAATAAGCTAATGAACCCTGAAGTGTAGCTGCTTGCCTGTTTAACAAGTCAAAATTGCGTTGGAGCCTGGTGGGTAGTGCACGTGTTCCAACACGCTGCACAGAAGTGGTTGTGTGTGGGTGACCCAAGCTTGAGTATAGTTTGGGTCATTACCCACATCCCACATCCCCCACCACAATTTAGAAATGCCCTTGAATTAAAAGTCCAGCCATGCATCTATTTTTTTTTTTTTTTTTTTTTCTTGAGTGGCAGAAGTGGTAATCCTGGCAACTTGATGCCCTAAACAAGAAAAGACAAGAATAAAAGAAAGAAAGAAAGAAAGAAAGAAAGAAAGAAAGATAAATAAATATACACTGTCAAGATAGTCTAATTTTTAAATATTTATTTATTTATTATTTATTTATTTATTTTTACACATACTGTTGTTCAGCAAGGGTAAATTAAATTCATCAAAAGCTGAATATAATAATAATAATAATAATAATAATAATAATAATAAAAGTGTCAGTATTGTGTCTGTCTTGTCTTATGTTTCCCCTCTCATGCCCTTATTTGGTCCTTCCTGTTCCTGTCCTCGTCTAGTTGATTGTTTGTCATTTATTTCAGGTGTGTGGATTAATTATTATGTGTATTTAGTTCTTGCCCGTTCAGTTCATTTTTGTCTGGTCTGCTCGTTACCCCCGGTGTTCCTGTGTGTCATTCCTGCCTTGTCTTGCCATGCCGTGCCTTGCCTTGTCTGTCATTTGGATTTAATTAAAGACTGTATTTTGAGTAAAACTTGTTTGGAGAACACCTGATAAGAGATCAGAGACCATTCCTTCATACAGAATCTCTCCAGATCCTTCAGATTCACAGCTCCATGTTAGTACTTCTTCTCTTCAGTTCACCCCACTCATTTTCTATAGGGTTCAGGTCAGAGGATTTTGTGCTCAGTTTTTGTGTTGATTTTGATGTTTGTTTTGGATTATTATCCTGATGGAGTGTGTGTGTGTGTGTGTGTGTGTGTGTGTATTTTTGTGACATATGAGGACACAAATTTGTATTATGACATGGGTATGACATAGGTATTACAAGGAGAAGGTGACTTATGAGGGCAGTACCCCGTGTGCCCATATTTCAAAAGGCTTATAAGTCATACAGAATGATTTTTTTTTTTTTTTTTTTCTGAGAAAGTAAAAATGCACAAAGTTTCCTGTAAGGGGTAGGGTTAGGTGTTGGGTTGGTGTAGGGCAATAGAAAATACGATTTGTACAGTATAAAAGCCATTACGCCTATGGACTGTCCCCACAATTCACAAAAACAAACGTGTGTGTGTGTGTGTGTACTGGTATATATGGTTTACAAGGACACAAATGTGTATAATGACATGGGTACTACAACGTAAACATGGTTTATGAGGACACTTCCTGTGTCCCCGTAAAACAAAATGCTTAAAAAACATAAGACCTAGATAACCTAGATTTGCTCTGTTTGACAGAAACATTGCTAAAACCAGATGAATACATTACTTTAAATGAGTCTACCCCCCAAGATTACTGCTATAAAAATGAGCGACGTCCAAAAAGTAAAGGGGGAGGTGTTGCTACAATTTATAGCAATATTCTCAGTATTTCTCAGAGGGCAGGCTTTAAGTATAACTCGTTTGAAGTTATGGTGCTGCGTATAACATTATCTAGAGAAACACGTGTTAGTGATAAATCCCCTGTGATGTTTGTACTGGCTACTGTGTACAGGCCACCAGGGCACCACACAGACTTTATTAAAGAATTTTCTGATTTTCTATCTGAGTTAGTACTGGCTGCAGATAAAGTCTTAATTGTTGGTGATTTTAATATCCATGTCGATAATGAAAAAGATGCATTAGGATCAGCATTCATAGACATTCTGAACTCTATTGGGGTTAGACAACACATTTCAGGACCTACTCATTGTCGAAATCATACTCTAGATTTAATATTGTCACATGGAATTGATATTAGTGGTGTTGAAATTCTGCAGCAAAGCGATATCTCAGATCATTATCTAGTCTTGTGTAAACTCCATATAGCTAAAACTGTAAATTCTACTCCTTGTTACAAGTATGGTAGAACCATCACTTCTACCACAAAAGACTGCTTTGTAAGTAATCTTCCTGATTTATCTCAATTCCTCAGCATATCCAACAGCGCAGAAAAACTTGATGATGTAACAGAAACTATGGACTCTCTCTTTTCTAGCACTTTAGATACAGTTGCTCCTTTATGCTTAAGGAAGATCAAAGAAAACAGTCTGACTCCGTGGTATAATGAGCACACTCGCACCCTAAAGAGAGCAGCCCGGAAAATGGAGTGCAGCTGGAGGAAAACAAAACTAGAGGTATTTCGTATTGCTTGGCGGGAAAGTACCCTATCCTACAGAAAAGCATTAAAAACTGCTAGATCTGATTACTATCCATCTCTTCTAGAAGAAAACAAACATAACCCCCAATATTTATTCAATAGAGTCACTAAATTAACGAAAATAAATAAATAAATAAATAAATAAAAATAAAGCATCAACAGGTGTTGGCATTTCCCAAGAGCACAGCAGTAATGACTTTATGAACTACTTTACTTCCAAAATCAAAAAGTGTAAGCCAGGATAAAGAAATGTGTCTTTAATCTAGATTTAAACTGACAGAGTGTGTCTGCCTCCCGAACAGTGTTAGGTAGATTGTTCCAGAGTTTGGGCGCTAAATAGGAAAAGTATCTGCTGCCCGCAGTCGATTTTGATATTCTAGGTATTATCAAACGGCCAGAGTTTTGAGAACGCAGAGGACGTGGAGGACTATAATGTGATAAGAGCTCGCTCAAGTACTGAGGAGCTAAGCCATTCAGGGCTTTATAAGTAATTAACAAGATTTTAAAATCTATACGATGTTTGATAGGGAGCCAGTACAGTGTTGACAGAACCGGGCTAATATGGTCATACTTCCTGGTTCTAGTAAGGACTCTAGCTGTTGCATTTTGGACCAACTGTAGTTTGTTGATCAAGCATGCAGAACAACCACCAAGTAAACCATTACAATAGTCTAACCTTGAGGTCATAAACGCATGAATTAGCATTTCTGCATTTGACGTTGAGAGCTTAGGTCGCAATTTAGATATGTTTTTGAGATGGAAAAACTCGGTTTTACAGATGCGAGAAACATGGCTTTTAAATGTAAGATTGCTATCAAACAGCACACTTATGTTCCTAACTGATGAAGAAGAATTGAAAGAGCAACTGTCACGTGTTGGATAGTGTTCTAGGTTATTACATGTGGGGTTTTTAGGTCCGATAATTAACACCTTTGTTTTATTCAGAATTTAGCAGTAAGAAGTTACTCGTCATCCAGTTTTTTATGCATTCCGTTAATTTCTCAATTTGGTGTGTTTCACCGGGCCGTGAAGAAATATAGAGCTGAGTATCATCAGCATAACAGTGAAAGCTAACACCATGTCTCCTGATAATATCTCCCAAGGGTAACATGTAAAGCGTGAAAAGTAACGGCCCTAGTACTGAGCCTTGAGGTACTCCATACTGCACTTGTGATCGATATGATACCTCTTCATTCACTGCTACGAACTGAAGGCGGTCAGATAAGTACAATTTGAACCATGCTAAGGCACTTCCACTAATGCCAACAAAGTGTTCTAGTCTATTTAAAAGAATGTTGTGGTCGATAGTGTCGAACGCAGTGCTAAGTGTTACGGGGCTGATGAGACGTGAGACGTGTGGATCCATTTGCAAGCTTTTATTTAAAGACATGGTCATGAATACAGGCAGGGTCGAAACAGTGGCAAACAGGTATGGCAGGGACAAGACAAAGAGTAATCCTATGGCAAGCGTGGGTATTCGATCGGAGAACAATATCCAACAGGGCAAGGCAGAGAGAGTAAATCCAGGTACTCAGCAATAATCCAAACGAGGTGCAAACAGAGTCTGAACGGCAAGGCAAGGGTTAATCCAGGAAACACGGGCAGAAATCGAAACACGCGAAAACAGGCAAGGCAAGACTAAGACAACTAAGAGGGCTTCGTAGGGTAGCTATCACTAGGATATTTGCGTACAATACTCGGCAGTGAGGGAGAGGAAGTCCAAGGCTTATAAAGAGTGTCTGATGGGATTCAGCTGTGCATGTGTGATCAGTGCATTCAGCTGTGCATGTTCGATCAGTGCAATGGATGATGGGAATTGTAGTTTGAGGTGATGTGCAACAGTAGTGTTGTGCATAGTCAATGTGGTGAGCGAGTGACCGCTGGTGGTGGGTAAACGGAAGTTCATAGGCCGGATTCGTGACACTAAGATCCAGTAGAACTAATAAAGAGATACAACCACGATCAGATGATAGAAGCAGGTCATTTGTAACTCTAATGAGAGCAGTCTCAGTACTATGATACGGTCTAAATCCTGACTGTAATTTCTCACAGATACCATTTTTCTCTAAGAAGGAATATAATTGTGTGGATATTACCTTTTCTAGTATCTTTGACAGAAAAGGGAGATTTGAGATCGGTCTGTAATTATCTAGATCTTTTGGGGTCAAGCTGTGTTTTTTTTTTTTTTTTTTTTAATGAGAGGCTTAATAACAGCCAATTTGAAGGTTTTGGGGACATATCCTAATGACAATGATGAATTAATAATAGCCAAAAGAGGATCTATGACTTCTGGAAGCAGCTCTTTTAGTAGTTTAGATGGAATAGGGTCTAACATGCATGTTGTTGGTTTAGATGATTTAACAAGTTTATTCAATTCTTCCTCTCCTATAATAGAGAATGAGTGGAATTGTTCCTCAGGGGATCTATAATCCACTATCTGATGCGATACTGTAGCTGACGGCTGCGTGGTTACAATTTTATCTCTGATAGTATCGATCTTGGAAGTAAAGTAGTTCATAAAGTCATTACAGCTGTGCTCTTGGGAAATGCCAACACCTGTTGATGCTTTATTTTTAGTTAATTTAGTGACTGTATTGAATAAATATTTGGGGTTATGTTTGTTTTCTTCTAGAAAAGATGAAAAGTAATCAGATCTAGCCGTTTTTAATGCTTTTCTGTAGGATAGGGTACTTTCCCGCCAAGCTATACGAAATACCTCTAGTTTTGTTTTCCTTCAGCTGCGCTCCACATTACTGACACTCTATCCTCCAATTTGATACTGTTAAGTGCTTTGACACAATCTGTATTGTTAAAAGCGCTGTATAAATAAAGGTGACTTAAATAGAGAGTGATAGAGTTAGAGGGTCAAATAAAGATGGAAGAGATGTGCTTTTAGCTGTTTCTTGAAGATGGTTAAGGATTCAGCTGCTCGGATTGAGTTGGGCAGGCCATTCCACCAGATGGGAACAGTGAATGAAAAAGTCAGTGAAAGTGATTTTGTGCCTTTTTGAGATGGCACAATAATGCGTCGTTCACTTGCAGAATGCAAGCTTCTAGAGGGCACATAGGTCTGAAGTACTGAATTTAGGTAAAGGGGTGCAGAGCCAGAGGTGATTTTGTAGACAAACATTAATGCCTTGAATTTTATGTGAGCAGCTATTGGTAGCCATAATTATATTTGTATATATATATATATATATATATATATATATATATATATATGTATATATTCTTTTTTTTTATTTCAAGAAATGAATGCTTTTATTAAAACAGAGATGTATTAAATTGATCAAAAGTGACAGTAAGACATTTATAATGTAGCAAAAAATATATTTTTATTTCAAACAAAAAGCGTGTTCTTTTAAGCTTCATCAATAGTAAAACTTCTTTCAAAACGTCATCAAACTTCATCAAATAAACTAAACATCAAATAAACTAAGAAAAACAAAAAAAACAAATAAATTACTTGTTAACACACAATTTCCACAAAAATATGAAACAGCACAGCTGTTTTTAGCATTGATAATAATAAGAAATGTTTTTTTGAGCTGCAAATCAGCTTTGCTATCACAGGAAAACAATACATTTTAAAATATAATGAAATAGAAAACAGGTATTTTAAATTGTAATGATATGTCATACTATTACGGTTTACTGTATTGTTGATCAAATAAATACATGGTGAATGAAAGAGACTTATTTAAAAAATCTTACTTAGCCTAAACTTCAAAGAGCCCTTTGGAATAAAGGATTTTGAATGGTATAACTGATAGAGACTTCACTCCCATGATTCTTTACATAGATTTAATTGTGCAACAATAGTGTGTATTCCAAGGAACCACTTTTTGTTCCACTGCCTACACCCTTCATCCCTTCAAAGCTCAGGCCACAGGGATGAGCCTTTCAGAATACCAGTGCACAAATCACCAAAAGACCAGTTGATAAAAAGTATATTCAACAATGTCTCAGAAAAGGAAAGTGAAGTAAGTTTTAAAAAGAAAGTTTGGTTTGATATTTTGTCATCTGCAATGAAATTCATACATTTTTAAGAGTGACTTTGGTGTCCAAATACATCTCACTATCTTTACTACAGCTATTCTGAAATATGACATTAAGGGGCCAACATTTTTTTTCCTCCTATGAATAGGGTTCCTTTTCGAACACATTTTCAATGCCACCATATATAATAGCAAACAAAACCAGAAGCTCCACTGTGACTCTTGAATAACCTTGCTGGATCTTTTTCATATCATGAGTCACACAGGTCTTATTTCCCTCTAAATTCAGATCCGATGTTCACATAACTATAATAGCACATTATCTGGAGATGGGATGCTCGAAAACATTCCACCAGCAGCTACAAGAAAGAACCCGGCCTGATGGCAGAGCTAGCAAAGTGTGATCAGGGATCGGCGTTCTGCGTGAATGCGTATCAGTAAATCTGAGTTGTTTGTGGCGAGAGCAGCTGTGGGGATGTCTCGACAGAGCCACGCTGCCTGCCTCGCTGTTTATTTCTGTTTACTCAGGTTTGCTTCCTCAGATTAATCTCCAATAACAGCTGTGTCATATTGTCTGCTGTGCTATTAATGGCGCTCGTGTAATTACTTTACGCCCAATCATATGACTTCACCAAGAACGCAAATGAACCTCCCTTCGGGCGCTCATTAAGACTGCTTTCAATGGGTACACATATCAAAACAACTTAACCACACTTGTCTGGTTTCCTCACAAAGTCAGTGGCATCAAGCTGTTGATATTCAGCTGTTCAGTAATGTTTGAATGTAAGATTTCAGAACTTTAGACTGAGAGTGGGCATCTGGAGAAAATTATAATAGCATTAATAGAGCTAATTATGACATCTCTGTTAATATCAACATTCAGAGTCTATATAAAATACATTCCTTCTGCAGTTTTTAATTAGTGTCTTTTTAGCGAGACAAGCCTCTCTGTTGATTATGAATTGCATCAGCCAATATTAGAACTGGACTTTGTTCAGAATGGGATGCTAGTAATAATACTGCACAGTATGTGGACTTGGAGCGTTTTTTGGTTTATTTCTTTATTTTTAAATAAGAATTGTGCCACCCTGCATTTGAAAGGAGAAATGTGTGTTTTGGTAGTAGAATATCATTTACTAGCAGGGCTATGCTAACCAGCCAAATACTGACCCTTTGATTTCAAACATACACACTGTACCTTTTGGTCATTTTCAGCTGTATTTGCATGCAGCTGTGCTTGATGTTTTTTTTTTTTTTTTTTTTTAATGGCTATTATGCATTTTTAATTTTATATTACACAAATGTCTTAACTAGACTTTTGCCAGATTGATAAATGAATGTGTACATTGTATGCAAGAAAATTAATAATGGATTGCAGTATTCTATATTGTGTGTTGTATAGTATGCATACTGTTGAACACTGCATTTTTAGTAGGGCTGTGTTTGAAAGTATTAATTCTTAAATAATCCCAAGATCAATGCTTTCAGTTCATGTACGAAAAAAAAAAAAAAAAAAAAAAAAAAACCCTCATTAAAAATAATTTGTACCCTGCCGGCCTGCTTGCCATAAAATGATTACTATAATTATTTTGTTACTTTTGAGCTGCCTTAGTATAAGCAGCATGTGAATGGATGATCTCTTTACTACTAGCTATAGTGCAAAATAAGGATGAATGAACATCAGTATGTTGAATGATACAGTGCAGATGCCAGTAAAACAGCTTGTAAACAACATGTTTGATATTTACCTCAGGAAACTCATTCAATATCCATAGCTAATAAGCTAACTAATAAGTTAGCTTAAAAAAAATAAATAAAAAAATAAATAAAAAAAATTTAGAGAGAAGCATATTGCGGAATAAATCTGTCATGAAAACAAAGTTTTATAACAGTCACAGCTTACATGTTTATTGTTCATTATTGTTCATATTGTTTATTGTTCAGACATAATTATATCATTAAAATCTGATAAAAAGTGAAATATGGCAATTTTTGTATCACTTTGTTCTGTGTTTATTTATTTATTTGAGTATTGACTGTTGTCATCTGAAATAAGTTTGGGCTATGTTTTTCATTTTAACCTTTAATATTAAAGTAATGGATAACACTTTATTTTGATAGTCCACTGTACATTCTACTAACAGTAAGTAACTTTGCAACTGCTTGTCACTAGAGTATTAGTAGTCTGTATGCTTAATATCTTCTAACAATTTATTTTGATGGGTCCACAACATACTGACTATGAGAAACTTTGCAAGTATATGTCAGCTTATTCTGCTAACCCTAAACCTAACCTTACAGTCTACTCTGAGAGTTAGTAGACATGTAGTTGCAAATTAATGAGAATTAGTTGACATATAGTTGCAAAGTTACTTATAGTTAGCAGAAAGTCTAAAGTGGACATTCTGTGCAGTGTAGTGTCAAATCTGTTGGTTTTTGTTTTGTATTTGGCTCTCGGCCATTATAACGCATGAATATTTGACCATTCAAGCTCTTTGACTTGATAAATGGGTAACATGTGTTTGTGTATGGGAATTGATCACACCAGATGCCCATAATCTTGATAAAGTGGAACAGCACTGATATCTCTACACATAACAGATTCATAAAGCACATCTATCCTCCTAATGTGTTTTTCGGTGAATGCAGATCACACTAACTTGATTACTTGAAAGACTGTGCACCTGCACATGACACACACACGCTAATTTGCATAAATTGTTATGTAAATGCTGAGGCATTCACAGAAATGAAGTGTGATTTTTAATCATTTCATTTGAACCACAAATGCAGTCACCGCTGCATGGTGATGGAGTTGTAACGTGTAATCTCGATACACATTGCTTGTCTGCTTCTGACAGTGCTGGGCTGCGACAGCTGTTGAGCATTGTGTTTTAATGTGTCCTCATAACATTAAACCAGCCATCTGTGACCATTTGCTCCGTGGCACTTCTCAAAATATGAAATGCTACTACAAAACCTACAAAGAAGGGCCACATTTTTTCCTCTGATTACTGTGATTTCAAACCACTTTGCCTGGATGTCAAATATCAATTATACAGTATTTTTAAAGTCAGTCCCAGTTTAGTCATGAGTGATCATACTTCAGCATTTTTATGTTAGGTTTTGGCAAAGTTGCTCTACTTAGCATGTGCTTTTCAAGCACATAAACGAATTTGGCAACAAATGTTAATGTTGATGGTACTGAAGTTTTAGCACTCTACAAATGTTTATGTTGACACTGAAGTGAAATTACATGGCATACAGAACACATTTGTCAGTGGAGCTCTAGCACGTTTGAATCGTGTTGATATGAGTATAATATTTAATCATTGGAATAAAATTAAATTATACAAAACAAACAAACAAACAAACAAATAAAAACAAGAATATGTAGTAATTAAAATGTCGTCATAATATTGCTAATGTATTATTATTATTATTATTATTATTATTATTATTATTATTTTATTTTATTTTATTTTTTTCTGTTACAGAAAACAAGGATTCAGAATATTTTGTCAAAAAAAAAAAAAAACTGTATTAGGTTGCATAGAGTTAAACACACATATCCCCTTGAGGTTAAATAGTACATTAAAAAGTTTGTTATAAAGTGTGTGCATTTGTGAGGCATGCGTGCGTGTGTGTATGTATGTGTGTCTGTGTGTGTGTTTATGTTTGTCTTCTTGAGATGAAAAGTTGCTGCTTAATGGAGAATAACAAGAAATAACCACTGTACGTAATCTATGCAAAGAGAGAAAGAGGGCGGTTATTCCTTGACTATTATTTTCCATGTGAATAGGCACACCATTGACCTGACTCACACTGAAATCTGCTGAATGTTCATCATGCAGGAAATAAGCTTACAAAACCTGCACAATTTTATGGGCCAAACATGTCTCACTTTCATATCAGGTTTGTGCTTGTAATTCAGTTCTCACTCTCTCGGTGGGCTGAAATGTAGATCAAAGTCCTGCACCAATGCAACTTTCTGGCAACAGAAGGAATATTTTATTTATTTATTTTTTTTTTCTGAGGAAAAATTACATTCTTTCTTTGTTCTGCTGAAACAAACAAAAACACAGGAGTCCGGATTCTGGATGCGATTTATTATTGTGAGTGGATGTACCAACAATCCCTCTCAGCTTTGACTGCACAAGTTTCTACAATTCACAATTAGCCTAAACTTGCTTCATTTAATTGTCATTTCTTGTCTTGTCTTTCCTTTTATTTTATTTTATTTTTTCTTCTTTTTCTTCTTTTTACTACTTGAACTTACGTGGCACCCATGAAGAAACCTTGATTAACTGTCAAAATATTCAGAATGCAAATAAATGTTTAAATGTTTATTAAATGTTTAATATCTGCTTTGAGCAGAACCTCAAATTTTTGGAATTCACTTTAAATGTATATTAGCTAACAGTTAGTACTGCATAACTAGACTTTTGCCTTGCAGGATTAGACAAGTCAGTTGTGATGTTTAACATGAAAATAAAATAAAATTAATATAACTGATATGTAAAATATATACAGTTGAACTGTCCCTTATTTAATATGCTGCTTCTGTTCTGTGGTTTTGTCTAACACAAATATATGACTCTATTTTAATATTCTGAGTACACAAACCTTGAGAAATCACAAGCTTTTGTTTAAATGCAGCCAAGAGTGGAGTTTGGTGTTATTGTATGCAAATAAACCCATTGTTACGGAGCTGACGAGACGAGAGGCGTGTGGTTCCATTTGCAGGGCTTTTATTAAACAAAGGCGTGGTCAGGAAACAAGCAAGGTTCATGCAAATGGCAAACAGGCACAACACATGCAAAAAAAAGAGTAGTCCTAGGGCAAGCGTGGGTCTTCGATCGGCTAACAATATCCAATAGGGCAAGGCAGAGAGATAATCCAGGTACACGAGCAGTAGTCCAAGAGAGGTGCAAGCAGAGTCCAAACGGGAAGGCAAAGGGTTAATACTATAACAACTGGGTACGCTCCGTAGAGTAGCTATCGCTAGGATATACGCTATACAATACTCGGCAGCTTGAACAGGAAATGAGTGGGTATTAAATAGTCAGCGTGATTGGTTACAGGTGAGCATGTGATTAGGGTGAAATGTATTGTGGGAACTGAAGTCCAGTGTGAGTGTAACAGTCTGTGTAGGGTGAGAGTCAGTGTGACTGAAGAGTGAACGGATGGGGATGGAGAGTGAGCGGAAATTCATAGACCAGATCGTGACACCCATCTTAAAAGAAATGTAAAAGGGATAAATATATTAGAGACTGAAGGCCTCTGCTTTTAACTATGGTTAGAGTACAGTGTGTTCTCAGCATGATCAAATACATATTAAATTGAAACTCTTGTTAATAGAAAGGCATATCTCAAGAGGCCTCTGAGGTAACGTTCTGATTTGTTCACTTAGCTAAGAAAACATTAAGAGAAAATTGTCTCTGCCATTTTGATGAAGCTGTAACATACACTTTGACATCAAATAAGGATACTATTATGGTGCAGATAATAAAATATTATAAAGTTTCTCTATCATGAATGTTGCATATATTTAAGTTTTGAATCAATCACACTAGTTTTCTTCGGGCTCTCATGAGAAATGGATTCTTGTTTGTTGTCTTGAGGGCACAAGACAGTCACAAATTTGGTGTTTCACAAAGCTACAAGTGAATGTGGGTGATAAGTGGGCTACTTGACCACAGGTGAGGCTGGACTGATGTCGGTTTCCAGAAAGCACCGATATGTATTCATTGAAAATGTCATCAGCCGGAGAATGTATGGCCCTCCAGAACCCCACCAGGAATATCTGCTCTCAAAACTGCACTCAGCAAAAGTGTGTAATTACTGTTTCTTGAAGGAAAAGAGTGACAGATTATTTGTCCAATTATTAGTCGGTTAGATGGCGACTGTTATATAACCTTGCCATTTCTTTAAACCATGTGTCACACTAATCGGAATTATGATTATTAGTGTTTTTGGTACATTTATATTTTTGTACATTTTGATAGATAATTATCTATATTTGTTACTTTCATTTTAAATTAAATTAATTTAAATGAAATTATTCAGTTGCTTGTTTGTTTGTTTGTTCATGCTATTAGCATTTATTTTTTTCCTGGTGTACCACACTTTGGCTCATCCAAATCTAAATACTACTAGTACTAATAAATGAGCTAACCATTAACTGTGCCTTTTGCCTAATAAACTCCTAATTTGCTGCTTAATAATAGTTAGTAATGTAGTTGTTAAGTTTAATGTTTAATGCTGCATGTGTTTTGAAACATGAACACACAGTAATGTACAAAAGTAACTTAGAGCACGATAAGCAAACACTTCTTGGCACAGTCATTATGCAAGTACACTTTACTTTACTTTACTTTTTTTTTTTTTTATGTATGTGTATGTATATATGTTCCAGGAAAAGTTTGCCCTTTTTTATCATCATTACAGTAGTTTACAGTACATGTAGGGTATGTAATGTTTTCATAAATATTTCTAATTATACTGGCTGATATAAAATTAATAATTAAAGTTGTCTGTTCTGAATGTAATGCTGTCCTACCTGTCTGTCAACCTGTGTGTTTGCATACTGCCAAAATACACAGGGTAAACTAATATAAAGGTAAGCATAAGCAGTATTTTTGATGGAATGTTTGGGTTTCAATCAAGATTTAAGTTTGACATTTAGGCTAAAAATAGTCCTAATATTTTGGACATTTTATTCAAAGTAGCCTGTTGAGACATGCCTTCACTTTTATAGAAGAGATATGTTTGTGATGTTTGAGTTGGGGGAGATGTTACGTGACAAAGGTTGTTTGAAAGCATGCCAAGAGTAGCACATACTCCACATTTAATTTCATTTATTTAGGCTAAAGTATTATTTAATATGATTGATTTTAAACTATATTATATACTATGTGTTATTGTTGTTTTCAAATAAGGCTCAAAACATGAAGAAAAAGAAACATTGCACCTCATTTTCTTCCTCTTTTTTCTTTTTTTTTTTTCTTTCCTTCTTTCCAGTCAGCTATTTCTGTGAAACCTAGCCTTTATAATGTATTTTTGTCTCAGTATTTTGTTGTTTTGTATTTGGTAGTGCTGTTTCACATTGGACATTGTGTGATCAGCTTTAGGATATCATACATTTTAAGTCATAAGTCTTTCATAAGCATTTTCTTGAAGTGTACTGCATTGGCAGCCCACTTCTCCACTTTACTGCTGCACTTCTCAGACCTGCCCTGCAGCTGACTCATGAAAAATGGAGCACTTCACACATATTTTCATCTAATCTGTCCCTCTTGAGTCTTAAAAAGATTATTATTATTTTTTTTTTTCTCATAATGTGCAAAAAAGAAAGGAAGGGTAAGGTGGAAAAATATATCAGATTTTACTTTCATGATCTGAATCAGTGGATAGTCAAAATAAAATTGGCAATGCCTAGGTGTACCTGTTGATAACCAATAACTTTTGACTTTTAATTACACTCATGCTTCACGTTATTCTGTAGGCGAGGTAAGATGTGACAAACAAATAAAATAAATAAATAAAAAATTAAAAAATAATAACTTGCTGCATAAGTATAAGGCAAAATATGCAATGGGATTTTTTTCAATGCAAAATTGCAGCTGATTTTACATTCAGTGACTTTCAGACATTCATGCATTTTTAGCATATGGAAAAGAGTAAATATGTCTTTTGAATTTTAACATGTTTTTTGAAGGTTGCATTCATATCCATTTAATTAAAACTGCACATGGCATCTCACTTTGAATGCGCGTGATGCTTCTGCCCGTGACAATAACCATAGAGTTTCTCGTCTTTATGTCGTGCATCTGTGTTCCCTGAAATGGATCCGTGCACAGGTGTGCACAGAGACGCACCGTGATGACTGCAGGTTTATTTATTTTCGTCATATGACTCCCTGCAGCTTCCATTATGTGCTAAACTGCAACACTTGACTGCTTGCGGCTCAGCATAAGGAAAGTCTCTCTCTCAATCTCCCAGTCTCTCTCTTCTTCTCAGCCGGGCCAGAAAGCTCCCCTGCAGAGGCGCAGGATTACACCCACATGTGCTCCTTTCCTGTCATGGTTGTAAACATATTGGACCACCACCATGCACACGCCGGCAAAACTCCATGTCTCCTACTGCTTTTAGCTGACTGACAGCGGCCCAATTAGAGAAGCCCGCTGTCTCCCGCATAAAGCACAGAGACATGCCTGAGTCAGAGTCTTCCCCACCTCTGCTGGATACTGCATGCAGATCGCTCTCCCTAATATCTAAATATAGTCCAAACTAAAGAATAAGAGTGCCAGATCTGACATGAGAGAAGTGCTGAGGTGGAAACAGGGGTGTGCTGAAAGCATTAGTTAGTTTTCATGGCTGAGTGATCTCAACTAGTAGCAAAATATCAGTTCATATTAAATAAGCCTCAAAATATCTGATCCTGTCAGATGGTACACCACTGGCCGAGACTGAATTCTGCCTCACAACAAGCCTTATAGGAATATTCCAGGATAAATGCAATCGACAGCACTCCTGACATGATGTTGATTAACACAAAAATTAATTTTACATAGTTTTCTTTAAAAAAAAAAAAGTAAAGGATTTGTTACAATGAGGCTAGAGATATGTTATATATAGCTGTATACACAATTAACCGATCGAAATTTGTCAACCGGTAGAGACTTTGCTGTGCTGTTGCTGTGCTACATGGTCACAAAAACGTACCTCTTGCATGTATTTTTAAGTATTGCAGTTTAAAAACAAGTGATGTTAAGCCGTTGAAACGCAATCAGCAGTGAAAGAGTACTTGTGAAGATGGTGCTCATAGAGCACGGGACGATTGAACTAAGTTACTTGTAAACATAAACTTGCATGTGTTCAAATGCTGAGAGAGAAAACACATGCGTAACAGTATATCAGATCCAGCCAGCTCTTAAAGTGACAGCAGTGTAATATTCCTGCTGTCTGTCATTTATACATTTTATTACTTTATGCAATATGTAGCATGCCCTATTTATTTGTTCTACTTCAGTTTTTTTTATTGTTTTTTTTTTGTTGTTGTTGTTTTTTGCCTTATAGCTTGTAATTAGTTTATTATTCTTATTGTAATTTAATCACCTGTCTCAGTGATCTTGTTTTTTTTTTGTTTTTTTTTAATTAGGCTAGTATTAGTTTTTTGTTTTTCACCGGTGACAAGAATTTTCGTGTCAACAATTTTGATATCATTAATACAATGCCCGGGAGGGCCCGTCTTTGGTTCACTTAGTTTTGTCGTGGCCACAACATCATAACTCGTGGGAACGTGATAATATGCCATGGCCATGAGATATTAATTCGTGGGAACGTCATATTAAGTCGTGGGAACGTGATATTATGTCGTGGCCACGAGATTGTTTTGTCGAGGTAACAACATCCTTATGTCGTGGCCTCGAGATGTTATGTTTGAGGGAACGACATATTTTTCTCATGGCTACGAGTTTAATGCATAACCAAACCTACGTGACCATAGCAACCCGGGATTATCAGAGATGGATAAAACATTTTTATTAACATTAAACATTTAATTTAATATTTGTATATTATTATTATTATTATTATTATTATTATTAGGTTATATTAGCTTGTTAGGGCTATATTTTTTATATTTATTTCATGTAAATAAATAAAGGTTAAATAAAGGTTAAATGAAATATAAATATAATATTTTATTTCCCCTTTCAATTCGCTTTACCTAATTAACGTTCTGTATAATTATGCTATTTGCTAACATATATTTTGCAAATACTGTAAACGCCTGATAATAATGCCAATACTTTATGATTGTAGGCTATTATGCCAGTGCGTGATGATAAATGAGCGTGTTGTGTTTTCATTTACAAATGAAACTATGTGAATGATTCATTCCTCAATGAAACAGGCAGTAGGCTATAATATTAATAATTATTAATTCACAGGAAAGCAACAAAAAAAAAAAGAAATATATGTTAAATTCAACCTTTAAACTGCATTTCCAATAGGCTATAAATTCCAGTCAGCATAATCAAAGCTTTATTGGCATGTCGAGCATTTACAGTAGGCTTATTTACAAAACTAGTCAGAACGTTATGTAAAGAGATCGAAATGAAGGGAAAAAATGAATATAAAAATATAATAATAGGCTAATAATAATGATGATGATGATGATGATAATAATAGCTAATAATAATATACAAATATTATGGAAAAAGATGATCAGTTAATGGACACACACAGCTAGCAAGACTGTGGGATGGATAAAAATGTTTTCTTGTAGGTCTGTTTTATTTTATGTACTTTATGTAATATTTGGCCTATTCATGATAAACTTAATTCGAATGCTGTGTACATCGCGTGCCATTGCTCACAGTCTGGTAACCTATGGTCAATATAATAATATAATTATGTACTAATTTCTGTAATAATTAATATAATAATTTCATAATTCAAAATAAAATTTTAATGAATCCTTCTCTGATAATCAAGTAGCTATGGTTGCTATGGTCAGGTAGGTTTGTTTATTCATTAAACTCATGGCCACGAGAAATGGATATCGTTCCCTCAGCATAACATCTCGAGGCCACGACATAAGGATGTCGTTACCTCGACAAAACGATCTCGTGGCCACGACTTAATATGACATTCCCACGAGTTATGATGTCGTGGCCACGACTAAACTAAGTGAACCGAAGACGGGCCCTCCCGGGCACTGTACATAAATACCTTATTTAAAGTAAAAAAAAAAAAAAAAAAAAAAACTATACTGTGATATATATGGTCACTGTGAAATAAAATTACTCATATCGTGATATACGATTTTGGTCATATCGCCCACCCCTAAATGAGACATTTACAATGGTTGTGAATGGAGCTAGTTCCCATTTAAACTTTTAAATACTCGCTACTTCAGTAGAATAACTGCAAAATGTAACAATGTAACAAACAAACAACCAAATAAACTCTTACTAACCATTTATGTGTAAAGTTATATTCAATTTTATATACAAAATTACCATGGCAATGTAGCAACTAAAACGTTTAAACAGCCATAAAAAATCATGTAATGAGTTCAGAATGAGGGCGGATGTGTGTATATATATGTATGTATGTATGTATGTATGTATGTATGTATGTATACAGAGCTGGGTAGATTACTAACAAATTGTAATCCGTTACTGATTCCTGATTACATGATAAAATTGTAGTCAGTAAAGTAATCCATTACGTTACACATTTTATGCAATATAATCAGATTACTTTTGGATTACTTTGAGATTACTTTTGACATATTTATATCATTTATATTTTTAGTCATTTAGCAGAAGCTTTTATCCAAAGTGACTTACAAATGAGGACAACAGAAGCAATCAACTGTAGTATTAAAACAACTAAAACAGATACAAAACTAAAAGCTAAAACTTTATAAATACTATATATACACATTTAAAAAAATAAAGAAATTAAATAATGTCAAATGCATACAACAAAATATCAAAACTTAACATATAAATGAAAACAAAAAATAAAGCTAAAAACAATATATTAAAGAACAAAAGGTATAAGAGTATATTAATGATTCTAAAATAACACTAAGCCAAACATCAAAAAAAAAAAAACAAAAAAAAAAAAAACAACTACACATATGTGTATGTACAACCACACACACATACATACATACATACACACACACACACACACACACACACACACACATATATATATATATATATATATATATATATATATATATATATATATATATATATATATATATATATATATATATATAAATTCAATATTCTTTCATTTCCATGTAGTTTGTTGAAGTACTAAAATAACTCAAATTAAAAAACCTATTCAGACATAAAAACCTAATAAAAGGACAAACATTACTCCAACTTTAACTAAAATTAAAAAAGACAACAAATGAAAATCAAACTACATTAGTTTATCAGTAATCCTAAAAAAAATAACACTGAGCCAAACAAAAAAAAAAAAAAAAACTTACTTAAACATAGTAAGAAATGGTTATTAAAAACTGAAACAGAAGTGAAACAAGTAGTAGGAGTAAGTTAAATAGACTTAACTCGTTTATTTCATTGATTCAAATAGAAACAATAGTTATGTAATAATTATAAATAATGTTTTCCATTCATTGTAATTTACAACATAAAGTGCATTAAGCATTATATTATATCAAGGCTTCCCAAACTAGGGTTTGTAAAGGAACTGCAGGGGGTTTGTGAGTTTAATGAAAAGCTAACAATGAAAATAAATCATTTTAAAACAAAGTCCCTTTCAAGGAAAGTCTCTTCACTCTGCGGCCATATTTGCAACACCTCTGGGCAGCTCATTCAAGACCAAGTCCTATCTTAATGAATGGGGGAATCTCGAAATCTCAAAAACTGCTGAACTCACAGTCAAATCAAATCAAGTCAAATCAGCAACAAAAATCTGAAATTAATTGCCCCATGAATGTTGTTTCTTATGTTCAAATAGCATTTAAAAATCATAATTTTCAGGCTAGACCAGCCAATCCGCATGTGCAGTCATAACATGCTTATAACTGCGCATGCATATTGGCTGGTCTAGCCTCAGGTTTCTATGAAAAATTTGGCTCTTTCATTTAGAAGGTGGGACTATTCCGCCATATTGTGTGTTGCAGTTTCTCCCATTTATAAGTATAGGAGTGAACCATCTTTGTATTTCTATAGTCTTTGTTTTAGAATAACAATTAAAATAAAACACTTACTAAAAAAAAAATATATATTTTTTTATTTACCTGCAACATCAACATCAACATCAAAGAAACCGTGAAAATGCAAATGTGATACGTTATTGTTAAAATATTTATTTTAAAAAGTAAACATATTTGGTGAATAAGGTTTAGATGACAAAAAAAAAAGTTTTAGAATATCTGTATTACAATGTAAAAATAAATAAATAAGTAAATAAATAAATAAAAATATGTGAATATGTGCATTTTAATGAGTTTGAAAGACAAAAGCCTACCAAAGACATAATAATGCATGGTTAAAAATCCTACTGAGTGATAATTCAAATGAAAATGAATGTTTTGATCGGTAGTTGATGCAATGTTGAAACCCTTCATAAACCTAAAATGATTTTTGTAAATCCAGTGGTCAAATGCTGTCACCACCTGACTAATGACTAGTCTATGTGTGAATGTCCACAAAACTGGACTTTCTTAATGTATGTAATCGGTAGGCTGTTTTAGAAAGGAAAATTTAAAAGATGAAAAATAAACAAATTAGGGAGAATCAATGAATTCTGAATAATTTATTTATATTGTGTAAATCATATGTAATCATGTAATCCATAAAAAAGTAACTGTGGTCTGATTACAAGTATTTTAAAATGTAACTAACTCTAATTACAAGTACTTAATTTTTGGAATCTGATTACGTAATCCAGACTTCATGTAATCAGTTACTACCCAGCTCTATATATATATATATATATATATATATATATATATATTACCCAGCTCTCTCTCTCTCTCTCTCTCTCTCTCTATATATATATATATATATATATTAGGGCTGTCAATCGTTTAAAATATTTAATCGCGATTAATCACATGCTTGTCATGAGTTAACTCACGATTAATCACAATTTAATCACACATTTTTATCTGTTCTAAATGTACCTTAAATTAATACTTTTCATGTTTTAAATACTCTAATCAACAAGGGCAATGACAAATATGGATGCTTTATGCAATATATGTTTATTATTAGTGAAACCATAGTTAACAGAGCCTGAAGACTAGACATGTTTCAAAGATCATAGATGTGTTTCACAGAACATGGTCATGTCTATTAGACACATGAAAAAAGGAATACCAGGTTCCCATTACTTCTCTTTCTTTGCACTGAGAAATTTACTTACACAAACTTGTTCACATTTTCACAGGACAGAGCATCTCACTTCTTCTGAACATGCAAAATGTACATTTATTATTTATTATTACATTTGTTTGCCTCTCTGTGCCCACATACTGTATTTTGATGCAGCTAAATTCTCAATAAAACTGTTTTCATTGATATATTTTACTTTTTCTGTTGTCAGACAACGGAATGAATATGAAATAGTGACTGAAACGCGACCCATTAAGACTACATAACCAGTCCCTTCCAAAATGTTAATCTGCACAAAAATCCTGATTTATAATCCAGCCATCGTCTGATAAAATCAAATAGGCTATACATAAGATAAACACAATAGCTGTGCTGTGATTTCGGCTATACTTGCATGTTAAATTAGAGAAGCAACATAATATCTGTTTTAACTGAAAGCGCTGTTCCTCTCATCCGCGCGCTGAACAGAGCAGACGCGGAGGGAGAGAGAAACAGGTGTGTGCGCAGCGGGAAAGAGAGACCTCGCGCGGCAGTACCGGCGAGTCTTAGACACTAAATAAGGTTTGGGCAAACCCTATAAAGATTGGCCACTGGGCACTTTTTGAAAAAAAAATAAATAATTAATAAAAAAAAAACACTTGCTAAAGTGGTCTGAAATGTCGCTAAATTGGCAGCACTGACAGCATCTCCATCCATTTCCATTTCTCCAACTATAGTAGTACGGGTTAGGCCACGGGTCAAAAAGAAAATGCGCGTTAATAAAATTAGTGCCGTTAAAATTAATTTGCGTTAACGCATTATTAACGCGTTAACTTTGACAGCTATATACATCATATATACATTTGACAGATATATATATATATATATATATATATATATATCAAGTACATTATCAGTGTCTAGGCTTGCTTGGCTATCTGTTGTGATAAACAGGAAAGTGTGTTCATGCGCCAGCGGAAGACAGTGTAAAGCAATAGTCTTTGAGAGAAGCAGTCTATCAACAGAAATTAAAAGCAGCTGGTAAGTGTATTTACTTGTCTCATCAGTGTTTAGCGCAGTTGCTGTTGCTAGGAAAAGGTTGTTCTGTTTACTGTGTTGAGATTTTCTGAAATCGTCAGTAATTTGGTCTCGTACTGTATTGTGTACCTTGTCAGTGTCTGCGCTTGCTTGGTTAATTGTTGTGATAAACAGGAAAGTGTGTCCAGCTGAATTAAATTTCCATTTTGTCAAACGGGTATGAAAAGGTTAGTATACCGCGGCAGCCCTCGTGTGAAGACCGAAGAGTGTAAAGACCACCGACTCTACCGTGCGACTCCACCGGGCAGGGACACTGGCAAGGGATATAAGTATCACTTTTTATTTATCTTTTTTCCTACTACTTGTTTCACTTCTGTTTTAGATTTCTTATAACCAAATCTTACTATGTGTTTCCAGATCACTACTATCACTACCACTCACAGACCACGCATCACACACGGTAGGCAGCACAATCCTAAAAACCTGCGCACTTTACCTATGTCTGCTTATACAATACTTTCTTTTTCTATTGGTCTCTGGAATTGTCAGTCTGCTGTCAACAAATCTGTTTTAATTTCTTCCGTTACTAGTCATTCAAGGCTAAACCTCATGACCCTGACAGAGACCTGGATCAAACCAGAGGACAATGCTACACCTGCGGCACTCTCCAATATTTTCTCCTTTTCCCACACCCCCTGTTTAACTGGAAGCGGTGGAGGTACTGGTCAGCTCATCTCTAATAATTGGAAATTTACTCCTTTACCATCTCTGGGTATCAACAGCTCCTTTGAATCACATTCGGTTACTTTTACCTACCCTCTTAAAATCCATTTTGTAGTTGTGTATCGACCTCCAGGACCACTAGGTAAGTTCATGGAAGAATTAGATGTGTTGCTCTCAACTTTTCCTGAGGATGGTACTCCCTTAGTTATACTTGGAGACTTCAACATACACCTTGATAAACCTCAAGCTGCAGACTTCCACACTCTGCTTGCCTCTTTTGATCTCAAGAGAATATTAACTACGGCTACTCACAAATCAGGCAACCAACTGGATCTTATTTACACACGACACTGCTCCACTGATCATGTGCCGGTTACTCCACTGCACACCTCGGATCACTTCCTACTCACTCTTAACCTAAACACAACACATACCCCATGTCACTTTCCACATAACTTACACACACTCTCACCCTCCTGGCTATCTTCTATGGTTTCATTTTTGCTTCCTTCCCCTAAACAGTTATCATCTCTTGATGCTAACAGTGCTATTGATACTTTCTGTTCCACTCTGACATCTTGTTTAGATACTTTCTGCCCCTTATCTTCCAGGCCAGCCTGTACCACCCCTTCTGCCCCGTGGCTATCTGATGTTCTCTGCGAACATCGTTCTAAGCTCAGGGCTGCAGAAAGGGTATGTCGCAAATCACAAAATCCTACTGACCTTAATTTTTATTGATCACTCCTCTCTAACTTCTCTGCTCATGTCTCCACTGCTAAAAAGACATACTATCACGACAAAATTAACAATTCGCCTAACTCTCGCAATTCTCCTTAAAACATTTTCCTCCCTCCTTTGTCCTCCTCCTCCCCCTCCTTCATCAACTCTAATAGCTGACGACTTTGCCACATTCTTCATTACATTTACATTTACATTACATTTAGTCATTTTGCAGACGCTTTTATCCAAAGCGACTTACAATTGGGGAATACATAAAGCGTCATTAATAAAATTACATCATTAATAAAATTACAAACCTCGCTGCACAATTCTCCACACCTCAAACTGTCAAACACATCTTACCAGCAAACATACACTCTTTCACATCCTTCTCTCCACTCTCTGAGGCAAAGTCTCTAAACTCATCCTTTCCAGCCATTCTACTACTTGTCCGCTTGATCCTATTCCATCTCATCTCCTTCAAGCCATTTCTCCTGCAGTTGTACCTGCACTCACTTACATTGTTAAGACATCCCTTCACACTGGAGTTTTTCCAACAGCTTTTAAACAGGCTCGTATAACCCCACTTCTTAAGAAACCGACTCTTAACCCAATTCTTTTAGGGAACTATATACCGGTTTCCCTTCTACTTTTCATTGCAAAAACACTTGAACGAGTTGTGTTCAACCAAGTCTCTGCCTTTCTCACACAAAACAACCTCCTGGACAGCAACCAATCTGGCTTCAGAAGTGGACATTCGACCAAAACTGCCTTGCTCTCAGTTGTTGAAGCCCTAAAACTTGCCAGAGCAGCTTCCAAGTCTTCATTACTTATCTTGCTGAATCTGTCCGCTGCTTTTGATATGGTCAACCACCAGATCCTCTTGTCAACCCTATTGAGAAAGGGCATCTCAGGAACCGCACTCCAGTGGTTTGAGTCTTACCTCTCAGATAGGTCCTTCAATGTATCTTGGAGAGGTGAGGAATCCAAGTTGCAACATCTAGCTACTGGGGTGCCTCAGGGCTCGGTTCTTACTTCTTGGACCACTTCTCTTCTCTGTCTACATGACATCACTAGGTTCTGTCATTCAGAAACATGGCTTTTTGTATCATTGCTATACTGATGACACTCAACTCTACCTCTCATTCCATCCTGATGATCCGACGATAGCTGCTCGCATCTCAGCATGTCTAACAGACGTCTCTTGCTGGATGAAGGACCGTCACCTTCAACTCAACCTACCTAAGACAGAACTGCTTGTAGTTTCAGCAAACCCATCACTTCATCACAATTTCACCTTCCAGTTAGACTCAACAACCATAACTCCTTCAAAACAGCCAGAAACCTTGGAGTTGTGATTGATGATAAGCTGAATTTCTCAGACCACATTGCTAAAACTGTCCAGTCCTGCAGATTTGCTTTATACAATATTAGGAAGATCATGCCCTTTCTTTCGGAACATGCAACACAACTCCTTGTTCAAGCTCTTGTTCTGTCCAGACTTGACTATTGCAATGCTGTCTTGGCAGGTCTTCCAGTCAATTCCATCAAACCTGTACAATTAATCCAAAAAGCCGCTGAAAGATTAATCTTTAATGAACCAAAAAGAACACACGTCACACCTCTGTTGATCAATTTGCACTGTCTACCAATAGCTGCTCGCATAAAATTCAAGGCATTAATGTTTGCCTACAAAACTACCTCTGGCTCTGCACCCCTTTACCTAAATTCAGTACTTAAGACCTATGTGCCCTCTAGAAGCTTGTGTTCTGCAAGTGAACGACACATTATTGCCATCCCAAAAAGGCACAAAATTACTCTCACAGACTTTTTCATTCACTGTTCCCACCTGGTGGAATGACCTGCCCAACTCAATCCAAGTAGCTGAATCCTTAGCCATCTTCAAGAAACGGCTAAAAACACATTTCTTACATCTCTTACATTGCTATCTATTCTTATTCTATTTTATTTATCTGTCTTCTTTTTTATTAAAAACACACACACAAACACACACACACGCACACACACACACACACACACCCTTGACCCTCTATCAATTGCATATTTATTCTCTAACCGCTACTTAAAAAAATAAAAAAAAAAATAAAAAAACCTAAAACTAGCTTTCTTTTTTATATTCTATCTACTTTTTTTTTCTTAAAAAAACACTGTTTCTTTTTTCTATATTCTATCTACTTGTTTCCTTTAAAAAAAAAAAAAAAAAAACTTGCTATGTGTACTGCATTAGGCTAACCAAGACTTGTCATAACGCTTGCATGTTGTTGCTCTTTTGTTGATTTTGATTGCTTCTATTGTCCTCTTTTGTAAATCGATTTGGATAAAAGTGTCTGCTAAATAAGTAAATGTAAATGTATATATATATATATATATATATATATATATATATATATATATATATATATATATATATATTATTATAAATCCTCCAAAATATACCCCATTCACTTGCATTAAGTGCCTCAGTGTTATTTTAATATCATTTATGCACTATTAATGTTTTAATATTTTGAATTAACTTGAATTAAATTATCAATTTTCAAGTTAATTTTAGTTTAAGTTTTCTGTTTGCTTTTCATTTAACATGTTTATTTAGTAATTTTTAGTACTTAAACATAGTCCCGTTAGTTGCAAGGCACAATTTCTATTTTTTTTTTTTTTCATAAGTTATTCATCTAATATTCATATTAAGGTTATTTATTTAATATTCATATTTATATTCATAGTATATTCATATTATATTTGTATTTCAATCAACAAAACCTCCTTTGGTGTGTCACTTTGACTTACTCCTGCTGTGCTTTGTGAGCCTATCACTTTTGCAGTACAACATGTAAACTCATAAAAAGTATTTGTCCCTCAAAATGGATGATAAGTTGTCACTGACAGCAGTTGGAAAACATTTGTAACTTGTGAACGCTGAGCCATGCCTACTTGAACAGTTATTTGCCAGCTGTACCATCCCTCACATCAGGGAATACGGCTTCTCAATCAATCACATGCACTTTGGATAGGTGCTATATGGTCCGTTTTACTGGCATCCACTTGCTGGTGGGGTTCATACATTATTTTGGAGTCAGGAACCTCCATGATAGTTTCATGCCTACAGAGGGGGAGATTTAGAGACTGTGCGGTCACGTTAAATTAGAATCAATGACAGATGACACAAAGACAGATGTTAGTGCATCAGACATACATCTTGGCACTGACTTGCTGTTGAGTTGTTCATAAATTTATCTTAGGTTGCTGATGACCACACATGAAACACTCTAATGGTTATGTGTTGGTCCTCTATTCACATGCACAAAGATCTGAAAAAAATATTCTTTATGTAGATGTGGTCACCGTAACATTAAATGAAAAGACTGGACTAAGATTGTGTACAGCCTTTAATTTTATCTCATGTTCTCATAAGGTCTCCCTTCAGGCAGTTCCCTTCAAAAGCAGCATTGTAATTGAAATTTGAAAGAAATGTAATAAAAGTAACTGTAACATAGGCAGCAGCTCAGTGCATCATACAAGTAGCACTTCTCACAGGGAAATTTTAGTGACAATCGATTCAAGTAGAAAAAAGTGTTATGATGTCTCTAACATAATAGTACAAAAATAAATAAATAAAAAATTGCATAAAATCCATAGTACTCAAAAATTGTACTTATGAACAACAATTATTTTGCTTTGTCTGCTATCTTGGAGGAACTTACAATGAACTCTTGGGGGTTTGAGATTGACTTCTCCTCATGGAAATATGCTATGTTACCTTTAAATGTAGATTTATAGTGTTATATTGGTTCCACAAACCTCAATGACACCATAAAATGGCTAAATAAATAAATAAATAAATAAACAAACAAATAAAACAGAAGTTATATCAATAACTCACCTAATGTCACTCCAAGCTCAAGTTTTGTTTAATATACACACATATGACATTGAAAGTCCATTACACCAAAATTTTAAAATTTCAAAAAGTTCATAAAGATATTGTAAAAGTAATTCATGTGAATCAAACAATCTCTATATATGAACAAATTTCATTTAGGGTTTTATTAATATATAAACATGGTACACAGAACATACCAAATATGGTAAATGGCAGCTCAACCACACTTGCTTGACACACCCAATTTTTCAGCAAATTAACTTTCAGTGGAGGGACATAAATTTCTAAGGATTCAATTAAAAATACATTAATTTGTGTTTCAAAAATGAACAGAAGTCTTTCTGGGTTTGGAACAACATGAGGGCCACCACAAAAATAATTAATAATGATGACAAAATCAGCAACTGTAGAAAATAAAATATGCCAAGAAGACAATAATTCTTAAACAATAACTCCATTATTTATTCATGCTGCAATGCATGCTGGGAGATCACAAACCCTTAACACAACCTACAATTATTTGTTCAGACTGTGTAATAGTGTTTGGCTAGTTGGGGTAATATTGCTGTGGTATAGATTCAAAGTAATCACAAATTATAGTACCTGTAACTCTCATAAGCTGGATAAAATGTCACTTCTGTCTTCTACAGTGTAATCATGCTGCAGACTATATGCTGTAGTTGCGTCAGAAGCACATCTATGATATTTTCATATATTGGCTCCATAGACAGCTCAGTAAGTTATAGAACCAAGCCATTATCTCACTATAACACACAATGAGAATATGTGTGTGTGTGTGTGTGTGTGTGTGTGTGTGTGTGTGTGTGTGTGTGCGTGTGCTTGTGCGTGTGTGTGTTTGCGTGTGTGTGTGTGTGATAACACACGTCAGATGTCTGTCTGAGAGGTGTGGGGTCCAGCAGAGTGTGGGCCATAGGATGAGAGGAGTTCAGCTGTGGCTATGATTGAGAGTGGCTATCGGGGACTGTCACCGTGTTGATCAAACTATACAGAATGAAGAAAGCCTGACAAACCTGTCAGGTCTCAGCTCTAACTGAGAACTGAGGGATTATGGGAGGAGTAATGTTACCTTGATGTATTTTTCAATCTCCTTATAGTGCAGCTGCTGCACTTTCCTGAGTGCACAGGGCTCAGCAAATCAAAGGAAATGCTTTGAACCATGTGACTTTGTCTAGCATATATTATTAATCATCACAGGAGAGATGAGCACATTGATATTTGTAATATTTTCAGGTGGAATTATGCAAGCACTTAATAGTGTCAAACACAAGAAATGCAGAAATGCATTTAATATTCTTCATCATACTGCAGAATATATTTAATATTCTTTATCATACACCAGCAGCAGTGTCAAAGTAAGACTTTAATGTTGGCATAATAGATCTTGAAATCTGTTTCTTTCTTTCTTTCTTTTTTTTTTTTTTTTCTGGATTCCATTTGAATGGTTCACTTAAATTTTAATAATCAAAAGGGATGTTTAATCAATTGAAGTCATAGAACTTTGTACAAAATTTAAACAATATTAATGTCCTATACAAAAGGTTTTACCTTTTTTCAGAAATTCAGTGTTGTCTGATTTCATTTGTCTGTATACTGTGTTTTTGTGAATTGCATGTCTGTTTTTATATTGAATTTTTATACTATTTCTTAACACATATTTACACACATTTTTTCTTCATTTTTAAATATTATTTGCAATATTTTCTTTTTTTCTCTTATTTGCACACTTGAATTATTAGTAACCTAAACTAACATTTTAAGTTCAATGTTTTGATATTGCATGCTTTGGTAATAAAATAAAACATTTACTTGTTTGCAAATAAAAACTATATTGAGTGTCTTCATCCATTGTAGGATGAAGTATTAAAAAAATGCAAAATAAATAAACATGGTTCCCTATCTGTCGGTCACTATGAGTTTTGTCGTGACTCGACATTATGGGGTCTTACTTGGGAGCCCGAATCCTCTCTGATTAAAAGAAAACGGCAATGAAATTTGGCTAGTGGATTTTGCATGCTGAGCCACTCCCCGTGCATATGGGTATAAATGGCAGTTGCATCCACTCATCAGATTTTTGCTTCAGAGCCGAGTGAATGAACACAGCTCGCGATTCACTAGGTGTATTCTCTCTGCTGCTGGAAGAAGAGGCTGTTCTGGGTGGCGTTACGGCACAATCAGCGTAACCCAGCGATTCCCAGGGTGCTTCATCTAAAAGAGCAATTTCTGATCACGGACGGCTCGTGTCCTTTTAAAGACGCCATTACATTCATGTCCTCTTTGTTGTGGTCGTTTCCTATCCACTGTCGACAGCCACGATCATTGTCTTCAGTGTCTGGGCATCCAGCTCGCTGAAGCTGCGTTCATGGATGGTTTATGTGTTCACTGTGAGCGTATAACCATGGCAGTGCTGCAATCGCGCCTCTCTCTCCTCACGGGGATGGGAGGGGCTCCTTCTGTCACTACATGCACTGGCTTCTCTGCCATGAGCAGAGAACCATCAGCTAGTGCCCTGGGAGATCTGATGTCTACAGTGAGAGCCTCTCCGCTGGGCCAGTCCCCGCAGACCTCTCACTCCTCCCGCAGCAGCTGTTCTCTGCGGCTCCCCGGTGATTCTGCTGTGCTGTCTGACGGCGCACCGATAGAGGATCAAATGTCGATAGCAGCATCAGGGGAAGGGCTATCATCCTCTGAGGATGGCGGGGCTGTTGTCGCCACCGCTGAATCGGACCCAGAGTTGATGGCCATGCTTTCCCGGGCTGCCGTGAGCATCGGGCTGGAAATGTGCACACCTCCCAGTCCCGAGCCCTCGCGGAGGGATGATTGGTCCTCTGCATGGGACGTGGATCGCGATCACGCCCTGCCCTGGTTCCTTTCTTCCCGGAAGTGCACGAGGAGCTGATGTAGTCGTGGATGGCCCTTTTTTTGGCCGGAAGCCGCTCATTTACTTCCTCCATCCTCACTACCCTCTCTATGGCGGGGTGGCTAGGGGGTACGTTGACATTCCCCAGGTGGAGAGTGAGGTTGCTGCCACTTGGAGGAATTGTCCTCGTCTCCCGTTCAAAGCCTGTAAGCTGTAGTCCTGCGGGCCAAGCCGCCTTTGCCCTGCATGCCATTGCTATCCTGCAAGTACACCAAGCCAAGGAACTAAAACAAATACACGAGGGTAGTACCAACCCGAGGTTGATGCAGGAACTGCGCTCGGCGACTGACTTCGCCCCCCCGGGGCGACGAAAGTCACAGTGCGGTCCCTCTGGAAGGCGATGTCCATGTTAGTGGTTCAAGAGCGCAGCCTTGTGGAGATGAGTGACGTTGATGAAGTGCACTTTCTGGACGCTCACATCTCCCAGGCTGGGTAATTCGGCGACCCTGTCGAGGACTCCGCCAGCTGTTCTCTGCAGTACAAAGGCATCCGCAGCTGAGGTCACGCCACTCGGATTGCTGCATATGAGACCTCTTCAGCAATGGTTACACTCCCAAGTACTGAGATGGGCGTGGTGCCAAGGAACAGTTCGCGTGACCATCACGCCGACCTGTTGCTGCTCATTCAGCCCTTGGACGGACCTTGTCTTTCTACGGGCCGGAGTGCCCTAAGAACAAGTGTCTCAGCATGTTGTTGTTACGACGGATGCCTCCAGTGCGGGCTGGTGCGCTACATGCAATGAGCAGGCAGCCTCTGAGCAGCTCTGTGTCTGCTACGTAGGTCAGCAGAAAGGGAAGGCTGCCTCCAAGCAGAGGTTGGCCCACGGGATAGTGGGTGACATCGCCTTGGCGAACCAATCCCGAGGTAAGCCATGCCCCCTGGGGGTGAGGGCTCACTCCACACGGAGTGTTGCCTCCTCCTATGCGTCAGCGCACGGCACCTCTCTGGCAGACACCTGTAGAGCTTCAGGCTCGGCGACACTGAACACCTTCGCGAGAGTTTACAGTCACCGCGTTGAGCCAGTTTTTTCCCATGTGTTGGGTAACAGGTGAGTGGTGGGAAGAGCTGCCCGGTCTCAGTCTTGCTGCACCATTCCCTCTCACCCGGGAATGCGAGCACCTGTTTCCTCCTCCAGTACAGTTCCCCAGACAGCGAACCCTGGTGGAGTATCCCGTGTCTTCCCTTTGACAAATTATTCTGTCAGGCTCTGCTGGCAGTCTTTCCATCCCTACTCTCAGGTAGGACCTGCCTCAGAGTCCGTTCCATATGCAGTACTGCCCCAGGCCTGGGTCAGTCCATATCAGTGTCTCTACATGATACCTCCCTACAGGTAGGATGTGGCCTCCGTAGCGCCCTTCTCTGGAAGGCTCGCTTCCCCATCATTGCTGCCAAGCTGTAACAACAAATAGGATAGGCTTGAATCAATCTTTCATTGAAGGTTGAAATCCCTTCTGTTAAGAAATTTCTGTGGTGAAAGGAACAACGGCTTGGCTATCACCAGCAACAATATACTCACCTTTGGTCCCTGCAGGTACCAAGGTCAGCGAATTTGCACTGGGGCAGTGGGAAGGTTACAACCTTTGTGTAGCATCTGTCTGACATGTGGCTGCTTGCCAACATTTATAATGCCATAGGGTTGTGACAGGGTTCAGGTTGTGGCACTTTCTATGGACCCCATAATATTGAGTCACGACATAACTCGTAGTGACTGACAGATAGGAAATGTCTCGGTTACGTACGTAACCCTTGTTCCCTGATGGAGGGAACGGAGATGTTATGTCCCCATTCCACAACCTCGAACCATCTCTGGTTGCTAGGGACAAGTTCTCAGCTCCTCAGCATAAAACCTGATGAGTGGATGCACCTGTTGCCTATTTACGCCCGTGTGCACAGGGAGTGGCTCAGCATGCAAAATCCACTAGCCAAATTTCATTGGCGTTTTCTCTTAAAGGGGTCATATGACATTGTTAAAAATAACATTATTTTGTGTATTTGGAGTAAACGCAATGTGTTTATGCGGTTTAAGGTTCAAAAAAACATTATTTTCCACATACTTTACATTATTGTTGCTTCACTAAACCCCGCCTTTCTGAAACGGGTTGATTTTTTCAAAGCTCATTATTCTAAAAAAGCGAGGTGTACGCTGATTGGCCAGCTATCCAGTGCATTGTGACTGGCCGAATACCTCAAGCGTGTGACAGAAATGTTACGCCCCTTACCGTATTGTGATGCCCTGTCCCGGCACGACGACACAAAAACAATAAAAGTCATTTCAAACAAGGCATTTGTTGCATCCAGTGGGGACATAATTACTGATTATAATGACTTATACTGTCTTTTTCAGCGATGCATTGCATCGCGCCGCGTAAACATAACACCATGTCTGCGTTTGTGATCAGAGAAACAAACAACAAGCACTATACACTGCTCAAAACTCGCGTTTGAATAGTACGTAGCAGATTCTTTAAATAATAAAACGTACTTACTGTGAGTCAGAAGCACCATACTGTCCTTGTAAAGTTGGAACTGCCCCACTTTTGAGTAAAAGCCTTTCTGCATGTAACAGTCATGGTTCAGCAAGTGCTGTGTGAGTAAACCTCACTCCCCTGATCTCAAGAGGCGCTCTATCGACTGACGCTAGAGGCCGTGGCCTGTAGTCTCCCGAGTGCCCGCCTCTCCCATGTTCAGAAAACAATCCTCCGTGAAACTCAAATGTTTGTGTTGTACTGCTCTGGGACAGTGTTGTAAATAAAACTCAGCCACAGATATCTTATGTCCTCTTTTGGGAGGCCAAACAAAGTACTTTTTCTTTCGCATTCAAACACACAGTGTCTTCACAACATGGCGCCGGCGGAAGCAACAACACTGGAGCGAGAAAGTGATGCCTTCTTTCTTTGCATATACATTTGTGCGGTATTATGCAAATCTTCCCACATCGTGACATAGAGATGTGGGGGCGTGTTAGAATGAGCCATTTTAGGTAGGTGTGGTTAACTCTTAACTTTAATAAAGAATACAGGTATCTCTTTTGATTTGAGACTTTAGTCTTTGCAACTTTACAGATCTTCTTTATGCACCAAGAGCTTGTAACACTCCAAAGAGAAAGGAAAAATTGAAATCGCATCATATGACCCCTTTAATCAGAGAGAATTCGGGCTCCTAAGTAAGACCCCATAATGTCGAGTCACGACATAATGTCTCCGTTCCCTCCATCAGGGAATGAGGGTTCCGTACGTAATTGAGATGTTCATTGATCAGTATTTTATTATATATATATATATATATATATATATATATATATATTTTTTTTTTTTTTTTTTTTTTTTTTTTTTGTCCAGTAGTTTTAAGATACTGAAACAATCAAAAAAAAAAAAAAAAAAAAAAAATCTGATACTTTTACTCGGATACTTAATTTGTGTACTTCGTCCACTACTTCTTCCATATTTCACATATCAAAGCATATTCAAAAACCTTGACTAACATTATAATTGGAATGAAGAAAAAAATATATAAAATATGACTGCTGTAACATGTCACTTGTTTTCCCCTGTTAAGTGACTAGGGGGCCCTGCTAAGTTTGGCAGTTTGAGGCAATGATCTGTAAGAGTAACATATGAAAGGACCAGCGCTCATGTGCACATTCACCTTTGGACTGCTGTTCCACTCACTGCACACTGTCCTCGTAAACCAGGTTTTTCTTCTGAGAACAAAGCATTGAAACATTGCATTACTTATAGATAAATAAATATGTTCTTTCAGAACTGCAGCGTATTATTCGAGGGCAAGTGAAGACATTAAGGCTTTGAACTTTTAAACATGACATATTTCTAAGTCAAATAATATACTGGTAGGTAGAAAGTTGCATACTGTTTATCTAGTGCTCCTAACTGAGTTACTGAAGACTGAGATTTCTGTTGGTCCTAAAGTGGCCAACAAAACAAAAGAGACGGTAAAGCAAAACCCTTAGATTTTTTTCTCCTTTCTTTCTTTCTTTCTTTGGTTATAGTTGTGACACTCCATCTATATATCCATCCATCCATCCATCCATCCATCCATTTTTTTTCCCTCTCAGAACTAAGAGAATACAAATGCATTGTCTTTAAGGCTGTTTGGACAGACTTTTTCCACCATTAAGTTTCATACCAAGATCATTACCTTTTGCTGGGAAGTTATTTGTACCGTCATTTAACTTATCAGACAGTCTATATCACTTCAATACACAACATCAGCAGAAGACACTTTTCATTTATTTCACTCCAGACTCTTGAATCCTCACTTGAACCCTCTGTGAACTAGCTAATGATGTATAATTTCAAATTTGAACGCACATGGTGACTGAAATAATGATCTACAAACACAGAGTGTATTGTCCGCACATTTCGCTAAGCTCTTAATAACACTGAGATATCTGATGTCTTTGAGTAAATATTTCCCTGAGCATCTTTGTTTTGCTCGGATGGTGTATGTTTTTTTTCGTATTAAACTGCATAATTTGTGTAAGTACATCAGTGTGTGCTCTGATTACTTAATTTTCCATTGCAACTGAATAAATCAAGCGACAACCAGCACAGAAAACTTTGTTTGTAAATGAACAAACTGGAATAGTCCTAGTGGTCTGCGGTCATGAATGATAAGCTGCAAAGCCATTATCGTTTTTCCCCTTCAATATCCTTGCAAATTTTCATAAGCCTCTAATAATGAAAGAAAAACTTGGAGGCTCTCTCCTCCATGGCTCTTTGATCAAAGGGAATGTATATTAGATGAGACACCCCAGTTAGCATTAATGGAATTCATTTCAAGTGTTTATTCATAACAACTTCCCTTTGTCTCTGCTGTAGTGTTGTAGACATTTGATAATGGAATGTCCGCATTAAAACTGGGAAAATTCTGTTCAATTGAGGTGATGTAACATAGATCCTGAAATCATTATTTACCCTTATGTCGAAACCCATATGCTGTTCTTTTTTAAATGTGGAATACAAGGAAAAATGCAGATTCAAAAAAAAAAAAAAAAAAAAAAAAAAGATATGAGGTTGAATGAATGAATGAATGAATGAATGAATGTAAAAAAAAAAAAATCATACAGGTCATACATAACATAATTCCATTTTTGGCTGAACTATCCCGTTCATTTGCAAATGTTTAAAGTTTTTATAAATTAATTTCTACCTGATACATTTCTTATTCTGCACACATACACACTGTGAGGCTTGGTGTAATTACTTTCCTATCTTGTTGTTTTGAGGTTAAAGGGGCCTGTAATAGCAAATGAAGCATCTTCAGTTTTGCACTTTCAACAGCAGTAAGGAGGATTTGGAGAGCAAACAGTGAGAAAATCTTAATTTTAATTTTTAATTTCAAATTTTAAATTTAATTTAATTTAATTTAATTTAATTTAATTTAATTTAATACTTGACATTAATTATATGACAAGAAAATGTTTCAAATTTATCTAGGAGAACTTCTGTAAACTTCTGTAAACATAAGTAAATTAATTCAGCAATTAATTCAGTAATTAAATCAGCCTCACTGTCATTAATTGATTGACTGAAAGGAGCTTTACATATCCAGAAAGAAAAACCACCTGCTGCTGGCCAGAGCCCCGTCTTTCAAACTAATTAAAACCCCACTCCAAAAAATCTAGACTATCACTTCCTTCCCAATTTGCTGCAGTCTATACACACTTTTATTCCTTAAATATCCTCCGGACAAAAGCTTGCAAGCCCCATGGCTCAAACTGAAATCTACCTCCTTTAGAAGAGGTAATAAAAGCCGGAGATATCGTAGCATGTCATCCTACCTCGTCCAGAGTGTCACGTGGGGTGCGATCGCTTCAGCGTGCCAGACACCGCTCATTTGGAACCCAAGATGATGCTGCATTGATAATGGGGCCAACACCCTAAGAATGGAAAACATGCAAACATGACATGGAGTTATTCAGTGTCAGGTCTCTCAACCTCAGATGCAATGCCCTGGAGATATGTGATTACAGTGTGTGCCGCTCGACTCCAATTAGTATATTGGGTGAACAAGGGACGAGAATGAAAGCCTAAATAATTTAATCACCGGATGTGTGCTTCAACTTTGTGTTCTGAGAACGTCACAACAGACCGCTTTTGTTCAGATGGTAATTGGCGAGTGATAGAGGGAGATGATGTTTAGAGTCTGTGGATTTTAATTGTTTAGGCTGACCAGGTTTTTGCAGGGCTGGAAGCTGTGTAATACAGTGACATATGTGTCCTATTTTTGACTGTTTGGAACATGTTGATGTGTTATTACATGAGTGCTTTTGAACTGAATGTCAGCAAGGCATTGAGTGTTGTGGCAAACACTGTATCTGAGATAAACCCTGCTCTGGGTGATCCAGTAGTAAAAGAAAACACAAATGCTACAACTTTCAAAAATCCGCCCACTGCTCAAGCCAAAATGAACAACGGACCATTTATATACTCTGGTTTGGCATAAGCATGTGCAAGTTTCCCAAAAGTACCATAGGCCCTGCAATTACAAATAAGTAAGTGAGTGTTTCCCAAAAGCATCGTAAACCAACTATGATCATTACAAGTTCCATTGGTACTAACATAATTTAACAATTCAGTGTTTCCCAAAACCACAGTTCCAATGAGTATTCACAAACAGCATCACAAAGTTGAGTGGTTGGAAATGCAGCTTACAACTTGTTTTTTTTTTTTTTTTTTAATATGACATAAAATAAAATACACAAGCTAACACATAGTGCAATCTATATCTTTCATTCCATATATATATATATATATAAATTAAATTCTTCTTCATTCAAAAATGGTGTTTTTGAAGAATGTGAATGTAAAAAATGCTGTAGTACCCCTGTGAACCCCAGAGTATGATCTAAGAGAGTTGCACAGTTTAATCAAATTTATTGAAATAAACCAAAACAAAATAGAACAAAAATAGCTATATAAGTATTTCTCATACAGAGGTAGTCTTCAGACAACATGTTCATTATATACAGCAATAACCTGAAATGAATCTGTTCTGGAACAGTTTAGGTAGCAGAAGCTATTGCTCCACCTGTGTGACATCAATAACCACCTATATTGGTGAACCAAGATGGTTCGAATGGCAGATGTGTAACCAAAGTTATTACAGGTTTGGGGAAAATTCTTGACTAGTTAATATTAACTAGTTAATTTCTAGAATGATGATTCATAATTTGGTAGATAAGCCGCACATTATATCGTCATATGGGAAACACACCCCAGAATGTTCAAAACAGTAAAGGGTATTGGTGCACTTATACTACTTATCAGTACTCTTGAAACATCTCTCGGCCAATCAATTTTGACTGGGAAACAAACCAAATCAACCAGTTTCCTACACTGCTGGGACAGTTTCATGTTTCTCATTTTACAGCGTCCAAATTAGGCTCTTGCATCGCACCACACAACCACAGCCATTAAGGGATGCTTTTCCCAAACAACAACATAACCCCAACTATTGTAGTATGATGAATCATTAAAGAAATTAACTTGCTAGTCATGAATGTTTCCTGAAATTGTACTAGCTTTGTCACACATCTGTTCAATAACATAAAACAGCTCTAGAAATTATTAGATTTAAACATGCAAATATTCCTGGTGTTTGGAGTAGAACTAGTTTACATTTTCATTTCACATAGCTTAGTTTTATATAGAAGTCAACCAATTGATCGATTTTGTCGATTAATCGGCACAGATAGTTGATTGCTGGAACTATCGTCTTATCGGCAAAAATCTGTGCCGGTAGTTTTCCGGTTTGCGTCCGTTGCTGGAGCGGCTGAGAAGGGTCCGCTGTCATTATACAGTACGAGAGCGGCCTCTAGAAGTGGAAATCACTGACACCTTGTGTTGTTTTTGACGTGAGGCTGCGCGCTGCACATTGCGGAAACTTCAAATGTGGATTTAAATGCAGCCAACAGAAACTTCTGCAGCGCCACAGAGCACTAAGTGTTCTAAAATAGAAGCAAATGAAGTGTGAGAGTATACATACAATATCCATATGTATGGAATTTAAGCGCTATGGCCTTTGTGTAGATATTTAAAAATCTTTAAGCATGACTGTTGGAATGAAATGGTAATACTATAAAATAAGTCCATTTGCAATATTAAGATTAATGAAAGCTGTATAAGTATTTTCCCTTGTTAGAGTGTATTCATTTCAAAATTTACTATCACTAATACATTTTTTTTTTAATTTTAAAGTTTATTCTGTTAACATTAGTTAATAAACTATGAACTTTAATGATCAATATAATAATTAATTACTGTTTTTTTATTAATTTACAAAGTATTGTTCAGTACTGTTTTTTGTTTGTTTGTTTGTTTGTTTGTTTGTTTTTTTTTTTTTTTTTTTTTTTACAGTAAAGCACTATTTTACTTTTCGTTAAGTATCCATAAAAACTATCAGTTGATTATTCAGTTATCGCCCAGTGTGGTCAAACCTAACTATCAGTATCGATAAAATCCACTATCGGTTGACCTCTAGTTTTATACATGGGTTTCTAATTAACAATGTAAACTGCTAGGTGTAAAGTAGACTGATTTTGTTAGACACTGAGATAATAAAACACCACTGTGATGCTAACTACTCATTCAAACGCTTACTTGTGTGCTTGGTTGTCCGTTCAGCAAGTAGTCAGTGTGAATATTTGTGCTTCTTAATATTTTTTTTTTTTTTTTGTGAAAATCGTTATTCTTTTTGTTTTCAGAATTATTTGATGAATATAATGTTTAAAAGAACAGCATTTATTCAAAAATATAAATCTGTTGTAACATTAAAAATGTCTGGACTCTCTGATCAACATAATACATCCTTGCTGAAAAGTTTAAATTCTTTAAAACAAATAATAATATTTCTGAATCTTGCATGCACTTTCTCTTTCTTGACTCGTTTTTAATTAATTAATTTATTTATTTATTTTTTACCAATTTAGCGATATGTTAAATGGAGTCTTGCTTAGAGCGTATCATTCAATCAGTGAGTTGTTAAACTTTTACTGTAAATGTGAAGTAAACTGTTTTTGTTAAACATCCAGATAACCAAGCACTGTTGTGATGGTAACTAATCAGTCAAACACTTACTTGTGTTCTTGTTTGTCCATTCAGCAAGTTTAGTCGTAATGTCACGAGTTAGTTCGCTGTTCATTATGATGAAAATTGGGAGTAAAAAGGCAGCGACAGCACATTCCAAATGCACATTCCAGTGTAGAAACTCCCACACGGAAAGTCTGGGAAATTGTTTCTATTACTGGATGAGCAGGCACGTGCACACATAGACATCAAAGGGGGCTTGAGCACCTGCCCTTTTTCTTCCTTGAGAGAAAGTGCCCTTTTTTCTGGGGAGTGTTTTATTTATTTATTTAAATAAATGAATCTATGTATACACGTGTGCGTTCGTGTGTGTTTCTGTCTGCACAGCTTTCCCTGTCTAATGAAAAATCTAAATATCAGGTTAGGTTGGGAAATGTTGAGACTTTCTCCCCTCCGCGTCCTCTAAAGTTTAGCTAAGGCAATAGGAAGTCTAGTAGGTTATACCGGTGCGCGTTCTTTCACTGCATGATTCAGTTTATTAAAATGCATTTAGAATTATCACAAAATTCAAGATATGGAGGCAGAAATGTATATGTTTATATCATTTCATATAGTCAATCAGTATCACGCGAAGACTGACGTTTTTTCCACCAAAAAGCAGCATGATTACAAAAGTGATATTGATTTTATACGGCAGTTCAATAAACAATAATTTAATATTAAGACAATTACGTTTTAGACACAATACTGACTGTCTTTGCTCTATTTCGCCAACAAATATAATTCCAATTGGCGTCTCTGAGCAACAGGACGGCGTTTCGTTCCTGAATGAATCAAGCGTTTAAATGATTTCGTTCAGTCGCAATGACTCACTTATTAACAGTGACTTGCTGCCACCTACTGACAGTTTTAATTTCACATTTAAAGTATCTTTTCATTTTTTAAAATAATTTCAAATATCAGTATTCAACGTTTTATGTTTAAAACGTCAAAACAGTATTAATGCATTTGTAACTGCAGGTTAAATACATTCATGTCCTGTATTAAACAGTAGATAAATGCATCTAAATGTCACTTCTAATGCAACTTCTGTGTTTTCTCTGCATTACAAAGATTAATTTTGTCAATACTGATTTAATTTGCTTGGTAACAGCCCAAATGACTTATTATTCTAATTGACTGATTCAGTTTAAGAATTTGACTGAAAAGATGATGCACACCTTTACAAAAAATGGCTTTATAAAGGTAAAAATGCCCATAAAAGGTAAAAATCAATTTAAACTTATTGGAAATTATTCATTTTTATCACTGCTGTGAACTGATCACCACACAGAATATGAAGAATATCAAAAACTTTAGGAGTCAGCTGTCCACGGTAGTCCTTAAAATATCAGCACAATAACACACACAAAATATCATCTAATTATCTTTATTGATAAAATCCCAGAAAATACTGATATATATATATATATATGTTGTCAATATCGCACACCCCTAATATATTTAACGTTTTGTTTAGAAAAAAAAAAAAAAAAAAAAAAAGAAATAAATATGAGAAGTGCCCTTTTTTCCACTTGAGCCCCTGCCCCTCAAAATGTGCACGTCCCTGTGGATGAGGTTTGTTTTTTTTTTTTAAGCCACATTTTAAAGCAGCCTAACCTTGGGTGTTATCAGCATCAAATAAGACGCCACCTGCCTTAGTTTCCCATTTGTTCAGACCATATTAGAGTGTAAAAAGCAATTTCTTTATGTTATTGTTGATGACTTGCAGAGCTGCATTTTGATATTGTGCTTGAGGAACGAGACATAGATGAATGCCAGCTATGGGCTGAATGTAAATCAGTAGAGTAGTCAAGCTTTCTGCTGCATTTCAATGCACTGGGGAGCTATTAGGAATTACCCACAGAGCACTGTTTTTTTTTTTTTCTTCAGCTCTGAGGCCAGTCCTTTGCTGCGTATCTTTTTAACTGTAATGAAGGAAGGCACGGTTTGGCATTAGCTGAGCACTTTAGTTGCAGTACACACACTGGGTCTCTGGTGGTTTCTGAGTCACAGCAAAAGCAGGTTAGAGTCGTGTGAAGACTGATCAGTGTGAGTCATGATGATGGGAAACAGAGAAGGGTCTGCGGCCTGGAAGCTCGTCATGAAGGTAATGGTGCTGCCACGTGTCAGGGGAACTTACTAGTCCAACTGTTTCACTCACTTTTGCCTCAGGGAGGTACAAAACCTTCTGCTCACAATGAAATTACTCCCAAAAGTCCTATTGCACAGATGTATTAATAGTTGATTCACTGTTCCATTCATGAACATCAATGACATTTTTACATGGAAACAGTCAGATATGGATACAAAGAGGGATGATGATCCTGTGAGCCCCAGGGTGCGTTTTAATGTCTAAAATAAGAAGGAATGAAATCACAAATATGATTAAAAAAAAAAAAAGTCCCTTGAATGAATATAAAAATTACTTGTGATGTACTGCAAAAGAAACAATGTCATCCAACTTGTGTACGACATTAAAGCTGGAATAAGTTGTTCAGAGGGCACTGAGGAGGGGCCCAGAACAACCATTTTTCATTTCTCCATTTATTTAACATTGTGGCAACAGTCACTGGCATACATTCAAGTGCTGTTTGTCTATCTGTATCAATTTTCCATCTGTGTGGCTTGTTTCCAAGTGTCGGGGCACCGCGAACCTCTCGGCAGTCAGAGGTCCCGTGGCACTGGCCCCATTGGCGCAGTATCTAATCTGTCCTTGCACGGACAGCAGCGACTGCATTAATCAAATGTTTAATTTCGGAGTGCTTTAAAATCTGATTTTAATCTGATTTTAAGATGTTGTAAAAAAGCAGTTATATGCAGGGACCGCATATCAAAAAAAATTGTGTTATTATCTTTAACAATAAGTGGTGGATAGAGTAATCTACGCAACTCGTGCATTTGAGTAAAGTCCACAAACTCTAATGAAGTACCCATGTGAAAGTATAAGCATTTATTTTACATTTCACAATATCTCTAGATTTTAAAGCTACAAAAAAATACTATTTTTAATGCTTTTATTTAATTTAATTTAATTTTATTTTATTTTATCATTCATAGGTTTGAGGATGATATTTTTTTAAAGAAGTCTTTAATGTTTGCAAAAACATAAATTGATCAGAAATACTATAAAAACAGAAATATTTTTGAAATTATTACAATTTAAATAACTGCATATATATATATATATATATATATATATATATATTTATATATATATATATATATATTTTTTTTTAAATGCAATTTATTCCTGATGTCAGCTGAATTTTCATTACTCCAGTCATCAGTGTCACATGATCCTTCAGAAAGCGTTCAAATATGTTGATTTGCTGCTCTTATTATCAATGCTGAAAACAGTTGTGTTGCTTAATATTATGAAAACTTTGATACTTTTTTGTTTTTCTTGAGGATTGTTTTGATGAATAGAACGTTCAAAAGAACAGCATTTATTTGTAAAAAGAAAGTAACATTATAAATGTCTTTATCATAATTTGTAACAATATAATTAGTAATAATAAATAGTCTGAGTGGAGACGTGCTGAAATCGTGTTTGGACTCGTACTGTATGGCGTACCTTGTTAGTGTCTGCGCTTGCGTGGCCATTTATTGTGATTAACAGTAAAGTGTGTTCAAGTGCCAGCAGAAGACAGTGTAAGAAATACTCTTTGAGAGAAGCAGCCTATCAGCGGAAGTTAAAAGTAGCTCGTAAGTGTATTTACTTGTCTCATTAGTGTTTAGTGCAGTTGCCGTTGTTAGGAAATGCTTGTTTTGTTTACTGAGTGGAGACGTGCTGAAATCGTGTTTGGTTTCGTACTGTATGGCATACCTTGTTAGTGTCTGCGCTTGCGTGACCATTTATTGTGATTAACAGGTAAGTTCGTCCAGCTGAATTCAATTAGTGTTTTGTTAGACGGGTATAAAAAAGGTTATTGTACCGCGGCAGCCCTCGTGTGAAGCCCTCATCATGTTAAGACCGTATTGTGTAAAGACCATCGACTCTACCAAGCGACTCCACCGGACAGGGATACCGGCAAGGGATAAGTATCGCTTTTCATTTATTCTCTTTCCTATTACTTGTTTCACTTCTCTTTCAGTTTTTATAACCATTTCTTACTTGTATGTTTGGCACAGTTATTTTTTTTTTTTAGGATTACTGTTAAACTAATGTAGTTTGATTTGTATATGTTATCTATTTTAATTTTAGTTACAGTTGTAGTTTTGTTTGTCATTTTATTAGTTTTTTTTTATCATGTCTGTATAATTTATTAAGTTTTAGTTTTATTTAATTTGAGTTATTTTACTTCAACAAACTACATGAAATGAAATAATATTGAATTTATGGATAAGTGTGTGTGTGTGTGTGTGTGTGTGTGTGTGTGTGCATATATGTCTGCGTGTGTTTGTACATACACGTAGTTGTTTTTGGTGTTTGGCTTAGATTTTTGTTAGAATCATTATTACACTCTTATACCTTTTGTTCTCTTAATATTTTTAATTGTTTGTAGCTTTATTTTGTTTTCATTTAAATGTTAAGTTTAGAAATTTTGTCATGCATTTCTCATTTTTATTTAATTATTTATTTATGTATTTTTTTTTTTTTATGTTTGTGTATATATACTATTTATAAAGTTTTAGCTTTTAGTTTTGGATCAGTTTTAGTTGTTTTAATACCATAATTGATTGTTTCTGTTGTCCTCATTTGTAAGTCGCTTTGGATAAAAGCATCTGCGAAATGACTAAAAGTAAAAGTAAGTAAAAGTATAATGAATCTTTTCTGAATAAAAGTATTAATTTCTTAAAGAACCGTCTCAAAATAATTATTTGCTCATGAATTGTACATTATTCTATTACAAACAACTTGATAAAATTTGACACAAACAACTAACAAATTCATCAACATTACGATACTTTTTGAACTTATAGCATGATATTACAGATTATTCAGCACCATGACATCAACATTTAGTATTACACATCATTTTGCCATACTACCACCAGTTTTTTTTTTGAAAGCATTTGAAGATATTGAGTTAAAATATTATGAAGCACCCTTCTCAAATATTAAGGATACTCCCATAATGCATTTCTAGGGGGTCATGATGAAATCCGCAGCTCTCTGAGTTCTTTTAACAGGCATGCCTCAGAGATTATTGGATTGTGCTGAATTCTGAGTGACTGACAGCAGTTTATTCTTGGGGTGCAGGTCTGTCATGTTGCTGTCTGTCTGGCATGGATACAGGGCTAACTGGAGTATTTGCTCAGGGCCGATTTCCGCTGTGCAGCTTATGCTGATTGGATGATTGTGCTGAAACCAAAGGATGACTGCCAAGAGACATAAATACCCTCTGAGATAACAGCCAAGAGTGATGAAATACAGCGGAGATGTTTGATAATGCTTTTATAAACTTAACTTTCGGTGATGGATTTATCAAATGCTACATCTTGAGTTCCAGTTGTGAATGCTGATTGGTCATCCATTCATCTTAGGTTATTTTAATGAATATTTCTGTCCTCACTATAAATGTGAAGCGTATAAATTTTTCAGTGTTAAAATAATTTCTCCTGTGCTGTGTTAATATGCAGAGACAAATATGAATTATCCATTAGCACACTCATTCCCCAGTCTCTGTTGTCTTATCAAAACATTGCTCTGTTTATTTGTGCATAACAACACAGCAATAGTCACTCAATGAGAATTTGGGGGAAGATTTTCAGTTGTATCCAACCAATGACAGATGGACCGAGTGTTCAGAAAACATCTTAAAAAAAAATATTATTCTTTATTGAAATTCTGCTCTGTTAGACATTTCTGTAATTTCCACAGTTATTTACTGTATCTCAACCAGTATAATACTGAAAATTCCCTTTACAGTAAATAACTGTAATACCCTTTGCATCATGGGAATTTTCTGTGACGTCAGACCCCACATACAGAGACTTACTGTATTTTTTAAAATTGCTGTATACTACTGTATTTGCTGTAACGGTCTCTTTGGCACCATTCTCTTGAGGTAGTTTTATTTTCCTCATTTCTTACATTTGGATTGACACAACTTGCCCTACACCGTGTCTACAACGCCGCAACAGCTTGGAACCGACTACACTGGATGTGTTACATCACTTGTAATGATTGGAAAATCTGTTTGTCCTTCATGTCAGAAACAGCGCGAGCCCTTGGAGTACATCTGTACGTCAGAAATGTACCGGGCCATCAGTTTACTGTCCGCATTCACTGTAGATAATATATATAATGGGTTCTATATTGTTGTCTATTGTCGAATCGTGCCACTCGCACCCGAGGAAGACACGGAAGCAGCGGGGCAGCGCCGCGGGTTTTTCCCGGGGATGAACCCATGAGAGTGGAAGAGCTCCGGAGAACATCTGCGCTGTGTGTCGATGCACCTTACGAGAGAATAAGACCAGCAAGCAAGGTAAAAATATATGTACGTTTGTCTGTGTGTTTGTGTCAGATTTTTGCACACCAGTTTAACCCATAGTAACATTAACTGGTCAACATGGCGGTTACAGAACTGTTCCATGGTAAACTGAGCTGTCGTTTCAAACGACTTTTGTCATCTTATTGAATTAAGTTACCGAATTAAAATTATTTTTAATGAGCAACGCTTATCTTATATTAACATTAGGTTAACTAATGTGAAATTTAGTTCAGGTGTTAGTAGTTAATGTTGGCCAGTAGCCTATTGAGAAAATAAAATCATATGTTTGCTAGGTTAAACGAGTTTTATGGCTAGCTGCCTTTTCTAGTTTTAGAATTAGTTTGTTATAGTTTTTAATGGAATTTAAGATTCACTACATTTTTTTGTATTTGTGTTTTAAAGGCAACTGCAATGAAGCATCAAGAAAGACATGAGCATGCCAGCCACCCTGAGACTGATAATTCATGGTAAGAGAACAACTATGGTTTTGAGAGATTTGTGTATTCTATATGAGGTTTGCCTTTTAAAAGTGTGCTATTTATACTTCTTGTTTTTCAGAGAAGACATTTCTGTCACTAACAAAGTGGATGGTGAGCAAAGATGGTGGCCACGTTTTGGAGCAGCACCTGGGTTTTGCAGATAGCTATGTACTCTTTGGCTGCTTGTCTTTTTTCCCCCATTATGTTTCTGTTGCCTAAAGATTCTTTGTGAGGATAAGTCCAGAGGATACAACATAATGCACTGCAAAACATCCTAAGACAGGAGAAATGGTGAAAATGCACTGTTCCAGCATTGGAAGTTTTAAATAAATAATTTGATATTTTGTAATTATTGTATCTGTTTTAATTGAATGCCAGTAGTACCTATGTAGAGTAAAATAAAATTAATTCTGTATAAAAATTATGAAATCTATATTAAAATGAACGAATTACAGTAGTATACTGATGAATTGGATTTTATTTACAGTAATTTACTGTAAAACAGTACAGTTTGCAACTGTAAATCAAATACAGTTTGCCACTGTAAATCTTAATTACAGTAACTTACTGGCAACAGTGTTGCCAGTATGTTACTGTAAAAACCCTTTGAAATGTCTAACAGTGTACGCTCTTCTCTTACCATGTGGTTTATATACAGATGAAGTGTCTGTGGCCATGATGTCTTAAATATATACTGATGTTAATGTTCAAAATTACACGTTTCATATAGACCATGGGAATATAAGGGGGAAAAGATAACACGGCAGTTGAATTTCACAAGGATCATGAAAAAGTCGATAAAATTAATGGAAAGGGAGGTGAATAGTCATTCAGCTATATACCACTGTGAAAATTACTAAGAGAGCAGAATAAAGTCTGTGGCCCGAGTCAATGAAATAGCTGAGGAGAGCAATTGTACCTTGGGGGTGTCTCCTGCCACCCCTGCTCTCCATCACAGCAGTTTAGATAATAGTATTCTCTGCTTAAACATACAGCACATCTGTTTTAAGGCCGTCAGTGCTGCTCACAGAAAATGTGCAGATCATCTTGAAATGCAAGTAAATTAAATAAATAATTAAATAAAATGTGACACTAAAATATAATCTGGTCAGAGGGGGCATATGCATATATTATTGATTCATATGTATTGATTGATTGCCCCCCACTGAGCTGGTAACAGAGATAAATGCCCCACTGTAGATGAGTCACAAATATGGGGTCCAGGATGGTAAAACTGGTCAAATCTGGTTTACGTGTGTCAAATGCTCATTTCTCTGTAACGTAGATTCATGTTTTATTATTTATGTCTCACATGACAACAAAGACCATGACGTTTGATCTGACAAACATAAATCTGCCAAATATTAATAATAATTTTAAGATAACACAATTTTATAACACAATAATGCTAGGCAATAATATTTATTTATTGTCAGGCTTGTGTTTGTGGTGTCTTGTGGTTTTCTGTCTTGTGCTCCCCTTGACTTAGTTTTACCTCTGGTATGCCCATATTTGGTTCCGTTCCTGTTCCTGTCCTTATTGTTTCATTATGAGTTCATTTGTGTCCAGCTGTGTTTGTTTAATTATCTTGTTTACGTTTATTACTTAAGCCCTGTGTTTTCTAAGGTCCTGTGTCTGGTATTAACATCGATGTTGTGTTCACGTGAGTCTCTCCCTGCCTTGTGTTACCTCTGTTGGATTGTGAATTAAAGACTGTCAGGGCTGTAGATGCATTCTTCCCACTGGTCGCTCTTTTGCGACTAACTTTCTCAGTTTGTCACACAAGCACATAATTTGGTTGCATTTTTTATTTATTTATTTTTTGCTACATTTGATTAATCAATGATTAATGAACTCATGAACTTTTATTATAGTTAATAGCTATATGGTAACGAAAGTGTTCCACATTCAACCCCTTCTTTTTCATCAGTATTATTTGTCATTTAAATTTTGTGAACAGGAATTCCTTTTTTCGCGTGCTTTCACTTTAACTTTCAAATTCGCGATCTTGTCACATTTTACAAGAAAAGATAATTGTCTGTTTTGCTTATATCTATACACATTTAACTTTTTAAGATCAAAACAAAAGATGGATTCATTGTTATTCTTAATTAAAAAGCATAACAACAAAAAAACAGTAGGCTACAATGACAAACTAGCTTACATAACCTTTATTAACAAAAACGAATAAGAGGAGGCATGGCATAGGATACATCACGTTGTATTATATACCGACTAATAAATAACAGAATGTTTAGCGAACACTGAGGAATCAAATTAATAATAATAATAATAATAATAATAATAATACAAATTAAGGAAAACCTATATAACGTAACGTGAGGTAAACAGTAAAGATAACAAGCTTTTCAAAAAGAAAAGTAAAACTAAACTGGCTGTCGCTGACAGGACTTGCATGTTTTTTTTTTGTTTTGTTTTGTTTTGTTCTTTTTTTCGCACAAGAATACCAACATGTTCACCATCTCCGGTTTAAGAAGCGGTCTTTTACTTTAGTTTGAAAACCAAATTCTACGTTGCGCTCCATCCGCGGTGCGCACCTTCGCGCTCGTGCTGACGCAGGGAGTATAAACCAGGCTCTGCACCTGAAGCGCTTGCGCTGAAAGCGCCTCTCTTCACGTGATCAGTGAAATCTGACTCCTGCTACTATGTGCCGTGGCTCTGCAGCGGGCGCTGTATGAAGCAGGCACATTGGAGCAGCCATGCACTTGTACAAATGCGACCACGTCAAATTTTAACTGGCACATTCTCAAAAAATGGTCGCAAATCTGGTCTCCTTGTTCCTCGTCTTGTCACAGTGCTCAACCGTGACAGAATACCGGACCAAAACAGTAAGCGGCGCCCCTGCTCCTCGTTTCGGCTCCAGCCCCTGACCAGAGTCCAGTGCAGGCTCCAGCCCCTGACCAGCGTCCAGTGCAGACTCCAGCCCCTGACAAGAGTCCAGTGCAAGCTCCAGCCTCTGACCAGAGTCCAGTGCAGGCTCCAGCCCCTGACCAGAGAAAGTTTCCCTGACCAGAGAAAGGCTTCCTGTTGGAGATCGCTTCCTGTTGAGATTGCTTCCTGTTCCTGCCTGCCGTGCTGCTGTTTGTAGTTCTGTGTAGCTTTGTTTATCTGAAGAAATCTCTATCTTACTCTATCTGTTGTTTAAATCGCCAAAGTATAATTTAATTCTCACCATATTTCTGATTTAAGACTAATTTGACATCATCCGCCTTTAATCTCTTAATCCAAACCGTGATCACTGTGCGTAGTAGCGCGTTAGCATTCCGTTAGCCTATTAGCTTGCCAATCGCATCTCATCTCCTTTCATGTTTTCTAATGTTTCTTCTCTCTCTCTCTCGCTCTGTTTCTTTTCTCTCACACTCCTTTTTTACGAGTTCGTCAAACTACTGTGCTGAGTCAGAATTATTCTACAATCACGGTGAGTAATGGCTTCTCCTTGCATCGTCACTTGCACCGCTTGCCACATGTACAGTTTATCTGTCTCTGTCAGCAGCGAGGGATTCACATGTGATAAATGCAGGGAAATAGTTAGGCTGACAGAGATGATTTCAGAATTAGAGACACGTATCCAAACTTTAGTTGAGGACAGTAAGAATGTGAGGGCTGTAGATACTGCTTTGGATGCGACTAGCTCAGAGACTCCTGTACATTGTTCGGTTCCGGTTTCAGCGTCTCTGCAGCAGGGCAACTGGGTGACTGTGAGGCGTTATAGTCGCGGGTCAAAACACCGTTCTTCCGTTCGGATCAAAACATCAAACAGTTTCTCCCCACTCAGTGACGCACCCACTGAGAAACCTGATGAAAGTGCTCTAGTTACTGCCGATTCTATTGTACGGAACGTGAAAATAGAGACACCAGCCACCATAGTCCAATGTTTACCGGGAGCTAGAGTGCCTGACATCTTGGCAAATTTAAAAATAACATTAAAGAGGTGTGTGAACTTGCAAGTACGATGTCAGACATTGTAATATGCTCTGGTCCCCTCCCTGCTTACCGGGGTGATGAGATTCATAGCAGACTGTCATCACTGAATGGCTGGATGTCTAAGTGGTGCCCGCAGAATAACATAGGTTTCATAGACAATTGCAATTGGAAGAGTTTTTGGGGCAGACCTGACCTGAAAAGAGATGGTCTTCATCCCTCCTGGGGTGGTGCCACTCTTCTCTCTAGAAATATGGCACATAGTCTTAGAGTTTGTACTTGACTAACTGGGGCCCAGGTCAGGAAGTAGACAGTCTGCTAGTCACCTCACGTCACATTAGTCAGTTAATTCTCAGCACATAGAGACTCTTTCACCTAGATATCACACTATAGAGACTGTGTCTGTTCCCCGAGCTAGAAAATACAGAAAACGTCCAAGCCAAAGTAAGAGTAACAACTTAATTGATGTTCAACAAATAAAAGACAGATTAAATACAGATAAAAAAATGATAAAGCTTGGCTTATTGGATATTAGATCCCTTTCTACAAAAGCACTTTTTTTGTAAATGATATGATCACTGACCATAAACTAGATGTGCTTTGTTTGACAGAAACCTGGCTAAAACCAGATGATTACATTACTTTAAATGAGTCTACCCCCCAAAGATTACTGTTACAAACATGAGCCGCATCCAAAAGGCAAAGGGGGAGGTGTTGCTACAATTTATAGCAATATTTTCAGTATTTCTCAGAGGTGGGGTTTCAAGTATAATTCGTTTGAAGTAATGGTGCTTCATATAATGTTATCCAAAGAAACAAGTGTTAATGATAAATCCCCTGTGATGTTTGTACTGGCTACCGTATACAGGCCACCAGGGCACCATACAGACTTTATTAAAGAATTTGCTGATTTTCTATCTGAGTTAGTGCTGGCTGCAAATAAAGTCCTAATTGTTGGTGATTTTAATATCCATGTTGATAATGAAAAAAATTCGTTGGGATCAGCATTTATAGAGATTCTAAACTCTATTGGTGTTAACCAACACGTGTCAGGACGTACTCATTGCCGAAATCATACTCTAGATTTAATACTGTCGCATGGAATTGATGTCAGTGGCACTGAAATTTTGCAGCAGAGCGATGATATCTCAGATAATTATCTAGTTTCGTGTAGAAAAAAAGTATCTCTATCTAGTATCATTTTCTAGTATCTCCTTGTTACAAATATGGTAGAACCATCACCTCGACCACAAAAGACTACTTTATAAATAATCTTCCTAACTTAACTCAGTTCCTCAGCATATACAATAGCTCAGAACAACTTGATGATGTAACATAAACTATGGACTCTTTCTTTTCTAGCACTTTAGATACGGTTGTTCCTTTACGCCTAAGGAAGATTAAGGAAAAGTGTCCAACACCGTGGTATAATGAGCACACTCGGGCCCTAAAGAGAGCAGCCCGGAAAATGGAGCGCAGCTGGAGAAAAACTAAATTAGAGGTATTTTGTATTGCTTGGCAGGAAAATGCTCTCTCCTACAGGAACGCATTTAAAACTGCTATATCTGCTTACTTTACGTCTCTTTTAGAAGAAAACAAACACAACCCCAAGTATGTATTCAATACAGTGGCTAAATTAACAAAAAATATAACATCAGCAGGTGCAGACATTACCCAGCAGCACAGTAGTAATGACTTTATGTACTACTTTACTTCCAAGATCGAAACTATTAGAGATACAATTGTAACCATTCAGCTGTCAGCCTCAGTATCACATCAGATAGTACACTATAGATCCCCTGAGGAACAATTCCACTCATTCTCTTCTATTGGAAATGAAGAATTGTATAAACTAGTCATCATCTAAACCAACAACTTATGTATGTTAGACCCTGTTCCATCTAAACTCCTAAAAGAGGTGCTTCCAGAAGTAATAGATCCTCTTCTGAATATTATTAACTCATCATTGTCATTAGGATATGTCCCAAAAACCTTCAAACCGGCTATTATTAAGCCTCTCATTAAAAAAAAAAAAAAAAAAAAAAAACACAACTTGACCCCAAAGAATTAATTAATTACAGACCGATCTTGAATCTCCCTTTTATGTCAAAGATATTAGAAAAGGTAGTATCCTCACAACTATGTGCCTTCTTAGAGAAAAAATGCTATATGTGAGGATTTCCAGTCAGGTTTTAGACCATATCATAGTACTGAGCCTGTTCTCATTACAGTTACAAACAACCCGCTCTTATCATCTGATCGTGGTTGTATCTCTCTATTAGTGCTACTGGATCTTAGCGCCGCGTTTGACACTGTCGACCACAACATTCTTTTAAATAGACTAGAAAATTATGTTGGCATTAGAGGAAGTGCACTGGCATGGTTCAAATCGTACTTATCTGACCGCCATCAGTTCATGACAGTAAATGAAGAGGTATCATACTAATACAAGCGCAGTATGGAGTACCTCAAGGCTCAGTACTAGGCCCCTTACTTTTCACGCTTTACATGTTACCCTTGGGAGATATCATTAGGAAACATGCTGTTAGCTTTCACTGTTATGCTGATGATACTCAGCTCTATATTTCTTTGCGACCCGATGAAACATATCAATTTGCAAAACTAACGGAATGTATAGTTGATATCAAAAGCTGGATGACTAGCAATTTCTTACTGCTAAATTCTGAAAAAATAAATAAATAAATAAAACAGAGGTGTTAATTATTGGACCAAAAACTTTTGCATGTAATAACCTAGATCACTGTCCAATACTTGATGGCTGCTCTGTAAATTCTTCGTCATCAATTAGGAACCGAGGTGTACTTTTTGATAGCAATCTTTCCTTCGAAAAATATGTTTCTAGCATTTGTAAAACTGCATTTTGTCATCTTAAACATATATCTAAATTATGACCTATGCTCTCAATGTCAAATGCAGAAACATTAATTCATGCATTCATGACCTCGAGGCTAGATTATAGTAATGCTTTATTGGGTGGTTGCTCTGCGCGTTTAATAAACAAACTCCAGCTGATTCAAAATGCCGAGTTCAAAAAGCTGAACTCACTTTTATGATAATTTTTTTTTTCTTTCTTTCTTTCTTTCTTTCTTTGAGTCTTGAAAGTGAGTCACTATTGACTGCTATTCTCTGGGAAGGAGCAACTCTGACATTTATTAGAATTTCTTCTTTTGTTGTCTGCAAAAGCAAAGAAATGCCATATTGATTTGGAACATCACAAGATTAAAAAAAAAAATAATAAAAAAATTACATAATTTAAATTTTTGGTGTGAGCTATCCCTTTAAGGGAGGATATGACACATAAAGGAAACAAGGAACACAACAGTAGCAGTTCAAATAAAGCCAAAAACAGCAAACAATGAGGCGCTAATTTGCATGATTTATTCATGCGAGAGTCCAGCATTCAGCACGACAGAAATTAGCCCTGAATTAAAAGATCCAGACACAATATGAGTGTCTTGTCATTGACCCAGATATATTTTGTCCTAAACCACTTTAATGAAAAGCAAAGAACCTGCAGTGGAAGCTGTATGGTATCGAATTCTGACAGCGAGGTGCACTATAGTCTAAGAGAGTCTTCCTGCTTTAATGGACACTGAACGGAGATATTGTCTCGTCTGTGTTATCATGCTGTTTATAAACGTACTCATGTATGTGCCTGGTGCCAGGCGATGGGCGGTTCAGGGTGTTCTGCACGACCCTCCAGGTCTGTAATTACAGTACATTGTTGTCAAGTATCTGAGAGGAGTAATTTCAGAAACTCTTATAGAAGAGAAAATTGGCCTGCCTTTTCATTATCTCACGGGTAATTATGTTCTGCCTTTCTACAGTTTTATCCACTGTATTCCCATTGGTTAATGCAATATACACAACTCTTTGTGAATGCGGCAACTTTGATTCATGATCTGGCACTCGTATGCTCAGTAAATGTGATTCTTGGCAATGGCTGTGAATTTGTATTTTTGCAACTATGCACTTGGTGCTGCATTTATCGCACCTGACTGCTGCTATCTCCATAATACTCGGAGCAGAAAATATTTATGCGTTTATGTCTACATTTGGTTAAATTGCTCATTTTTGTCCACATTAATGCCCTATGCTGACAAATTTCTATTCATTAGACATGCATTAAAGGAATACTTCACCTAAACATTATTTATTAAAGCATCATCTTGTTTTTTTGTTTTGTTTTGTTTTGTTTTTCTCCGATTCATTCATTCATTCATTCATTCATTCATTCATTTAATTAGTTAATTAATTCCAATACATAATGTCAGTAAACATAATGTATGTTAAAAAAGGACCACAATGCTCCACTTTTCTACTGTACCAAATGTACCAGATGATCTAAAATCATTTTGAACACAAATATTGGTCATTTGGCAGCAACAATGTCACACCAGCAGTGATTTAGTGAACTACTAAAACAGTTTTTGTTAAAATAATAATTCAACCAAAAATTTAAATATGCTGACAAATTACTTAGTACCTTCTGAATGCAATCTAAATGCAAATTTATTTTTAAAAATATAATATAATATAATATAATAATTCATTAATTCATTCATTTTAATGTTACACGGGATAAATAAATATATAAATAAACTAATAAATCTATAAATAAATAAAAAAAAACATAAAGTGAGTAATTTTGACAGTGAAACAAAGTTTCAAACTTAAAAATAATAATAATTTTTTATTTATTTATTTATTTATTTATTTATTTATTTATTTATGCTTAACAGTTGGCCATTTAACCTGTCTAATATATTTATTTATTTATTTACTTACTTACTTACTTACAGTTGGCCATTTACCCTGTCTAAACGGATGGTTCTAGGACAGGAAATCTGCTGGACCAAACATTATGCCTACATTATGCCTAACACAAAAATCTGCATCTTATTCATTAACAACCTTGAAAACCAGACACTAAATGTGTCAAATAGTAGTAAGTATTTCAGTCATTCTTTTCATTTGTTGTCAATCAACTTGCCTATTTATCTGTGTAAATTGGGCTTATTATCAATTGCGTCTCATTCACAAAACTCAGTGCTATTTTCCTGTTGCAATTACCATTGCACAATTACTACCCAAAGAAATTAGGCAGTAAACTGAATTTTATTTGAAAGAGATGGTTATTCTTAAAAGGATTGAGAAGGGTGTAATAATTATCACACAATTAGCACAATTTCAACATTGCAAAGAGCTGATTCAGGTGTCAGCCGGTGAAGAATGGGAATTGTGCAGTACAAATTGTGTTCAGAACAGATTTTGTTATCTTATTTGCATAATTCCTTTTGCGAATAGGGCACTAAAACAACACAGATAGTGAGTGCAAATAAACAGCACTATCAACAAATTTTTTTTTTGCGAATTCCCCCTTAAGTGAGTCACGATGCACAAAATCTCAAAGACAAGGGTTTATGTCTAACTCTATATCCAAAAAGTCCCAAAAGACCGTTGATACCTCTCCTCCCTTTAGCGTTGAGTGTCACCACCGTAATCAAGCCTTCATATTACACTCTCTCATTATACCTCCCATTTTCTTAATTAGGTCCCGTATCACTCTTGCTCTGAAAATACCATGTGTCTGGTTTCCCAGAACCTGATAAAGAGCTACTGTACAGATCGTGAGGATTTCTCAGATGAGATGATGCAGGCCTCCCAGCTCCATACAACCCTGTATGGTGGATTTCATGGAAATGAGGGCAGTCATTTATACTTCATGAACTGTTTGTCACTGGTGAAGTAATTATTGATGTCTCTACATCTCGGTAAAGCGTCTATCCATCCGCTCGGTACGTGTGAAACAGCAAATCACTTCCATAAATCCTCCGAGAGAGTTGCTGTCAAAATAATGACCCTCAATGGCTTATTATTGAGATCAGTGTCATACAAATTGATCTAATTTTGATGATGAAAATAGCACATGGCGCATGATTTCTCAATATTGAGAAAGACTTTAAGGAAGCACACTTAACCGAGGAAGCTAAACAGCTGAAATGATCTGAGGGCGCTGGGGACGTGCCGTTAAACTGATAAGTGAACTGAAGTATTCAGTCATGAGGTGCCATTGATTTGATATGAACTCCTAGGGCAGTTTTTCAGAAAGGAGCTCAGTGCCTTTCAATATTCCATTAAGCGCAGCAGAGATAATTCACAAAAGAGCATTATTTTACATTACATTTCACAATTTGCCTTTAACATGAACGTGTTATCACAAGTTTAAGATGTTTCAGTTTAAACTTTAAATGTATGTGAGCCAGAGATAAAAACTGCAAAATTACTTTCAGTGGTTTTATTTGATAAAGGTCAGCTTATATCAGCTTTAGGAACTAGATTTTTTATGGCTCCCTACTGTAATTTAAGGAAGATGTCCCTCAAGTCTAATAACCAAATGGCAGAAAGATTGTGTCCTGACCGATCAGTTCATAATAATTATCGATCAGTTGACCGATAATTATTATTATTATTATTATTATTATTATTATTATTATTATTATTATTATTTATTTATTTATTTTATTTTTTCTATTATTAATCGGATAAAAAAGTTTTTTTTTTTTTTTTTTTTTTATAGACAAAAAACACTTCCACATTCTGCCCAATGTCCTTCAAACAAACGTGCCAACTGAATGCTATGAAAACATACAGTGCTTAACAATTTACAAGACCACCTGTAATAATAAAGAGAAAACACAAATATTTTAGGAATCTGTCAAAGAAATGTTTAAATCTAAAAATGTTATAGTCATTTATTGGGCAAATAACAAACTGAAACAACTAAATAGTATTTATTCACATAATAAAAAAAATGGCCTCCTGCCTTTCATAACAGCATGCATTCTTGTTGGCATTGTTTAGGTACTTTTTGAGTGTAATTGGGTATCTGAAAAAAAAAAAAATAAATAAATAAATAAATAAATAAATATATATATATATATATATATATATATATATATATATATATATATAGATCTTTCATTCTTTCATAGATAAAAGCAATAATTATATTGTAGCATTAGAAATAGCCTACTGTTACTAAGAGCTCACGCATATTGGAGGACTAACCAATACAGATAGCTAAAAAATGATTTAAGTAAACAACAATATTGTTAGTTTAGAGCAGCAGTGGCACAAACCTTACATAATTTGTTATAAACCTTAAATAAATTTGTTTTAATAAATTTGTTAAGCACTGTATATAGGCCTATTTAAATCTCTTCATCAAAAATTAAGATAATAATAAAGATAATAAAGACGAATAAAAACACAAACTCAGTGTTAACCAACAGGTAAGAGTAATGTTCTGCAGGAACACGTGTTCATTTTTTGATCACAGTCACAATTACTGTAATTTCTTTATCCTGTAAAAGGCGGCTATATGAAGCGTCTGATATTTATATTCAGACAACTATATAGGGTGAATTGCCCTAAAGTGGGACACTGCCTAATGTGGGACACTTAAGATCTAGTGTTTGTAGCTCCCCCATAAATACACGAATGCCAGTGAAACTATGGGTTATCAAAGCTGTGGTGTCATGTGATCAAAATCACATAACCTCTAAAATGTGTAGTCATATATGAAGGTGGAGCAATCATCAAACAGGAAGCACCTTGTATAAAGACCACCCAAAGGTCAGTGACATAGAGTTTTGACAAATTTGATATTAAGGAGTATAAATTAATTTATAACAAAACAATCCTGATACTTTTTGGCCTAATGTGCTTATGAAATGTTTGTCCATCAAAAAATAGCATAACTGTGTATGTATAAACTATGTATTTTATATTTTAATCAAATTTCCTAGTGTCCCACTTTAGGAGATCTGGTTTTGTAAAGTGGGACAGTATGATTAGCCTAATGTGGGATAGCACTTCAGTCAGTAAAAAAAAAATGTGTGGTGGGGCAGGGTTTGTGGGGAAAAAAGATAGTTATGTACAGGGTTTTAGTGTTATTATGCAAAATTAGAATGCTGTTACTGCAGATGGGGTTATAGATGATGATAATGGTGTCTTGTCATTCAAGAACTGCTTGTTTCTAGAGATGTAATGAGTTAACCTCTGCAGGTTGTTTTATTAAGGTAGTTCTAAGGTTTGTGCAGGCTGGAGGTTTTCAAAAAGACTGTTATGATTCTATGTGTTGTTTGGTAAAATAGAAAACATTAGGCAAAATGGTCTTAAATGTTTTTTTAACAGAAGTTCACCGCACGTTCATGAATTCTGACTCAGGGTTGAATCTAGCCTAAAGTTTGTTCAAACTGTTTGTTGATGTTTTTTTGCAAGTTGCGTGATTTTTATATTTCGCCTTCAAATAGGCCTAGGCTATGCCTGTTGTGGTTGTATGTGTTTGTTGTTAAGTAAAATGAACTAGAGAACAGTCAGAAATCTATATAACATAACATATAGGCCTATGATAATAGTAGCTTAATGTCTTTATAATAATTGCATCAATTGTATTATTTTTCTGATGATGTTCAATTATCCATATTTCATCCACCATTAACCAAGAGAATAACTAACTTTTAAGATTTTACAATTCTACATGAATCAAGGTCATTTTAGCCTTTTATCATATAAATTTTTTAGTGTCCCACAATAGGAACACAACTGTCCCACATTAGGAAACTGCAGATTTTCTCAGACGACTTGCACTTAGAGCACTAATATGTCTATCATTTATTTTATGAATGTGTTATCTGCATTTTCTCTTTTGATTTGATTAGGACACATCCTGAGGTTTTTAAAATGATATTGGTTGTGGATTTAATGTTTTGGCTACACATCGCAATATGTCACAGAAATCCGAAATGCAAAAAATGTCCCACATTTGGTCAATTCACCCTACGTGGTTATCCCTTTACAGTTCCTACTCTCATAAAATACGTGCACTACATGTTGACTTTTAAACCTTAATTTAACGTTCAACAACAGATATTTCAGCAAAATGAATGTTTTTGCGCTGAATATTAATTGCCTCCCTCTCTGACTCGCGTACACGCGCCCGTCGCGCTGGCGCTCATTCAGTAAAGATTTAAATCTAACACAGACTATAAGGACGGAACTTAATGCAAAAAAATGGAAATGCTCGTGTGAATTTGTCACATTTACAGATAAGGATATGACCGTAAACTGAAAGTTTTTGCGCTGAGAACGAACACGCATCTGTCAAAACGCCTGACGCTAATGCATAGGCTTAAAGCTTAAAATAAAGAGTTCTCATGTTTTGGACACCTTGGATCACGTACTTCTCCCGCAGAATCTCATTCTGTTTTCTCCACTATTTTTAGATGCATTTTGGCCATATAAATGCGTTATTCAGTGCTGTAATTTGATGCGACCGGCTTAAGTTGGACGTGCACTGTGGGCAGACCCGACTAATCGATAATGAGGATCATTGTCGATGATTTTCATGATCGATAATAATCGATTTTATCGATTAGTTGTTGCAGCCCTAATCCCTCACACAAATCTCATGGGCATTGGTTATATAATTTAAAAACGTTGCACATCATTTCGTTACAACTGCATCTCTTTGTAACTGTTTGTTTGTTCATTTCTTTGTTTTTCTATGTATATGTCCTTCCGTCCGTCTATCTATCTATCTATCTATCTATCTATCTGTCTATCTATCTATCTATCTATCTATCTATCTATCTATCTATCCATCCATCCATCCATCCATCAGTGGCCGTAAAGAAGGCTTTCATTTATAAAGCTCTAAAAATCTTAATGACTGATGTTTTAGTGCATTTCCTGCAAAGATGGAAATAAAATTAAGTTAAATTAAATAAATAAAATTATAGTGAATAGCATATCTTTGCCACACATATTATAAAACAAATGAATGAATGGATAGATGAATGAATACATGTTTTGTGGCCTTTTCGTGGCAGTGTAAGCACAAATTAATTTTAATTTTAACATTAATTTTATTTTACAATTTTTAAATATTTTATGTAATGAATAGCATCTCTGTGTAATGCATATTGTGAAACAAACAGATTTAAATACAAATGCAAAGTGACTATCACTTCAGTGCCACACATATTATGAAACAAAAATGCATAAGATAGGAGGAAAAAAAATAAAAAAAAAAAACACTTGAAAACAGTTTCAAGATTACATGTGATGATGTACATACTATCGAGCTCTGTATGTGCAGCATGAGCAGCAGTATTAATGGAAAGGTCAGCGGTGATCTCCTGCATTCAGTGCTCTAATACCAGCACATTCAACACACACAGCAAGCCAATAAACACACATTGCATCTATATTTCATATGCGCTGAGCCATATGGTGGGGGGCTGTGATTATTACCCTCCATGAGAGAACTGAATCTGCGTTAACAGCTCAGCCATTTCAAGAACTCACTGGTGTACCATTAATACATGCAAGATACAAGAAACTACGTTTGAAAAGAACTGACAATGTTTTACATCATTCATAATATCACCCACTATACATATCAGATGAATTTAAATGTGACCAACTGTGCATTACGATTCTACCAGATAGTAATGAATCTCATTTTTGTTGCACCCCATTAAGTTGAGTGTGTCATGTAAAATGTAACTCATTTTTCTGTTATGGGCCACTTCCTGTTATACATGCCAGCCTATTAAATTGCATACAAAATAACAAAGCCTCTAGAAATTTTGCATAGTCATGCATTATGTACAACCACATGCATAACTATTAGTCAGTCAGTGCCATAATGATGCAAGAAAAGTTTTTGATTGCACGATAGTGTGTTCATTTTGGAGTCAGAGCCAGCAGGGGGCAGGTGCCCATCTGCCAGAAATGCCCTTTCCACTTACTTGGCACCTTTTATCAGGCGGGTAAAAGCAGAGACAAGGCGGAATCACTTTTACTCCGCTGGTCTTGTTCCTTTGACATATACCGTTTGATCTGGACTACCAACTACTTGAGTGAGATACTGTACAGAAATGGAGACATATAACCATCCCTGTAACGTATTCTAGCAAAGGAAAAATTCAGGGGCTTTTTTGCAACTATACTACTGTTCAAAAGTTTGGGGTTGGTACGATTTTTTTTTAATGTGTTTGAAATAAGTGTCATATGTTCACAAAGACTGCATTTATTTGAACAAAAATACTGTAAAAAAGAGTAATGCTGTGACATTTTATTACAATTTAAAATAACTGTTTCCTGTTAGAATATATTTTAAAATGTAATTTATTCCTCTGAAGCAGAGCTGAATATTCTACAGCTATTATTCCAGTCATCAGTGTCACACAATCCTTCAGAAATCTTTGTAATTTTCATTCATTCATCCATCCATCCATCCATCCATTTATTTATTTATTTACTGGAACATTACAGATGTCTTAACTGTCACTTCTGATTAACTTAATGCATCCTTGCGAAAGAAAAAAAGAAAGAAAGAAAGAAAGAAAGAAAGAAGAAAGAAAGAAAAAAGAAAGAAAGAAAGAAAAAAGAAAGAAAGAAAGAAAGAAAAAAGAAAGAAAGAAAAAAGAAAGAAAGAAAGAAAGAAAGAAAGAAATAAGTATGGTAGTAAAATGTGGTAGTTTAAATAATTAAGTAAAGTATTGTTTAGTTTTTTTTGTTGTTGTTGTTGTTTTTTTACTATGACTATAATCATAATTAAACATGCAGTGATTCTCTGTAAGTCTCAGGGATTTATCGTCAACTTCACTGTTTCAAATTTGGATTAAACAAAATAAATTAAATATGAATGTTCTTAAAATGAAAAGCTAAGTACAATGTAATTTAATACTGCAGCTAAAATAGTCTGAACATCAAGTACAATAATACAAACTGAAGACGAGTTTATGAAATGGTTGAGGGAATTTAAATTGACTAAATAAGACTAAAATAAATACAAACAGAGTTCAATCAGCTGACACTATTCCAAAACAAATTTGGTTTTATAAATGGAAAACTACCTGTATGCAAAGAGAAAATGTGTTTCTTAAGAACCGAAAACAGCCTCCTTTGTTTTCATCTGTGCCAAATGTTCCTTAGTGTAGTCAAATACTTCATCATGTTTGTCTTAAAATTATTCAGCTTTGAGAATAACAACTCAGACTTCATTGAACATGAGACCATTGAAATGTGAAACAAGTGAAGAAAGTTGTGTATCATATCTTAATAATGCTACAAATTGTCTCCGACTAAAATTAACCTACAACCCGAATTCCGGAAATGTTGGGAAGTTTTTTTTTGTTTTGTTTTGTTTTTTTTAATAAAATTAAAACAAAAAGACTTTCAAATCACATAAGCCACTATTTTACTCACAATAGAACATAGACAACATAACAAATGCTTAAACTGAGAAATTTTACACTTTTATCCACTAAATGAGCTCATTTCAAATTTGATGCCTGCTACAGGTCTCAAAAAAGTTGGCACGGGGGCAACAAAGGGCTGAAAAAGCAAGACAAGAAATTTTGAAAAGATTCAGCTGGGGGAAAATCTAGCAACTAATTAAGTTAATTGACATCAGGTCTGTAACATGATTAGCTATAAAAGGGATGTCTTAGAGAGGCAGAGTCTTTCAGAAGTAAAGATGGGCAGAGGCTCTCCAATCTGTGAAAGAGTGTGTAAAAAGATTGTGGAATACTTTAAAAACAACGTTCCTCAACATCAAATTGCAAAGGTTTTGCAAATCTCATCATCTACAGTGCATAATATCATCAAAAGATTCAGAGAGACTGGAGAAATCTCTGTGCATAAGGGACAAGGCCAAAGACCTTTATTGCATGCCTGTGGTCTTCGGGCCCTCAGACGACACTGCATCCCTGATTGGTCTGATTCTGTCATTGACATTACTAAATGGGCCCAGGAATACTTCCAGAAACCACTGTTGGTAAACACAAGTCGCCGTGCCATCTGCGGATCCCAACTAAAGCTCTATCATGCAAAAAGGAAGCCATATGTGAACATGGTCCAGAAGCGTTGTCGTGTCCTGTGGGCCAAGGCTCATTTAAAATGGACTGTTTCAAAGTGGAAAAGTGTTCTATGGTCAGACGAGTCCAAATTTGACATTCTTGTTGGAAATCACGGACGCCGTGTCCTCCGGGCTAAAGAAGAGGGAGACCTTCCAGCGTGTTATCAGCGTTCAGTTCAAAAGCCAGCATCTCTGATGGTATGGGGGTGCATAAGTGCATACATTATGGGCAGCTTGCATGTTTTGGAAGGCACTATGAATGCTGAAAGGTATATAAAGGTTTTAGAGCAACATATTCTCCCCTCCAGACAACATGTATTTCAGCAGGACAATGCAAAACCACATACTGCAGCTATTACAACAGCATGGCTTCGCAGCAGAAGAGTCCGGGTGCTGAATTGGCCTGCCTGCAGTCCAGATCTTTCACCTATAGAGAACATTTGGCGCATCATTAAATGAAAAATACGTCAAAGATGACCACGAGCTCTTCAGCAGCTGAAAACCTATATCAGGCAAGAATGGGACCAAATTCCAACACCAAAACTCCATAAACTCATAACCTCGATGCCCAGACGTCTTCAAACTGTTTTGAAAAGAAGAGGAGATGCTACACCATGGTAAACATGCCCACGTCCCAGCTATTTTGAGACCTGTAGCAGGCATCACATTTCGAATGAGCTCATTTTGTGCATAAAATTGTAAAATTTCTCAGTTTAAACATTTGTTGTGTTATCTATGTTCTATTGTGAATAAAATATTGGCTCATGTGATTTGAAATTCTTTTAGTTTTCATTTTATTCAAATTTAAAAAAACGTCCCAACATTTCCAGAATATGGTTTGTATAATTCGTCATAATAGCTCTTGAAAGGCTCTCTTCTTTCTGACACCTTTACTCAATGTGTCTGATGAAATAGCGTTGATTAAATCATTTTATAATAATTGTTATAATGTCATGAATATTTTATGATATGGCCAACATGCCAATCATTTGACATTATTGTAATTACACTTTAACCTGTCGACAGTTTCAGGGTTGGTCATTTCGATATTTGCAATCAGATTAATTGTCGGGAATGGTCTAGGCCTTGATTTTGAGTCCCTCCATCATGATAGTTTTCTAGCAGCACATGCCTGTTAAGAGCAGCCTTCCTCCCTTGAGGGACTGTGTATCATTCCTGGCAATCAAGCAGGTGCTGCTGCAAGACATGCGGAGGTGAACGGAGAGTTGCCTTAACCCCAGACCCGATCCATCATAACAGGAAAAGGGGCTTTGTGTCAGGCTAACTGAAACCTCCTGTCACCTTTTTTTCCTCTGTAGACCATGAGGAGCACCAGTACGTTCAGGTATTAAACATAACACAGGCAAACTATTATTAGGAAAGAAGAGCGACACGTGGCCCCTCAGATTGTTCAACTAAAATGAGGTTTTTGAATGCATCCTTCAGAAAAGTATATTTGTATTTTTGATAAGTTATGTAGACCTGCCAACCTGTATGTATTACGAGTATTAATAATAATGACAATACTACTACTACTACTACTACTACTAATAATAATAATAACATTAATAATAATAATAATAATAATAATAATAATAATAATAATAATAATAGATATTCAGGGCTTGAAGCACAATGTCCATGATGTTATCCATGTTTCAGCTTAGTTTTTAGTAAAAACAAAATTTGGTTTGTTTGTTTATTTATTTATGTAATTATTTATTTATTTGTGCTCTATCTAAAGTCTTGTTTGATAGACATACCATACTGTTCTATAAATGTATCTTTTATTTATTTATTTAGTTTGTTAGTTGGTTGGTTGGTTAGTACTACAGAATATTATTTTTATTCCACAGTACAATACTATTACAACTGCAGTAGTATATTGTTTTTTTTTGTGTGTTTGTTTTTACAAAACACCACTAACAACAACAACAACAACAACAACAACATTTATTTATTTATTTTGTTTGTTTGTTTGTTTGTCATACTGAATGTGGAAAAATACAGAAAAAAATAAACTCATATTGCAAAATGCTATACATTTCTTTGTGCAGTTTGTGGAGCACTGAGGACCATGCAGATAAATATTGTAAAATAAAAACAAAAAGAAAGGAAGCTAATAAGAAATGCAGCACAGGAGGAAAAATAATGAAACTTATTAATTCAAAATTTGAAAAAAAATATAATAAAAAACAAACCTTGGTGTGCAAAATAATCAAGCCTCCTAGGATGCAACAAGATCTTTTAATTTATTAATTTATTTTATTTTATTTTTTTGCACAGTGCCTGGTCAAAGCTCACAGATGCATATTATTCATGGTCTCCACTGAGTCTGAAACTGTTACTACAGCCGTGTCTTTTCTTCAGCACACTATTTTGTGTTTTCAGGAGCTTGAGAGAATGTCCAAACAGTGCAGCAGGGACCAATTTGCGTTCCGGCCAGCAGACACTGTTATATCCCAGCAGGCATTTGGTCCAGGTAATGAGAAAAGATTAGCTGCCTTACATATCATTAAAAGCCCCACTAATGGTGTGAGTCTGGTCATTATTTGCCTCTGTGCATAGCATTGGAATCAATTAGTCACATAGAGATTGCCACCACAGTAAACTGTTGGGGGAAACAATTACAAACTTTCTGTCTTTCAGAGCAGTTATAAAAAGGTATGCTAGCCAAATTTAGTGCACAATAATCAGGTGTTCCACGAAAGGGACTTTGAATGATGATTCAGGATTAAAACAGGTGGATTAAATGGAAAGAAATGATTACTACAGCTAAATGCTATAATTATAGTTGAGCACTGTGAAGTTATGGTTTAGTCGTAGCTTAAAGCTGAATATATAATTTATTCAATGTTACAATACTTCTTCCTATCCTACTTTAATGTGCTTCTGAAAATAAGCCATTTGTAGGATGATTTTCTTAAAGTATTTAAACACAAAGAATACTTGCAAAAAATAAAAATAAAAATCACAAGAACTGGTTACAGGTTTCCTAATGGAATTTTAATATGATTTGGAATCAGTCCTAAAGGCCATGACGCACCAAGTCGATAGTCAGACACTGACCAATGTTTGAGCATCTGTCAGCCCAGTTGTTGTGGTGTGTTCCGCACCATTGACATTAGTTGAACCCCTGTTGGCAGCTATTTGGGCATGTGAACCAGTGCAAAAGAAGAAAAAAAGAAATGACGAAAGAGCTATTTCCTCTCACGCAGATGCAGAACGTATGTGCTGTTTGGCCATAGGCCGTAATCTTGGCGGTGCGTTAAAGAACAACTTTATGGCCCAGCCGGAGGCGACATGATGCGACAACACAGTCTGTTTGGTGCGTCTGGGCTTAAAGGATCCTAATGGGATCAAATAATAATCCTCAAAGAATCAAACAGGATCCTACTGGATAAACCAAATTCCTACAGGATTTTGTGTTCTTAGAGATGTAAGATTTCTGTTGGTTATTGTACAAGCTTTATCAGAAACATACTTGTCAAACTGAACTGATGTCTTTCAATGGGACAGTTAAAGAAAATCACACGCACAGCTTTAAAATCCTGAAAGATTTTATTTAAATTCCATCCATCTTTTTATTTGATCCTATTTAAAATCATAGCTTTCTGTCATTTATCTATGGTCACAAGAACTTGATTTTAAAGTTTCAGCTGAAGATATTAAGTGAACTGTTTTTTTTCTTTTCTTTTCCCAATTTATTAAAGTTTTACACAAACTTAAAAATAAATAATAACGATATATATATATATATATATATATATATATATATATATATATATATATATAGAGAGAGAGAGAGAGAGAGAGAGAGAGGGAGAGAGAGAGAGAGAGAGAGAGACCGAGAGAGAGAGAGAAAGACAGAGAGAGAGAGAAAAAGACCGAGAGAGAGAGGTGGAGAGGTGATTCCCAATTGTTTTACAAATTAGGTATTAAAACGAAGGTGGGGGGTTATCAATGACGTGCTGTCATGCATAAAATCCAACCATGCCTCTTCCACCTTCCTATTGTGTACCCCTGAACACTCCTGGCATCAAGCTGAATCTCATTATACGGAATATCCTTGTCATTGCCAGGATCATTCACAGAATGTCAGTGAGTAACGTCTCGGTTACGTATGTAACCCTCGTTCCCTGAAGGAGGGAACGGAGACGTCACGTCGGATGACCGACGAAATTGGGATCTCGCCAGAGAGACCAATCCACTTCGAGTGTAACTAAACGAGCCAATGGACATTGGCATGCGATTATTGCATCCAGCTGCCGCTGATCACAGCGTGAGCATAAGAGGCAGCTGATGCACCGCATCAATTATGTTTTCGCTGAGGAGCCGAGCCGGCGACCCGGCAGCTCAGCGGTGGTACAGCGACTGTGGCGACGGGACGTGACGTCTCCGTTCCCTCCTTCAGGGAACGAGGGTTACATACGTAACCGAGACGTTCCCCTTTCAGTCGGTCACTCCGAGTCACGTCGGATGACCGACGAAATTGGGATCCCTACCAAAGCGCCACAGGAGCTGCCCCTTCCAGTGCCCTGTGTAGGGCTCCTGACCCTTCCTATAAAGGCAGACGATAGGACCGGGCTCTACACAGAGAAGGTCAACTACTGGTGTTCCTTGAACAACCCAAACAGTAGGACTAGGATAACACTGGGAAGCGTGCCCTTCCACTTGGAAGAGGCACACTGCGGAGTCACCTCCTCCCAGAGGGGGTTAAGTGACATTCAAACATGTGAAGTAACCCCGAAGGGCCCTATTGCACATGGAAGTCTCTGAGATGGCTCAGGCTGCATCTTTAGAGATGGCAGAACGTGGTCCGCCAGGGGAAACATGGCTCTAATAAGAATACCGTGGAATACACATATGGGATCCCGACAGGGTCTCTCATATGGGCACTAGCCTCGCACCAGATTTCAAGAATTCATTGGCCGAAGGCCTGGCGCCGGACGCCCCGCCGCGTCTGGACGCCGGAGTGCTGGAGGACTCAACAGGGTTTGCCTGGTTAAGGAACTCTCTGGAGAATTAGGCGTAAGGACGCTGCAAGCCGACTCTGAGCCGGCCCTCTCAGTGCCACTACCCGTTTGAGGTGAGAACACAGGAGGAAACCGGTTCGACACGTAGGCTATAAAACCTAGCGAACGTGTTGGGAGTCGCCCAACCCGCAGCTCTACAGATGTCTGCTAGCGAGGCACCACGAGCCAGCGCCCAGGACGATGCGACACCCCTAGTGGAGTGAGCACGCAACCTGAGTGGGCAGGGCACACCTTGTGCTTCGTAGGCCAAGGTGATGGCATCCACTATCCAGTGGGCCATCCTCTGCTTGGAGACAGCCTTCCCCTTCTGCTGTCCTCCGTAACAGACAAAGAGCTGTTCTGAGGTCCTGAAGCTCTGAGTTCTATCCACGTACTGACGCAGTGCGCGTACAGGACAGAGCAAAGCTAGGGCTGGGTCTGCCTCCTCCAGGGGCAGCGCTTGCAGGCTCACTACCTGGTCCCTGAAGGGCGTGGTAGGAACCTTGGGCACATAGCCGGGCCGGGGCCTCAGTGTTGCACTGGAGTCAGCCGGCCCAAACTCAAGGCACGACTCGTCGACCGAAAATGCCTGCAGGTCCCCCACCCTCTTGATTGAGGCCAATGCAGTCAGGAGTAGGGTTTTCATAGAAAGAAACTTCAACTCGACTGACTGCAACGGCTCAAAGGGGGCAGTTTGTAGGGCTCTTAGCACCAAGCCAAATCCCAAGAGGGAAGGGAGGGAGGCCTCGGAGGATTTAACCTCCTGGCCCCCCTAAGAAACCTGACGACCAGATCGTGCTTCCCCACCGACCTCCCCTCTATGGGGTCGTGGTGGGCAGAAATAGCAGCAACATATACCTTAAGGGTGGAGGGGAACAGCCTACGCTCCAACCCTTGTTGCAAAAAGGAAAGCACGGCTCTGATCGAACATCTCCGGGGGTCCTCCTGGTAAGAGGAACACCATTCGATGAACAGGTTCCACTTCAGCGCATAGGCCCGTCTTGTGGACGGTGCTCGTGCTGAAGCGATAGTGAGCGCTACCTCCTGGGGCAGGTCACCTAGAACCTCCGCGTCCCGTCCAGGGACCACACATGAAGTTTCCACAAGTCTGGACGCGGGTGCCAGAGGGTGCCCCGTCTCTGAGAAAGCAGATCCTTCCTCAGAGGAATCGGCCAGGGAGGGGCTGTCGCGAGGAGCATGAGTTCCGGGAACCAGGTCCTGTTGGGCCAATATGGAGCCACTAACAGGACCTACTCCTCGTCCTCCCTGATCTTGCACAATGTCTGTGCTAGCAGGCTCACTGGGGGAAACGCATACTTGCGCAAGCCCTGGGGCCAGCTGTGTGCCAGTGCATCCGTGCCGAGCGTTGCCTCGGACAGGGAGTAGAACCACTGGCAGTGGGTGGTTTCTGGAGATGCAAACAGGTCTACCTGAGCAACTCCGAACCGACTCCAAATCAGCTGGACCGCCTGGGGATGGAGTCTCCACTCCCCAGGAAGTGCCGCTCGAGACAGCTCGTCGGCCGCCTGATTGAACACTCCTGGGATGTGGATGGCACAAAGGGACCTCAGATGCTTCTGACTCCAGAGGAGGAGGTGGCGGGCGAGTTGCGACGGGAGCGCAAACCGCCTTGCCGGTTGATATAGGCAACGGTCGCAGTGTTGTCCGTACGGACCAGAACGTCCCTGCCCCGAAGGCGCCCTCTGAGGCGGCACAGGGCAAGGCGTACTGCCAGCAACTCGAGGCAATTGATATGCCAACGCAGAAGGGGGCCCGTCCAAACCCCTGATACTGCGTGCCCGTTGTACGTGGCACCCCAGCCGGTGGTCGAGGCATCCGTGAATACCACAGCATGCCTGGATACCTGCTCCAGGGGCACTCCTGCCCGAAGGAACGAAGGATCTGACCACGGGCTGAAGGTCTTGCGGCAGGCCGGTGTAATCTGAACCCGGTGAGTACCGCGTTTCCACGCCCACCTCGGGATTCGACCATGGAGCCAGTGCTGAAGCGGTCTCATATGGAGCAGACCGAGCGGAACTATGGCCGCAGCTGCAGCCATATGCCCCAGGAGCCTCTGAAAGAGTTTCAGTGGGACCGCTGTCCTGCCTGATAAAGTCTTGAGGCAGTTCAGCACCGACTGAGCACGTTCCTGGGTGAGGCGTGCTGTCTGGTTGACCGAATCCAACTCCATGCCGAGAAAAGAGATCCTCTGCACTGGCACGAGTTGCTCTTTTCCCAATTGACCCGAAGGCCCAACTGGCTGAGGTGCCTGAGCACCAGGTCCCTGTGTGCGCACAACAGCTCTCGAGACTGTGCAAGTATGAGCCAGTCATAGAGGTAGTTGAGAATGCGCACACCCCGTTCTCTCAAGGGAACAAGGGGCCGCCTCTGCGACTTTGGTGAAGACACGAGGCGAAAAGGGACAGCCCGAAGGGCAGGACCTTGTACTGATATGCCCGACCGTCGAACGCGAATCGCAGGAATGGCCTGTGTCGCGGGAGAATCGAAACATGAAAGTACGCGTCCTTCAGGTCGATTGCTGCAAACCAATCTAGGGGACGGACGCATCCAAAAATGCGTTTCTGCGTCAACATCTTGAACGGCATCTTGTGAAGTGCACGGTTCAAAACTCGCAGATCCAAGATCGGTCGTAACCCACCGCTTTTCTTGGGCACAATGAAGTAAGGGCTGTAAAACCCCGACCTCATATCGGCTGGAGGGACCGGCTCTATTGCATCCTTCGCCAGTAGGACTGCAATCTCCGCGAGCAAGACAGGGGCATCGACGGCTTTGACTGAAGTGAACCGGATGCCCCTGAACTTGGGGGGGACGCCGGGCGAACTGAATCGCATAGCCGAGTCTGATGGTCCGCAGGAGCCACCGGGACGGGCTGGGGAGCGCTAACCAGGCTCCGAGAGACCGCACCAGCGGGGCCAACGGGCCCACCGACATGCCCGCGGTGGGGCAGCGAGGTGGAACACAGGGACCGGCCCCAGGGCCTGTGACGGCCTGGCCTGTGACGGCAGGGGGCGGGGTCTGGGTGTGTAGTGTAGCACTCACCTGATTTCTCCTCGCGTGGGAGGAGACACAGGAACCCGGCTTGAGGCTTGTGACAGCCCGGCGTTTGACGACTTGAAGCGGGGACTGGAGTGCTACTGCCCTTACCTGGTTCCACGAATGGGCAGGAGGGGTGCTCTTGGGCAACCACCCGCTGCCTGCTGGCGAGAGAGGAGGAGGGAAGCGATCCTGTGATGCACGGATCACCACTCTCCTCCTCTTGAGACCCGGAGATTGAGGAGACCGCTCTTTACTGATGTTTTGGGTACCGCTGGCTGCTGGGCCAGAGGCGGAACAAAATGAACAAAAGATACTCCACCCGGCCCTCCTCCGGGGGAGGGAGTGGTGCAGTCACCATCTCCCGATGAGCAGTCTCCTCCATCTCTGGGTCGACCGTCCCAGGGCCTCTTGCGCTTGCCGCCAGGTTTGGCGGGGGCCTGGACGGGCTGGGCGTCCTGCCTGCGACCGGCTCCACGACGCTGCCTGGTGAAAGGCTGCTGCGGCTGCGCGGGAGCGGGGGCGGCCGCAGGGGGGCGCCCACGGCGACGAGCAGGCTGAGTGGCTGCAGCCGGAGTGGAAGCAGCAGGTTTCCTCCGGCGCATGATGTGTTTGCCTCAGTCTGCTTCTGGGCTGCCGAGAACTGCTGGGCAAAGCTCTCGACAGCGTCGCCGAAAGGGCCGGTCTGTGACACGGGAGCATTCAGGAACTGTACCTTCTCCTGCTCCTTCATGTCAGCGAGACACAGCCAGAGATGGCGCTCCTGGACATCGCACGACCCAGAGACTGTGCGGTCACCTTCGTCACTCGTAGCGCGAGGTCCGTCGCAGCACGCAGCTCATGTAGAACCGCCAGGTCGTGACCACCCTCGTGCAGGTCTTTCAGTGCTTTGGCCTGGTGGACCTGCAGCAACGCCATAGCGTGGAGGGCGGAAGCCGCCTCCCCACAGGCTCTATAAGCACTGCCAGTTAGACCTGACGAATACTTAGAGGCCCGTGAGGGGAGACACGGATCACCCCGCAGGGTGGAAGCGGCTGTTGGACACAGTTGCATGGCCACAGACCGTTCCACCGAGGGGATGCCCGCATACCCCAAAGCGGCTCCACCATCGAGGGTGGTGAGAGCGGAAGAACTACAAGATGTGTTTCGGGCAGTGAAAGGTGCCCTCCACGATCTTGTCAGCTCCTCATGCACTTCCGGAAAGAATGGCACCGGAGGGGGGCGCTGAGAACCAGCGCCACCCCCACCGAGGAACCACTCGCCCAGCCTCGAAGGATCGGGACACGGTGGCTTTTTAGGATTCCACACGAGCCCGACATTCTCGGCGGCCCGGGAAAGCATAGCCGTCATCTCTGGGTCTGGCACGGACAACGCTACCACACCCGAAGGGGGCAACGCAGCCGAGTCATCATCCCCGGAGAGAGAGGGCCCGCCCTCCGATGCAGTGATCGACATCTGGTCGTCAGAGGGGGCACCGAAGGAAACGCGTGGCCAGCGCGCTCCTTCGGCAGCTCCACCGGCTGCGGAGTGCTTGAGGGGTGAGGAGCTCCACTTGGGGAAGCCCTCACCGTAATCCTCAATCACCTCTGACTCCACCGGATCCAGTGTGCACGCCGGATCACGGCAGGCAGAGGGACTCTGCCATGTTTGACATAGCAGAGTCGCACTCCGAGATGGTCATGTCCCTGCAAGAAGAACATGAACCATCCACGAAAGCCACCTCAGCGTGCTGAATGCCCAGACACGTGAGGAAGCGATCGTGACCGTCCTGAGGCGCCAGGAAACGACCACACCCAGAAACGCACGGGTGAAAAGACATCTTTAAAAAGACGCGATCACCCGTGTTGCTCTTTTAGAGAAATTGCTCTTTCAGAGAAATGCTCTTTTAGTGCTGAAGCACGCAGGGGAGCTGGCCACCGCACACTCCTAGTGTGGCTGTCAGCAGGAAGACGATCTTTCTCTCCCGGACACCGTGACCACCGCTGCCGCGCCGTAACGCCCGCACTCGCTCGCAGAACACTCTCTTGGAAGGGAGAGCAGTAGCTTTAACCACTACCGCTCGGCTCCGAAGCGAAAGGATAATTGATGCGGTGCATCAGCTGCCTCTTATGCTCACGCTGTGATCAGCGGCAGCTGGATGCAATAATCGCATGCCAATGTCCATTGGCTCGTTTAGTTACACTCGAAGTGGATTGGTCTCTCTGGCGAGATCCCAATTTCGTCGGTCATCCGACGTGACTCGGAGTGACCGACTGAAAGGGGAACCAATGTCTTCACTGACCCTGGAAGCTTGCGCCTCAACCCAGGGAAAATGAAACATTGCACATCAAATGAGCAAAGCAGTGACTGCATAAAAAACAAAAAAAAAAAAAACAAAAAAAAAACAAGGTCATTCTGTACAAAAATAAATCACAATCTTTATAATTAGGTTGAGATTTAGGAAAATAACACACAATGGTAAAGTATACAGTGACGTGTGATTTGATCTCAAAAGTTACATGTGCGTATAAGAGACTAGTGGAAAAACGCACATAAAAAAAAACAAAAAAACAAAATTAATTCTAAAATAACTAAAAGATAACTTCACACATAGAGAATGCTATTAAGAGATAAGTTCCATCGTTATCAGAAAAAGCAGCCCTGGTCTTGTTTGCGAGTCTCTTGCTAACAACCAACTCATAAAAAAACGTAAATAGTAATACAATCCTGCCATTACAACCAACAAACTAATGAACAGACTCCATCTACCTTTTTTTTTCACAGTGTATACAATCAAAAGCTCACTTCAGCTAACACAATGATCCTGACAACACTCCACTTAATTAGCAGACTCAACTCTGGGTTACAAGAACACAAGAACTGGTCCAAATTAATGTGTTTGGTCTGTGTGTTAGCGAATGCACACACAGCCTGCTTACTGAAAACATGTAAAGTAATGAACAATGTCCATCCTATTTATGTCAGTCATTACTCCAGTAAAGACCTTAAAATACAGCTAGTTATCACAGTATTGTTGTGGAAATGATGAGGAGGAAGAGATGCTACTGTAGGCCTACATAAGAATGAAAGGGTTTTCTGTCATTTATGTTTGGTCACAGAATTTCCTACTTGTTTGTAGAGTGTCAGCTGAAGTTTTTCAGTGAATTATAACCTCTAAAATATTGACTTATGAAATAATAGTCAGAAAGAAAAAAATAAAAAAAATGACACAGATGTTGTTAGTCCTATGGCCAAACATAGAAAAGAAAGGTCAAATTCTGTTAGCTTGTAATGTAACCTAATTGGATTTTTATAAACAGAACATCAGACTACTTACATCAAATATAAATAGTTGTCACTCTATATCAGTTGTCACTCTGTATCGCCCAATAATGTCTTAGTAAGATGTAGTTTTTATTGTGGGGTCAATTGTGTGTGCAATGCAATACAACAATGACTGAGAGATGAACAAATAAATATACATACATCAAAGGTGTATATATATATATATATATATATATACATATATTTTAACATGATTTTTCTAGCCAAAAAAAAAGAAACGTGCAAGGTGGACATTTAGAATTGTGGTAAATTATAATTATTGTACAAGTCATACTTACAAGACTATCATTCAGACAACTTTAGGTGGAATGTAAAAGGTCATGTTTTGATCATTTTGATAATTTAGAGGCCTTATAAATTAATGTATCCAATTTTATACAGTATGTTTACAGGGTTAAATTTGGTCTGTTTCTCACATTGAGTCTATGAACAACTTACACAATGCTTATTTGGTATTTTTTGACATGGAAAAGAGCTGCTTGAAGATTCATCAAATGATTCTTTTGTATTTGGAAAAAAAATATATAGCATATATAGCATACAGGTTTGGAACAGCATGAGGGTGTATACGGTAAATAATGGCAGAATTTTAATTTTGGGGTGAACTAATCATTTAAGCAATTGTCCCATTTAGTGTAATGAGGATTTGGAGAAATTAATGGTGTTATCCCTTTCAACCTTGCATTTCCACTTAGAATGATTACACAAACACATCTGTTTTGCTGCGGCTTGTTGCTTGCTCTAGGTAAACACAGCAGTGCCATAGACAGCATGAAACCTTGTTTGCAAACTACCTCAGTGAATAACCTCATGGTATGATGAGAAGGACGTTTCTTTTCTAGTCGTCGTCTCTTTCTCTTCCCCTGCTGTTCTGCATTGCTCCTTCCCCCTGTCTTTTACATTTCATAAAAGATTGTTTTGCTTCAGTCTGTTCTGTGTCTCTTATCATTTGAGTTGCTTTTGTTGCTGAATTGAAGCTATCTTGCAAACAACATGATCTGGTTTTCTCATATGTATCTCGCTTTAGTTGAATTTAACCTTTAACCTTCATGGCGTGGCTGGGCAGCAGGGCACAGAAGAACAGGACACAAACAACATGTCATGTAATGAGAATATCATAGATAGATAGATAGATAGATAGATAGATAGATAGATAGATAGATAGATAGATAGATAGTCCCTCTAACACTAGCATTCTCTATTCTTCTTTTTTTATTCTACCTACTTCATTTCTTCTTATTATAAATAAATAAATAAATAAATAACAATACTAACTTGACACTCTGACTCTAGTATTCTCTATTCTATTTCTATTCTATACACTTTCATACCTGAATGAATCATTAACTGAGTGAATAATTCAATGACTTACTCATAAGAGAGTCATTCTAATTGAATCAGCATTATTATTATTATTATTATTATTATTATTATTATTATTATTTTATATATTTATTCATTATTATTTATTATTATTATTTTTTTGACAAATTAGAGTCAATAAAAATCTGTCTGGAATGTGTAAAAACAGGCAAGTGAAAAAAAAAAAAAAAACACACTTCAGTTAGTTTGCGTTCTTATTTAAAATGCATTAATTAATTATGAAACCAGAGTACATATTTATTAAATAATGCATTCCCTCAAAGCTCATTTCATAATATGGATGTATTACATTTCCAGGTCATAATTACTTCATTAATCAAAGCTTGTTCTATGTATCCTTGACATTATATTAAATGCCCATTTTTTAACATGCATGAACAAAACTGCTCTAATGTAGAACGTGGAGCTCTGAATACATTGTTCCTGATTAATGCCCTTAATAGCATACTATATAAGCACATCCAAAGGACTCCCCTTGGTCACATTAAAGATGATAATAGTTGTAATACAGTATTTTGTGATTAAAACAATGTAGTACTAATCTGGAACTAAAATAAAAAATAAATAAATAAAAATAATAAGACGCCATGAGCTTTCATCTTACAAGAAGACTGTGAATTGTCGTCATCAGAGTGAAACAAAAAGGTTCAGTGGACCTCCAAAGCTCCATTCTCTTGGTATGCCAGGGGGAGATACTAATATGGGAGCTCTTTTAAGTCTGTGACACTGAAAGGCATTTCCAGGAGCTTCTCCGCCTCTTTTCTAAAGGGTGACAGTGTATTTACGGCAGCATTTAGGACAGTGTGACAGGATCAAAGGACAGGGAGGGCTAAGGGTTTTCTCCACCTACCTAATGAACACTGGCCTGAAGAACAGTCACACAGCAAGGAACCATGAAAGCAAAACCCAAGACACAAGTGACATTTCATAAATTTAAACACACACAGTAGTAACTGGCTGCAGGCAATTATAAGCATTTCACCTGTAAAGTTTTAGTTCTGGTTGAAACAAGTTGTGCAGCTCTTGCTGACTCCAGGGTAAATATAACATTGTTCTTATATGTCCGTAGAGTGTGTCTCTTGAAGGTTTGCCTTAAGCGAGGCTTTCAGCCAACTATTTTAAGATTATGTTCAATATGTTAAGAATCAAAACAGACTCAAGATTATGCAGATATCTGTTTATGAAAGTCACACCTTGAGGAGCAAAATTGAATATGTAATATTTTCATCATTGTCACAAAGAGAATTGCATTTTGCTCTGAAATATAAATATATTCATTAGTGGTGCTTTGTATCCAGGAGGCTATTTTTGTCTGCTCAAAATTAACACTTAATTAGAGATGCTGGTCTAAGAACATAATTAATGTTGTTGCATGATGCTTAAAAATGATTATACAGTAACAGTTATTGTGTTGTATAGTGCTTGTTAAGGCAAGGATCATTACTTTTGTTCATGTTATGAATTAAGGATTTGAACAAGGCACTGACTAATAAAACATCAATATGTAACTTATCACACACTGTTTATGCTACAGACAGAAACCTTCACCATGCTTGTTGAAGAGCGATGTCAATATTAGTAGGTGAATCGATGTACGATTTCATCTATGTGGATGATAAAACAGGGAAATAAACAGGCCTAGATACATGCATCCATCCATCCATCCATACATACATAAAAATAAAAGGACCAAAATATCTTTGTGGTGATGATCTTTGACTTGAGCCAATAAGCAACCATTTACTGCATACCCTAACTACCCACATTGTAAAAATTGAGCAACAATTTAAGGGCCAGTTTTACTAAACAGGGCAAATTAGCGCGAGAGCGCAATTCCAAAACAGTGCCGATGGGAGGGGAAATTTCTGCCGGTGATTAACTAACAATGTGCAAATTAAAGAATACAGACACAACATCTCATTTACATAATGACCAACGAAATATACCAAGCACAGCGCAAATTAGCGTAGTCGCAAATAAAAAAAAATAAACAAATAAAGAAGCCACAGTACACACAGGCCAAAAAATAAAGGTTTGCTAGAAGTTTTGATAGAGCTGGTATTGCGTGACTCGTTGAGGGTTCCAAGTCGTCTTTTATTTCCTGAAGCAAATTAAAAAATATCATGGCTTTGCAAACGATATGTTTGGATAATGTGTTCTTCTGACATTCCAAATAAATTAATGCATGTGGAAAAAATCCTCTCCCTTCTACCACGCGCTCTCTGTTCTCTGTGGTGCCTCCTCCTAGCAACAATAATTGCAGCCATTTCAAGCACAAAATAGTTTAAGACATCCTTTTTTTGGCGTTAAATAATAGCACAAACACCAGTAATTTGACGAGCACAAACGTTAGTAAAACATGTGGTGTTATTCATTTGAACACTCTCCTCCCATAAATTTTGCATCTGAAAGGGAAACTCCTACAAATGCATATTCAATAAGGTCAGGTGCAAAAATAACTGTGTCCACGCCTTTTCTATGCTAATTTGTCACTGCAAGTCAAATCTGACAGTCCAATTTTAACACCAAAAGACAGCTTGCGCTGGTGCAAGCTGTTAGTAAAACTGGCCCTTAATGTGCTGTTATGCAGTAGCTGTTGGGATTTTTAGTGCATTGCTATGTGGTTTCAAGGATGTTTTGGATGTTAGGGAATTGCGAGATGGTTCCTAAGGTGTTATGTGTGGTTGTTAACTGGCCCAAATCAAAATATTACCTATAATAATCTAATCGCTATATGGTTCTATAATAGTGTTGTCACAGTACCAAATGTCAGTATGAATAAAATTTCATTATTCTTAATAAAATAAAATAAAATTAAATTAAAAAATAAAATAAAATAAAAAAGTTTTAAACGTTAAATCATTTAAATTACTCATTTAAATATTTATTAATAATAATTAATAAATATTGAATTACAACAGTGGCATGCAGCCTTCAAGTATCTTAATTAATCAATTAAACATTGTTTTAAAAATACAAGTTAACAGTCTATAATACTGTAATACTGAGAACAATCTGTAGGACTGAACTAAATACATTACAAGTGATAGATAGAACAAAGAGTGTTTTAAGTTTGTCAGTATGTCTACACATACTGACAAACTTAAACACTCTTTTAGTTCAGGCATATTAAAACTGTTCAAGTAATCCAGTATAGAGCAGCAATCAATTTTCTCTTTTTCTTGTCAGTATTGCTTTTTGAGTACTATTAATTAAAATAGACAGTGGCAGGTCTATTAGGCTGCATTTACACTTCAAGACCAAATGCAGTCTATTTATTTCAGATTTGTTTTGTTATATCTGTTTACATTCACTTAAGACATTACACTTAAACATTTTTTTACCAATAAACTCATTGCATTAGTCAAACTGTTCTGAAATAATGCATGAACAAATTTGACAACCAACATGAAAAAAAAAAAAGAAAAAAAAAAAGTCTTTATAATTGGATTATATTATTGGATTCTAAAAAGTTCAATAATATACAAATTGTCACTGTCAGACATTTAGTTTGTCAAAAACCTACTTTTTTTTTGTATAACTCCTTGTACACCAGTTTTCGGATCTTCTCCAAGATCACATCACATGTAGAAATAATAAGACCACGGTGACAAAAATAAATAAATAAATAAATAAAACATTTTGATATCTCAAATTTGCTACATATAACTCATCGCCAAATGCACGCATTGCATTTATTGCAATATCTTGGGCACACTAATGACTATTGCACTGAAACCTGATATGTCAAATCATAACCATGCTCTGATGATACCTTCATGCTTGTTTAGCTCCTGATTTTACATCTGGTGTGCTTGGGCCCATAATTGCCGCTTGCAGCTGTGTTTATCATTTAGTTTTGTCACATGCCTTATCACTGAAACTAGAAAGGCACTCATTCCTCTGAAGACAACCTCCAGATCATATCTTGACAGAATTTAATTTCCTTACTTAAATTAAAATTAAACTTTACCTCTAACTCAGTTGATCAAAAGACACATGGTTTGATTACCATCGTATTGAATGTAATGGGAGTGCTGTAAACACAACTTACCAATCCTGTAATAATATTAATTGATTTGTGGTCATCCTCTTTTTAATGCAAAAAAAAGCATCATTACAAAGGTAGTTTTATGCTAACACCCAAAATGTGCATTCAGTCTCAAATCTCAATATTAGCATATTACTGAAAAAAATAAAAAAATAAAAATAATAATAATAATAATAATTTAGTTGAATGTGCCACAAAAATACATTATTTTAGGGTGACTGGAGTCAAGTTCTGTATACTACAACATAGAGGCTTTAAGAAGCTTTAACAGTCATTGATTATTCATAAAGATAAAAGATGTATGTGTATTTCTTACATAAATCCAAATAAACCAACATAAAACACCACTACTAGCGAAAACATACTTTTTTTAAGATGATGCCCTTGTTACAACGTCCCCATGTGACAACTAGCCCCAGTCTCCTTTATGTATTGCTGTCTCCGGGGCATCATTTTGGAGGACATGGAGAAGACATCCATCACATCCAAAATGATTTAACGATCACAGCAGCGTATGCATTCCCCTGAACGCACGTTTGGCCTAATGTCACTCAATGGTCTGCCACAAAAGGGCATGTTTGCAGCCGGGATCTCTGGAGAGAGAACCGCTCATTTTCCAGCACAATGGCCCTGCTTTCAGCCTCTGAAATTTGGATTCTTATCTCTGCGTTGGCCCAATGAGAGCACAACAGGAGAATTTAATTGGGGAGTTTAATTAAATGTCTGGGTCAATTGCATCATGAGCTGAATACTGACCAAAGGCCAGAGAAGACTAATAAATGACAATTTACCTCATATGTCCTGTCTTTAGGTTTTACTCCCTTCCTCCAGGGGCAGAGAGATGCTTCGAATGCCTCCTAAACCAGGATTAATGGATTGTGACCCGGGGGCATTGAGCTGGCGAGTCAAATTCTCACTGATGATTTTGTCAAGAAATCAAAAATGGTGAGTAATCTTATTTGGGACGAAGCATCAATTAATATTTGGTTGTAAAAGCCGATTCCTGCTGAGTTTCGGAATCCTATGAGGACGGGAGACATAAATAGAAAATGTTACATAACTACTTTAAATTCATGTGGAGTAGTTTCAAATATGTCACTTTTCTTCAAAGTGAATCATCAAAGAGATTGCTTGAAACAGAATGAATGGGTCTTGGCCACTCGAGAGGCTAGAGTTCACCTGACTCTGGAGAGAGACCTTGGCCCCAAAATCCCTTTCTGAACACAGCAATCAACAGCGCTCCGGCCAGGGCCTTCAGATCAATCCCCGTCTCTCGCAGAATTCCACCGCTCATCCATGAGATGGCTCTGGCTGGGAGCTCATATTTTAGCCCCTCTAAGCTCGAGATTCATGCCATGTTCAGATGGAACACTTGGATAATTGAATTGGAATATTGTGGTTGGAGCTCCTTGCTTATGTTAAGAGCTCAATTTAATGAGCACAAAAGCAGCGTTGACCTGGGTTCAAACCTTTCTGGCACTCCACTAAAATTATATTTCATTCAGTATTTAAAAAAAAAAAAAAATGGTACAAACCACATGGTGCTTTCTTGCTCCATTTTTGTTAAAACGGAATATAAGAAGTGGTGCACATCTGTGAAATACAAATGGATTGTTCATTCATGTTTTTCTGAGTAGAAAAGAGAAGATGACAAAGTGGTTTTGGACAAAGCGGTACTGCGGTCACCCCATTTAGACTCAGAGATTGGCTAAGCCAAGAGACTGCTGGGAGATACTTAAAGCTAAATGAAAGCAAGTTTCACACAAAATGGGAGAAGCTCAATGTGTAAATATACTACTGGGAGTTTTTTATGTCTGCAGACAAAATTGTTTTGACTGAGGTTTTATGCGTAGTCTTTATTAGCCTGTCATAGATAGACAGAAAACAAAGACAGAAAGAAAACAAAGCAGAGTATAATGTAAGCAGAACACTATCTGTTAATTTGTGTGGCACTTCATTAGAAGCATCATTAAGTCAAGGCTAAATAATCACTTATTGTGATTGGGTGGCATCACAAGTGTCATCCTGTTACATCAAACAGTGCAGTGGAAGATACCTGACACCTCATTTCAAACCTCTAGGCCCAGAGCTCTGAGAAATGAGCTTCTATGTGACTTAAAGGTTTGCACAGTCATTTCATCCCCATACTTTCAAAGCATGTGTATTTCAAAGACAGCAAAAACCCAATTTCATCAAGAATGTCAAGTCTCCTGGCTAGCAAATAAAACTGACACATCACAGATTGGTTATGCTGCTTTTCAACAAGCTGGTTATCATTTCTATCCTAAACAAATACATTCTGTGCCAAATCACATTCGTCAAAAGGTAATCATTACAGAGCTAAGTAAATTCTTAAATGATTACATTTGCTGATTTAATTTCATCGATTTCACTGTGCACATTTGATGTAGACGTTCATAATTCTGTGTAGTTTTATAAGGATTCAAGTCAAAAGATTAGATTTAAAATAAGAAACACAAGGAGTTTGTATAACTGAAAGTAACAAATGGGCTTTTCACGCTATTTTCATGTTTCACACAGTTCATGTTATCCTTGGATTGGTTAGTAATTAATTCTGAGTTTGGAGATTTCACTCTGTGCATCTGAAAATCTTTGCATAATATTATTTGCATATTTATGAGGTTAACAACATTGTACAGTATGTGATTAAATGTATGTGGTTGTCTTCAATCTTCTGAAATGTTCTACAAAAAACAGTATTTTTTTTTATCAAGTTAATTAGGATTTTTTTTTTTCCTCAGACAATTAAACTAAGCAAGAAAAAATTTGTGAATGTACAAAGTCGATGAATATTTAATGAGGTGATCTCTGAGGTAGTTCATGATTAGCTAATCATCTAACCAATTTGTTGTAACACTGGAGCACCATAAAACTCAAAAAAGCAGTGCAAAACCCCAACTTACTACTTTGAAATGTTGATTAACCAAGGGTTAAAAATGTATTCACCTTAATTTTGAAAAGATAAAAGCCTTAAAATACAGCATAAAATAAAAGTTTAGTTGTCATGCTCAAAATGGTAAGATAATTTAGCTAAAAGCATTAATAAGATTAAAGGATAGGACAGGAAAATAAAGCAGTACTTAAAGTAGACCTTGCCTGAAGTGTCCATTTTCTCTGTTTGATTTATATCACAAGCATCCTTGCATGCACTAAACTGAATCATGGGTAACAAGGTGAGCCTGGGGGCCTCCTCCAATTCACATTATATGTCTGTGCCATGTAGTTTTATGATATGCTGTAATTTTCTCCAGTAATAAATTAGTAGATGGCCAAGTCAACTAATGAACAAGATTTATGAACAATGACTTCCAGTAGTTCCATTTGTCCAATTATATGGAGATCCACCTGCAAATTTGATTTAAATGCCAAACCGTCATAAATGACAGCCATTTCCATTAGCTGACAAGTATATGTATACACAAAGGCATTTGGTTTGTCTGAGATGTGGCACAGAAGATACGTCTGGATTTGAATCATGTCCCAGTGTTATTTCCCCCTCTCTCGGTGGACTTTCTTGTCCACGAAAAAAAAGAAAAAACAATAGATAAAAATAACATGGATTTACAAATATAGACCTTGTATTTTGAGAAAGGAAATAATACTGCTTGCCAAAGAATAAGCTATTATATAACCGAAATGAAAGCTGTTGCTCACTGAAAATCTTCACCTTCGGTGGGCTGCTGTGACTGCATGGATTCACTGAGTTGAATCAGGGAACCGGATCAGTCTGGGGTGCGTTTCCCAAAAGCATTGTTAGTCAACTATGGTCGCAACTTCCGTCGTTACCAGCATATTTCAACAATTTGGTGTTTCCCGAAACCATAGTTCAAACGAACGTTCGCAATTAGCGTCGCAAACTTACGTGGTTGGAACTACAGTTCTCGACCAATGGTTAGAAGCATAGTTTCTTGTTTGTAAGATATATGGGCTTAAATAAATATGCTCTTGGGCACAACAAGCAAGCTAACATGCAGTACTATCTATATCTTCCATTCTATCTAAATATAAAATGCATTTCAATTATGTATTTTTGTGCGTTCCTTGTAAGCGCCATTTTTGAAAAGTGCGCATGTGCATAAATGCCAAAGGGAACCCTGGAGTATGACGTAAGAGGGAACCCGCAATGAATCAAACATCAAATAAAGCAAAATGACGGAACAAAAAATCGTAAATTAGTCAATAGGTGCCATATTCAATACAGTAGCCTTTTAGAGACCTTTAATCAGTTAAATAGCATAAGTTATTCCTCCACCACATGCGTGTGACGTCATTAACAGTGGCCCTATGTTGTTGAACTAACGTGGTTCAAAGGACGGAGATGCAACCGTGTTCGGGAAACAGTCATGACTAGCTGGTTCATTTCCAAAACGATGCATTGTACTGTGGTGGTTAATCAGCGAGTTACGTCGTTGTTCGGGAAACGCACCCCTGATTTGTGAATGAATCATGTTTGTGTGTTTGTGAAATAATGATTTATTCATGGATCAGACATAACTGACAGTCACAAGTTAGCTGTCATTCGAGTTCAGAGTGGAAGTGAGAAGTGGGAAGAATGTTTGAGGAACATCAGTGCAGTGAAAACCCTAAAAACACAAACGCAAGTCTGAAACCCACTATATAGGCAACAAATTGGATGAGTGCAACAATAGAGAACATGAAAGGTCAACTGGACTAGCAATCAAGGACCCAGTGTACTCAAAAACCCGACGATCAAAGGTACTTCTGAGAAGCAAGCTTTTCTTAATGACAAAACAAAGAGCTTCATGCAGGCACTTTCCTCTATATGCCTCACGCACATCCATGTACATTCTCCAGCTCTATCACAGGCACTTAGCTTCATTGAGCATGATAATATTACCTTGTAAAAATACTTTCAGGAGGCGAGTCATTTGTTTTGAAAATGGAAACTGTTTCGATGTATCAGCACTGAAGAATAAAACCAATGATTCTGAAAGAGGAGATGAAACCAAAGGAAAACTTCTGGCCAAAGTAGATATGTTGCAGTGACGCCAATCAATAATTTCCAATAACCTTGTACATTACAGCAGGAATCGGGGGGATGGCGGACCTCAGATGGCTGCCTTTGAAGCTAGAGATTAGAAATATTCCTTTCTTTCTGACATTCATTTAAAATCCTTTCAAAGCCCCCGCCAACCCTCCATTACTTTCACAAGCAGAAGACACGCGCAAATGAATATGGAACTGAATGTTTTCCTCTTGATTTTTAAAGCAGAACAATTGTCCCTCCAGCTATTTTTGTACTAAAATTAGTGGTACGGAAGACAGCAAACAAGTTGGGGAGGGAGTAAGGAACAGCCATGCATTATGCATAAAAGTTCCTTTGCAGTGACTAATGGTGCCCCCTGTGACTCACAAGACCACCAGAAGGAGATTCGTGGAAAATCTTATCAACAATGACAGGAATTTACAGATTGCAGGTCGTAAATGGGGTATTTATAGGTCCCAATCACCCTTAGATAGAAAACAAACAAAAATAAAACATGATGACTCAATCAGTCAAATCAAACAAATCACGAATCACGTTTGTTCACTGCCCATACGTGGTTCATGAGTTGTTTGATTTGACTAAATGAGTCATCATGATCTTTGTGCTGTGTTTTGGTGGCATTTGTTGTGTAGATGAGGTAAATGAAGAACAATGAGAGTGTTGCGCTCCTTGTTGATTATGCAAAATGTAGGTTTCAAAGAAAAAATAAATAAATAAATAAATAATAAAAAAAAACAGTATGTTTTCCCAGAAAATAAATCTGATGGCCAAATGTTTTCATACAAGAACATTTCAGAAATAATGTGTAGGTTCAATGGAGTTTATACTGTGAATTCTTATTCTTTATGTTCTTCTAAATATCAAAGAAATCCAAGACACCCCCCCCCCCCCCCCCCCCTCCAAATTTTCAAATTTATAATTTGAAAATTTAAATTATTTATTTATTTATTTATTTGTTTATTTTAATTAACAAAGTGTTGGTTAATGTTGTAATAACTTGGTAATAGCAATGTAACTGTAAAAAAAAAAAAAAAAAAAAAAAAAAAAACCTTCAATCTTTGTACATTCACATGTTAAAACCACATGGATTTAATTGAAAATCAAGTTGTTTTATAAGCTTAAGTTCCATCGGGACAAAACTGACCTGGCAATGCAAAAGGTATATGCAGATTTTAGATACATTGGGAGGGTTAGGTCTTGCTTAAAATGTCTGAATGTCACTGCATTAGGTAACAAAATGTCAAAGCAAGTGACATTAGGAAACAGATGTTGTTAGAGCTTTTTTTTTTTTTTTTTTTTTTTTTTTTTCAATGCTAACTTAACATTTCTGAGTCATTTTTGCAATGCTGTCATGTACAATGTTTGTCTATGTATAAAGTGGTCACACTTTATTTTAGGTCGAATTCTTGCTATTAACAAATCATTATTAACTACGTTTGCCTCAATAAAGTCCTAATTTGCTGCTTATTAATAGTTACTAAGATAATTGTTAAGTTTAGGTATTATGATGTAGAATATGGTCACACAAAATATGTGCTTTATTAGTATTAATAAACAACCAATATGGTAATACTAGGCATGCCAATAAGCAACTAGTTAATAGTGAAAATTGGTCTCTATAAAAGTGTTACCTACAAAGTTAGTTTCCCTCAATCTTACACGGTGTTGTAATTATGAAGAAAAAAAAAATATTTTGCTAACAGATAACAGTTTTCAGATTTGAGTTCAGCAATTCTTACTTTTAATGTGTTCTGACAGTAGTGCTCCAAATGACCGAATTGATCCTTCTCAGTTCCAGTCATATTTTCTATAAATTAATATTTGAAAATAGACAAGGCAGTTGGTGTGCACATATATAAATAAATGCAGGAGGAAGGTACAGTTGCTGAAAGGTAAAAGCTAGAGTGCTCCTGCTATTTTAAAGTGCTTTATGGTTTTAATGTAGCTTAATTGCAGTGACAAAAGATAACAATTGGAATAATTATAACAGTCACATTATGTTTTCTCCCGGCATAATATTCAGCAGATAGCTGAACTGATGGAACAATGCCATTAAAATGTCAACACAATGTAATAGACTAAATTTATTTTAGGGCACCACACATAAAGGCAAATAAAGCACAAAACAATAGCACACCCAGTCCTTTGTGAATGATTACGAGGAGAACAATGATAGTTCTGTATGTAAAGTAAACTGAAAAAAAAAATAATAATAATAAAAAAAAATAATAATAATAATAAAAAAAACTGATAATGCATTTATAATAAATATATGCTTTTATATTTGACATTATACAGTAATGATGACTGGTCTAGTGTGTAGATTAGTGTTCTAGTTTTCTTAAAAGGAATATGTGGTAAATCATTCCTGTTATGCAGTACATTTTATTTCTCCATAGTCTTCATACTATATGATAGGATGATTATAAAACATAATTAAAACCGATCACTGAAGATGTAAATTATATTCAGCACATACAAACAAACAAACAAACAAACAAACAAACAAACAAAAACAAACAAACATACAAATAAACAAATAAATAAATAAATAAATAAACTTAAGCCCTTTTTTCCCACCCTGTTGTGTTCTGTTATGTTAGACAACCTGCTAATAACTTGCCACTGTGTAAATAATCAAGCCATAATTAAAGTGCTGGAGCTTGATCAGAACATACTGCATTTTTGCTAATAGAAACACTTCTTTAAACCTTAAACACTACCTTTTTTTATTTATTTATTTGGAAAGCTTACATGTACAAAAAACAAACAAACAAACAAAACAAAAAAAAAAACAACAACACAACAACAAGGCTAGTTAACTAACTAAACAAACAAACTAACTAACTTTTATTTCAGCTAGTTGCCAAGGAAACATTTCTCATTTTCAATTAGTTAAATATGATGTACTAAAATGTACTTAAAATGTACTAAAATAACTAATATATATGCATATATATATATATATATATATATATATATATATATATATACATACTCACAACATATTGTGACTTATAATAATAATAATAATAATAATAATAATAATAATAATATTTCAATGGCACTAAAATAAGACTGCATGAGGGCTGATAAGGACAAGACATATCTACCTGTTGAAACTGCAATGCTTTGTTGTAAGCATAAAGTAGGCAAGTGGCAGTAGGTCTTACAAAGACAAAGAAAACCTCAGAGGCACATTTGTGATTTTTGACTTTCCTTTATCCAGCAGATCTTCAACTTTCCCGGAAAGCAATCAGATTTGGTCCCAAGGTATGAGTGGTATTTACCAATGCATGCCTCCATTCACCAGCCATCCAATTGTTAATTGAATTGATCGGCCTGTAAATCCGTGGAGACCTCTCACTTATTGGACTAATTAGTTCTTGTATTGAACTCTGAATTAACAGGGCATCATCCCTCAAAATTGCTACTTCTGCATGTAGCTCGGCTGCGGTTTCTGAATGCGTCAGAGTCAGAATTAGGCTAAACTGTGGCATTTGTTCAGATCTGCTTTCTTGTTCATGCTGCACATCAGCGAAAATAGAAACGATTTTAGCGGAAAGGTCAATAACACCCTGTGGATGGGAGCTGCTCTAATTCTTTAGTTCTGGTGCCCACGTGGTGATGGTTGTGTTATATCATAAACGACTTTGAGTTCTGAGAGGAGAGATTTTGAGTGAGTGAGTTTGAATGAGCTGCAGAGCCGTGACAGTCGGATGGGAGATCTCAGCAGACGGTCATATCGCCCATAATTGCAGGGTGCTAATGAGAGTGTAACTTAATGACCCACGTAATGGCTCAAAATATCATATCTGCGATCATCCGCTGATTTGAACTGTTCGAATCATTTCGCTGAGGAAAATATACTAGTTTCCACTAGGTTGTGGTGGGATATGATTAACGTCACAGTTCAGTAAATGCTCACATTACACCGAATCTCAACGAGCCAATGTAAGCGGGACAACTGCACATCTGCGCCTGTTGGGATTTTTGTTTTTATGAGCCAGTAAAATGACAGCATTGGTTGAAACCTGTCAGAGCTGCTTGTGTGGTTTCTCCACTTCAGTAATGTGCCATATTAAATTAAATGTGCTAAATTTTAATGTGGTAAATGGAATGGTTTTGGAGCACAAGTATGTCTTTGGGTCCTTTTATGTGTTTTTTTTTTGTCCCAGGGGTTGATCCCCCCCCCCCCCCCCCCCCCCCCCCTTAAATTTTTTTTTAATTTAATGAAATAAATTATTCATCTATTTTCCCCCACTAACTTTTTGTCCAATGGAAAGGTTCCATTGAGGTTACAGGTTTGTAATTATGCCTACAATTACAAAGGAGTCAGCCATTTTATTCCAGAAATATATTTTTCCACTTGAAAATGCTTAGTGAAATGAGTGGTGGAAATGAAAATATATATATATATTATTTTTTTTTATTTTATTTTTTTTTTTTTAATTTTATCATTTTGTTTATATTGCAAAATATATTGCAAGGCCCACATTTTCCATAGCTGAAGAAAGATCTTAATGTTTTATTTACATATTCTTGTTATTTTGTTTCCCCACAGATGAAAGCTCATACTTCAGACTGTAGTGAAAGCTCTATTTCACCCTCCCTCCTATTGTATCTCTCAGTGGACCCAGATCCTTACAGAGATCTTTATCTGTTGTTAGGCTCCGAACAAAGAAGCAGTTGCTGTATAACGGCAATTAATTTTGCTATGGTAATGTGAGCAGCACCTGTGCACATGAGGAATTAGACAACAAAATATTGTAAAAGTGCAGCCAATTAAGGCCCGCTCCCATTCTTTCTTTGAACTTAGCAGGTGAAACGAAGATCCATTTCATTAAGCAAAAACCCTCAGTTTAGGAGTGCCATAAATAAGTGTTCATTAGTTTTAAAAGTAACAATAGTTAATTCAATCTTGGATCAAAGTATGCGAATGCATTATTTGAAGAGCCGATAGGAGACGAAGTGGACCGCAGGGGTTGACAACATCTCATTGCTGCTGATTTGTCATTTTAATGCAAGACACGTGTTTACTAGCTCCAGAAGGAAATGACCCATGCTGGAGGGAGTTCCTGCTGCACATCTGCATTTCCTGCAAATTGTTTCTAAAGATGGGCCACCTGAGCCTCTTGTGAACATCCACTTTACGTCCACTGTGGTCCTGCTGAGGTGAGGACGCTGACCTCCATTCTGCTGCTGAACAGGTGCTGGTTAAAGATTTGTCAAGGATGTTCTGAGTGAGCCGTGAGGTTCAGACTGTGGATCTATCAGGGAGCTTCAAAGGAAGCTGCTCACAGGTTCACCGAAGTTCGTTTGAATGATGGTTGAGCTGCAGCCTCATGAATTGCAAAAGCAAAACAAGTACAAAACCCCCTCAGAATCTTCTGAATCTCTGCTTTGAATTCACTTGGAGAAACATCCCACGGTCCAATTTCACCTTGAGAATAATCAGTCGTGCTGTGCTCTGACACTGTGATTTGTTTAGCATAGTTTTAAAGGGTTTAAATGCCAATTGTTTTTAATTAATGTTGCAAGTCAGTTCAGCCCACTCCAATATTTCAAGCACCAGAAATATTACCCTCTAATGCTGATGAATTATCTCTTTCATAATGAAATCTGAGAATGTTTCCTCCTCTAGGTCATAGAAATGTACGCTATGCTTTGACCAAAAGAAGTGATTTGGACTGAGCAAGCAAAAAGTTGTTTATATTACAGTTTATATGTGCGTGGTCTAAATTGCTGTTATTTATTCATTTGTTTTTTGTTTCTTTAAAGCCACTCTTTTATGTGTAAATATATCCCTGACAAGGGTTAAATATACTTTGGGAACCAATAAATGTGGATAAAATTAAAAAAAAAAAAAAAAGAAAAGAAAAGGGCATTCATTCATTTTTTTAACAATCATAATTCAGACTCTATATTTTAATTGTGTGACCTACATAAAGAGTCTATTAGTATTATTATTATTATTAGAAGTAGTAGTAGTAGTAGTAGTAGTAGTAGTAGTAGTATTGTTAAAACTTTTATACAGCAAAGACACATTACATTTATTTAAGTCACCTTAAAACCTTTTACAATGTGACAAATGATTTATACTTTAAATAAATGGTGTTCTTTTATTTTCTTTTATTTCTTTAGTTTATTTATTTTTTCTTTTTAATCAAAAAAAAAAGTATCACGGTGTCCATATAGATATGAAGCATCACAACCGTGATAATACATTGAGAATAATCATTGAATCAACATCCTGAGCAGCAGATCAACATATAGAATGATTTCTGAATGATCATGTGACACTAAAAACTGGAATAATGATGCTGAAAGTTCAGCTTTACATCATAGGAATACATTACATTTAAAAATATATTCAAATAGAAAGTTATTTCAAATTGTAATAACATTGCACAATATTACTGTTTTATTGTGTTTTTGATGGAATAAATGCAACCTTGGTGAACACTGAGACTTGTTAAAAAAAAAAAAAAAAGACCCCAAACTTTTGAATATAAGTATACAGTATATACACATCTTTCTATCTATACACAATTTTACTCCACTTTGCGTTGTGCCTAAGAGCACCCATTAGCTGTGGTAAAAGCACTACAGAACACAGCCTAGTAGCTTATTGCTTTATTGTTTTACTCGTGTTTTTCTTCTTTCCTTTGATGTGTCTCACTACGTTGTTTTCTGTAGGGATGATTTTGTGTGTTTGTGGTGGGGGCAAACTCTGTCATCTTGAAATTCATATTTTATTCCCTAGCATTATCTGCAGCTTTTACAGTATTTTGTGGTTTTGAAAGTGGAGGTTTCTTGTCATAATTCATAACATCAGTGAGAGTTACGGCTGCATCTTAAAAGGTTGAAAATTCTTGTGCACCGATCATCGCTAGTAAGCTTCTCTGCCTTCTTTTATGTCTTATAAAAAGCTTTTCATTCCACCCGAACCCCAAAGGAAGAGTCCCCTCATACACTGTGAGAAACTCTGCACACTTAAATAGAGGGGCCAAAAATACCGTCGAGGCCCTATGTTTAATTGCTTGGTATTATTGCAATATGTCTATCCTCTCTGGGTGCTGGTCTCCCTCAACCCTCTCGGCAGGCGGCACACGGTTTAATTGAATTCCAGAAAAAGGCTAGCCCTCCTCCCTGTCCTGGGGAATCCAAAATGGAGCTCTCTCTTTGGTCTATAGCAACAGGGAGCTGTCCTTGGTTCTGAAAAGCTGGCTGTGTGTCAAAGCCATGCGATGCTCAGTCTCCGTTTTTCTCTGCCCTAATAATGGATCTCATAGCGGTGGGAAGTTCCTAATTTGGCATTTCCACAATTCACTGCCCAGACCGTTGGCAGTTAGCTCCGTTTGAATGTGTGAAATGCAGCTATTGTTAGTAAATGCAGAGAACAACAGCTGTCTGGAGCATTTTGTGTCAATAGCTTTTGAAATGACAATCACGGTTTCCGCCCTGATTAGTTCTTGTTTTATTTAGCTGGGTTAATTAGGAGACATCGATAATGAATAATCTGTCAGAGGATTTGTTTTGAACAGCTAAATTATAATAACCTTTAAGGTCATCGTCTGAGCACCATTTGTAAATCTGTGGATTTATCAGGATTACCGGCTGGGTTCAGTTTCTGACAAGAGACTTTGGGTGCTATTTCACCGTGTAAAAGGGATGTAGGTTGTAGAATCGCCTATAAATTAGTGGAGACTTGGCCTTTTGATTCAGAGTAAAATTTAATTGAATTTAATATAAATAAATGACTCATAAAAGCCACTTGTAATGTTTTATTGATGGAATTAGTCCTGGATAGTTTCTAGTATTAGGTGCACAGAGGCCACTGCAAAGAAGTGAGATTTATTCTTATTTAAGAAAAGAGCACAATGTAAATTTTAGCAATGACCTAATTTCTCTGTTCCATCCAAGGTGCTTTAACACCTCAGCAGCTGAAATGCATGCAAATGAATCCCTTAATACTCATTTATCACAATTTCTGAAACTTAAAGAACCAGTCACCGTAAAAGTGTGGGTCTGAAAATTAATATGAAGTATTAATAAAAGAAAACTAATATGAATTCGGTGTCAGAAAATGGCGTTCCCTTTTCACGTTGACTAGGGAAGGAAAATCGGTAACACTTTACAATAAGTTGTCATTTGTTAACATTAGTTAATGCACTAACTAACATGAACAAACAATGAACAATGCATTTATTACAGTATTTATTAATGTTTGTTAACGTTAGTTAAAAATACAATCATTCATTGTTAGTTCATGTAAGCTCACAGTACATTAACTAATGTTAACGAACACAACTTGTGATTTTAATAATGCATTAGTAAATGCTGAAATTAGCATTAACGATGTTTAATAAATGCTATAGAAGTATGAACTAAGAATGGGCTAAGAATGTTCATTCTTAGTTCATGTTAACTAATGTTGTTAACTAATGTTAACTAATGAACTTTATTGTAAAGTGTTATCGGAAAATCTCCATTTATGATCCTCTACTGGTAAAATAATATCACAGTCACATGAATGTACCACATGATAAATCAGACTATAACACTGGATATTAACCATCAGCTACAGCTGATTAATTTAAACATAGTACATTACATTTATGACAGATGGGGAAAAAAGCTGCATGAATGTACTGAGATAATATTTCAATTCCTTATGTTTCTAAATAAATAAATAAATAAATAAAGGAATAGTTCACCCAAAACTGACTGTCCAAGATGTAGATGAGTTTGTTTCTTCAAAGGAACAGATTTGGAGAAATTTAGCATTGCATCACTTGCTCACCAGTGAATATGAATTTGATGTTAATTAATGCTTACCTTTAAAGATCTATAAAATACAAAAGGTTTTAAGTGAGGTGAACCTATATGAACGTTGACGGAGAATTTTTTATTTTTTTCTTCACTGGGATTTAGTGGCATCACTGGGATTTAGTGGATTCTTTGAAGAGTATTTTAACCATAGACATACAATTGAGTGTGATTCCAGCCTCTCAGGGGGATGTTTAGCTGTGTTTAGGACCTTCTGTGGTGCCAAGGGTTTTAATTAATGATGAAATCTGAAGTGTTTTAGCACATAAATAATCAGGTGTTGACATTCAAAGAGGAATATCTTTTAATGTTAGCCTCCACATCTGTTCTGAGCAAATATTATTTTCTTGGAAAGCCTGTTGAAATTCTGAGCATATTCAAATTGTATTTGGTTTTATCTCCTATTCACCAAACCCCAGCTAGTTATTTTGTAATTATTTACAATTTACTTATTATTTACAGTATTATTTACAGTATAATACACTGAAACATAAGATAACTACTTCATTTTAGATGGAATAAAAACAATTATTAACAGATAGTTTACATTAAAACAACCTTTTTTAAAAATTATAAACTAACATTTAACTTTTGATAAAGTCTTTACTGTTACAGACAAAAGTGTGTTATTAAGTGTAAGACAATAATTGAAATGAACTGTCATCTATTAGATTACAAAATGACTTTCAGACATTTTGGCAAAGTCACTGTCGCTCACAAAAATCCATTACATGAAACAGAGACTCAAACAAAAAACGTAACCGCTACTATTAACTTTTCATGAATATATTTCTAAAACTTTCTTAAGAAGACACTCAAAAAGGGAAAACTAAATGGATTTCAAAAAAATGAATTACACAGTGATCTCAAACGATCAATTCTCTAGTATTACAAACACCTTTCCAAATGTAATCTGTCTCTTTCATCTTCATGTGAATTAAAAGTATCAAAGCCTCATTCCAAAACTCTGATTAAAGTGTGAATCTTGTTCTAATTGAGAAATAGGAAATTGAATTTTAATATGAAAGGGTACACTAATAGGTGCTCTGAGATAGACAGATAGCTCCTTAATAATGCCCTCAAGCACAAAAATCAAATATGATAAGGTTATGCAAATAGCTGTAAGAATGATTGAGATTTCACTCAATTAATAAGGCCCCGGGAGACATCTGCTCATGCATATACACCCTAAGCAGAGGTTACGCCTTCTGTGATCCCAACTCTTGTGATCCGTTATCCTCAATTGAACTTTGCAATGGTGTTTATGCATTAGGCAGTAAACGAGGCTCTCTGTTACGTTTGTCATCATGAAAGAAGAAACGACAGCTCTTATGTCATGTAACTGTCATGTAGCTCCTAGCTGTGTTTGCCTTGAGAAGCTTCGGGGAATTTATTTTTCTCAGGAAATAAATATATATTGTGGACAGGCAGCGAGAATTGCACTCCGCTTTACCTCTTCCGCTTAACTGTCCAGGGACGCCGGGCTTGATATCTCTGCTCTCACCTCTATTGACTGAAGCCTGTCTAGCTGCTTTTTAGACTCACTTAAGAGTCACTACATGCACACCACTGCTGGAGAAACTCTGATCAAAGTAAACACAGGAAATAGCTTTCAACATGACTTTTTGGATGGCACTGAATGGGTTTATTGTCTTTCAAATGGATTGCAAAAAAAATCTGACTGTTTCATGCAAAGTCATGCCCATAGCCAGCTATGAGGTTACCAAGGTCCGGACCTCAGTAGATTTTTCATGTTCAAAAATAAAATTTGTTCTTTGAATGACTAATTTGTTGTTAAACTCCTAATATGAATGTCTGCATGACATGTATAATTCAGTTTAGACAGTTTGCAAGAATGTTTAGTGTCCATGGTGAACATGATCGCTGCGAGACGCTGGCGGAGTGAACGAGGCTTGAGAAAGTAACTTGTGAGTGAGGGCACAGCCTCAGTGTTGCCAGATCCAGCTCTTATAAGCGTTTTTTGTACTTGTCTTTTTAACTTAATTTGACACTTTAAAAATTAATAAAGTAAAACGTTGTAGTTTAGGGGCAGTGATATCTTTGTCTTATCTTAATTGTAAAAAAAAAAAAAAAAAAAAAAATATATATATATATATATAATTTCACTTTATTTTTTCTATATTTTTAAGTTTTTGTTTGTTTTAATAGCAATACCTGTTAACACTGATCGCCGGCACTTAAACTGACAGTAATCAAAAAAGCCCAGCCTGTCTGGTTATTGCATTCGGTAAGGCAAACACAAAAACTACCATGATATTATCTTTCAGAAACGTTATCAACGCTGTCAAAAACAATAGTATTTAACGCTAGTACACAGAACTATAGAACAAGTAGGCTAGGTTACAGAATTAAATTAAATACACAAACACTGCATGAAGAAGTCTATGCTATGCAATTCAGTATAGCCTATAGTAGTTACATTTTCTCAAATCATGCTAAAAACTTCCATAAGAGTACTAGACAATGTTATCAGCTATATAAAAACTTTAACAGTAATATGTATTGTTGCATGAATAATAAACAGCTGATAAAATTATCCACCCCTAAAGTAAAGTATTAACAAATTATAATGCAATAGGGTATGATTAAAAAAAAAAACATCATCCCTCCAAAACAGATAAAACATCTTTCATAAACATCTACATGTCTGTCTCTTTTAAAATGTTTATAGTGTATATAATGAGTTGTATTTGTAGGGATTATTATAGCACAATTATTTAACACCTCCTGCTTTCCGCATTTCTTGCATCCAAACTAAGACGAACAGTCATGAGTGATTAATTTGGAGTGATCTAGAAAAGCAACTCTAACAAATAGCATTCCTTGTGCAAAGTGCACAGGAGATTCAACTCGCACTTAGTTACAATACAAATGCATTATATATTTTGATAATAACATTTCTAAAGCTTGCGATCAATGCTGGGTAGATTACTTACACATTGATTACAGATTACATGATGAAAATTTTAGTTAGTAATGTAATCTAAGTTACTCATTTTAGGTAATGTATTTTGTCTACTTTTTAGATTACATTTTATCTAACTCATTTCCATGGTTTCCCAAACTGGGTTTAATGTAAGAACTGTAGTAGGTTGTGAGTTGATTAAAATAGCTACTGTAATAATTTAATAAATCATGAAAATGTAAGAACATGTAAAAATGTTTGATTTGTTGTCAATGTGACCATTAACTGACATCAAATAACTGTAAACATGTGAATGTGTTAAATTATTGAAATATTAACTTCCTCAGAGATTTTAAGTACATATTTTATGTCAAAGAGTTATGGCTGACAAAAATATTTGGGAATCCCTTGATTACATGAACAAACATATAATATACTCTAATTACAAGTGTTTAATTTTTGGAATCTGATTACATAATTCATATTACATGTAATCAGTTGCTACCCTGCACTGTCTGCATTGCCATAAATGTGGTCTGCATAAGTTTTCATATTTCCTGATTTTCATTCATCTTTTACAGTAATTATATTTTTCAGTATTTTATTATTATTATTATTATTATTATTATTATTATTATTATTATTATTATTATTATTATTATTATTATTATTATTAAAGTAATTACACATTTAAATCTGGATAATTATAATGTATGATTTCTTATTATCTTGTTCTTATTCAAATACTGTTTGCAAAAAAATATGACTTGTCATCATTCTATTGTAACAAAAAATGAACAAGTCTGGACTCTGATGAGTGTTGATAAAATTAGCCTGTTAACAGTAGACTACACACAGACTACAGGAATAGATGGGCATTTGCCAAATCAAGACATTGTGTGAATCATTTAGCTGCTGGAACAGGTGGCCTTCATACATACTTTAAAATATGAAATATTCACAGCTGCCAAAAAAAAAAAAAAAAAAAAAAAAAAAAACCAAGCACTTATCATTTTGTTTCCACCAACTGAAGTATGTTGCTCATTAGTGATATTTCACACCATATGGTTTAATTTGGATGATTAATATCGCTGTCTGATTCCAGCATTGTTTCATGGAGAAAATGACATGTGGGTGACTTTTTACAGTAACCAAGAGAGAGAGGGGGGATTATGGGAATTGTCCCATAAAGTTAATAAAATGAAGGCATTCCTTCTTACATTGACACATATATATTTATCAAATTATTATTTTGGTCACACTTTAGTTTGGAGACCAGTTTTCATTATTAACTAAATATTAAATATGACTTTTGCCTCAATAAAGTCCAAATTACCACTTATTAATAGATAACAAGGTAATTATTCCCTAAACTAAAGTGTTACCATTTTTGTTTTGTTTTTTTTAATGCATATAATCCAGTAAAGTAGTTCATAGTCACGTCATGTTGTTTTACCTGGACAGCTGATGAATATGCTCAGCTATAAAGGATAAACATTAAATCAACTATTATGAACTATTATTAAATATCTAAATTAATAAAAAAAAAAAAATAAATAAAAAAAAAAAAAAAAAAAAAAAAAACATAGGCTAAGTCGGGTCGCATTTTATTAGACTATTACATTCAGAAATGATGTAGGCTAAAATCCCGGTAAATCAAAAATGTTTACAAACATTATAAACACAGTTATTAGTTTCTCTCCACAACAAATCCTCTAAACTTAAGGCTATAACCTATAGGCTATAAAAACGTCAATCCAAAAACAAATTAAATGTGAAACTGATGTCTACCTCTCTCATTCGGCACGAATCTAAATGTTTCCATATTCGCACCGTATCTGGATGCTAAAATATTATTTATATATTTATTTATATTTTCTTTCTTTTCGTTAATATATCAATGATTTAAGTGAACTATATTTAGTGTATAGGCATATATATATATTCCTTTTTATGTAAGCCTATAGTTTTATTCTGTTTTCTCCGTTCACAGAAGCGCTGCAGGTGCGTAAGATCTGTTGAATCCATCTTACACTAGAGATGGGACATCTGACACTGAGACTCCGAAGCCTGTCTTACTCTATTGAAGCAGACTTGTTCGAAAGACTAGGCTTGTTTGAGATGAGCAAAATCTGCGCAGAACCGATCACCGGTGATCACCGCGAGATGCATGCCGGGTAGAAAAGTGTCCGAGTTACATCCGCCTTGCTCTGATGTCATGCTGACGTGTGCCAAAAAACTCTCGCGACGGTGAGGCGGCTGAGTCAGATTGTGCAATCGAGCGCAGTTGCTCTCCACGACTGCGATGATCAAAAGCATGAAGCTTGTTCATCATATTTATTTTCATATAAAAGCAACAGAACTGAAATTATATCATGTTTATCAGCAGCACAGCACAGCACACGAGTGAGAATAACGCGATATCTGTCTTCGTTGGTATCTAGGCTTGTTTGAGATGCGCCTCACCTGAAATGTAGGTGAGAGTAGGCAGCTGCAGTGAGGGGAGGAGTGAAATAAACACAGTCAAGACGGACAGTTCTGACCTCTCAAAGTGGAACAGATACCTACGAGATCAAATGCAGATATCGCGTTATTCTCACTCATATGCTGTGCTGCTGATAAACATGACATAATTTCAGTTCTGTTGCTTTTATATGAAAATAAATATGATGAACAAGACACTCAAAGTGCTTGCTATTTCATTCCATATGAAAGGTGTATTTATCATTCATTGTTACTTTAATACAAACATGCATTTTATATTTTTATACGTCAAAAGACGTTTTTTGGCACACGTCAGCATGACATCAGAGCATGTAACACTTGTGTGGACACTTTTCTAACCGGCATGCATCTCGCGGTGGTCACCGGTGACCGGTTCTGCGCAGATTTTGCTCATCTCAAACAAGCCTTCTGTTCCACTTCGAGAGGTCAGAACTGTCCGTCTTGACTGTGTTTATTTCACTCCTCCCCTCACTGCAGCCGCCTACTCTCACCTACATTTCAGGCGAGGCGAGGCACATCTCAAACAAGCCTACTGAAACACCTGAAGCGAGGTGACTGATTTCAGTCTTTTTCTCGGCTTCATTCATTATAAGGAGACGCAAAATGCCTGGTGTTAACTCCCTGCCTCATAGTAACACTTTCATGTGTGGACAATGATTCTCAGAATGAAGACAGCTGCTATTGCTGAGTATTGCTTTTGTGTTGAAACTGGAATCAACAAGATGTGTGTGAATCATCTGAAAGTGGCTGCTATAATTGCAGCTCACCACTGGTAGGGTCTTTCTTTGAGGCTTTGAACCTTTGAATCTTTTTTGGTACAATCAGGAAAAAGCCTCAAAAGCTTCATAAGGCTTCATCTGCCCATCTCTATCTTACACTGTCCTCGGATAAACTCTAACGCCAGTGCATTGCGACTTACCTATGAGGAGCTCACAGCTGAGCGCGCGGGCATTTCACTCGCTGGATGCGTCAGCGTCATATTTGCATAGTCTTGCTACTTGAATTCCTGATTGGTTGACAGCAAATCTCAAATATTAAATTGAACGATAAAATAACGTTATTAACCGGTTAATGGTCATTTCAAATTTTCGATTCTGTTCGGAACTATAAAATTTTATTTAGTTTGTGTTTCCGGTTCTGTTCCAGTCAAAATTTTGATTCATTTTTTTCATTCCTTGAACCGGTTCAGAGCCCTGGTTGCGAGTGAAATCTGGACTTTTTTTTACTTTTTACAAAAAGTCAGATTTTCTTGCTGCCATTGAAATGCAGGATGCTCTTTGGTTTTGCTGGATAACAAGATCATCAGGTTTGTTCATGTCAGCTGGAGTGCGTCTGTCATAAAAGCAACTGTATTATTCACAATACCTTATGCTATATTCCTTCATGGAAATAATACCGGTGCATTATTAATAACTTTTTCTCAGAATTGAGTTTTACCCTTTACAAAAGCCTTAATTAGAAGCAAACATATTTTTAGAACATTGCAAAACTAATGTATTTCACTCTGTTACAATTTCCTCTTTGTGAAATTGCAAATGGAGGTTATTAGCTATACTGCGTTCACACAAAACTCTTACCCAGTGATTTCAGCAGTCTTTCAGCTTATTTCAATTGCTCAACGGAGCAGAGAGATCTTTCTTTTCTTTCTGATACCTCCCTGCAAAATGAAACATTCATATCCGCTACATATTTCTTCATGCATGTCATATTTATTTTATTTTTTATTTTGTCTAAGATGGGCACCTCTGCCTCAATGCGGGCGGCCACCACCCAATGCATCTGCATTTTCTTCCTCCCCAGTCTTCTCCAAGCATATTAGATGATATTACCTCTCAAGGATGTCCTCGATACAGCTCTTATCACCATGGGGACTGTAATGGGGGGAGATAATGAGACCTGATTTATATTTCAAAGACTCTCCAGCGAGAAACTGATAAGAGACCTTGATAAAGGAGAATGATGCTGGGGGGGGAGGATGGAAGATACAGAGGAAGGTTTAAGATCATAGAGGGGTGACGGTGGTGAAATAAAGTGAATGATTACCTCTAACCTGTTGAGTCATCATAGATCCTCTTGGGCTCTAGTAGTCAAACGATTGGCTACCGTAATGATGATTCGTGTAATTATTGGTAAATGAGTTTTCGCTCCTTACATCGAAGACTATTTGCAGAAAATGAAGTGAAGTGAGAGAATCCATTTTATTGAAACTCAATGGTTGTCCACGACTGCACTAAAACAGCACACTTGAAATACTGGCTGGACTTTAGAGTAGGACCAGCACGCTTAAATGCATGGTTTCTATTAAAATAATTTTTTAGTCATGAAATTTAAGTCATTATTTATGGATAATCTTCCCCACCAGAGAACCGTCAGCCGCCGTGGATCTTTGAGTCTGTCAGTCGATCTTGAGAACCGGATCAGTCAGATTCATGAATGTATCATTGAGATTTTATGGATTAGATCAAAGTATTTATTTCACTGGCTCAACTTAATATAATGATTTTTTTAGGAAATCAGACACTTTTCATGAACTTTTCTTGAATGTACCTAGGAGAACTAGAGTTCATGTTACAATTTCTAGTGAACAATGACTTAAATTTCTGTCTATTTGTCACATAAATAACTTTTATGTGAGTTTATATCTCACAATTCAGAGAAAAAAAAAAAAAAATGAAATGTAAATGATAATCTTCTCCACCAGAAAACTGTTAACCACTGTGGATCTTTGAGTCTGTCAGTCGATCTGGAGAACCGGATCAGTCAGATTTTTTAACAAACTATTCAGATTGGTTTTGTGAATTGGATCAAATGATTTATTCCAATGATTCAACTTAAAAGAATGATTCGTTTACGACAACTTTTCATGAATGTGCCTATAGGAGAACTAGAGCTGATGTCAAGATTTCCAGTGAATAATGACATAAATTTCAGTCTGTTATTCACATAAATGACTTGAGATGTGACTTGAGTTGCATGAACTACTTTAATGATAATTTTATGTGCTTTTTCATTTCGAAGCTTGGAAGCCCCAGTGCTCATTATAATAAAAAAGTGGCCAAGATATTCTTCAAAAAGCTGCCTTTTGTGTTTCATAGAGAAGAAGAAAGTCATTTTGGTTTGGAACAACATGACAGTGAGTCAATAATGACAGAATCTTCATCTTTACTAGAGAAGTAGTTGAAAGGCTGTGACACAGACCCCAGGCGAACAACCAATTATGCGGTCCTGAGCAGCCAGAATTGTGATAACATAATAACCTATTGTTTATTTCATAAAAATGAGAATTTCAGGAACAGAGATACTATGAATGGCCATACACTATTCTACGCCTAGAAAATCTATGCTCCTTATTTGAATTTTGCTTTGTTTAATTGTATATCACAGTTGAAGCCTCATATACCTGAGCTCGGCTCAATCTTTTGCTAAACTCTCAGGATCATTAAAATGACAGCGTGTAAGTGTCACATAAAATGATTTCCAGAGCGCGCTGCTGTTTTCTGCTCAATATTTTATTGTCATTGTTCTCCAGCAGAGAAATCCAGCATAAAGACTCCAATGAATGAGCTTCCAAAGTGGATCTCCCTCTGACATTACAACAGATTTCCATCATGCTCAAACTGAGCCAGCTTTCCACATGCAAATACAGCCTTCCTGAAAGTTTTCAAATGTTTTACACTTATGGAACTCCAAGCTACCCAACGCATGCTTGTGAACAAGTTTCTTTTAAATGATTTCACACTGTGATGTTCCATTAAATCTTGCAAAATAATAAGTAAAGTCAGGAAGAGTGCTTATTATTCAAAGTCAAATATTAATTTGAATAATAAGCAAATTAATATTTGATCATAAAACAGTTTTAGTTCCCCTTAAGACGCCAATTCAAACTTCTAAAATAAACTAGTTCACCTCAAACGTTGTCTTTATCAGCATTAAGTCACTTTCAAAGTCATGTATGCCTAGAAATATATTAAAAACAAATATGTTTTCAAATTGTTTCTAAACATTTGAGCACAGTGGAGCAGGTAAAGATTATGCACTTACAAATCTAGTGGCAATATGCTCTTTTTTGTGAGAAATATGATATAAAGACACCTTTTCCCATCAAGCAACCCTCTTATCTGCCATCTGGCCCCATTCTGTCACCCTTACCATAAGCACTTCAACACAACACCCACATTTTGCACTCAATAAGCCACATCTTAAAATGTTGCAGTACATAACTGTCTAAACAATAAACCTATGATCATATATAAAAAAAAAAAAATAAATAAATAAATAAAAAAAATAAAAAAAACAATGAAGAAAGGTCAAACAATCTGATGAACACTTTTCTCACATCACACAAACACAGGGTTGGGCTGCACTCATAAGTAAACTAAGAATAACTTTTAAATTCAATTTCAATTTGCAGCAGGAATCAGTATGCAGAATTGCAATTCATATATAAATGTGAGAAGGTAAAATTAAATTACACTGTTTTTTTAACTAGAAAACTAGCGTTAATAGAATGTTGATTTAAAGTTATCTGGGGCCTCATTTATAAAATGTTGCGCAGAAACCATCTTAAAATTGATCTTACGATCATCTCTCAAATATGTGTACGGGTGATTCATAAAATGAACGTATCTACAGAAAACACACGGCTGAGCACAGTGTCCCTGTGTTCGCACAACTGCGCTCGAGACTGGGCCAGTACGAGCCAGTTGTCGAGGTAGTTGAGAATGCCTCTTTCCCTTAACGTAACAAGTAGGGCTGTGAATCTTTGGGTAGATGGTGAATCGATTTGATTCACGATTCATGGGTTTTCGATTCGATTCAAGAACAATTTTTGCAAATTCAGAACGATTCAATTCGATTAAATCTGATTCAATTCACAATTAAATTTGATTCGATAAACGATTTGACTCTGCATTTTTTCAGTGCATTCACAGGATTATGTAAATGCTTCCCCTAAATTATTTAAATGCTTAGTCAGAGGGCAAATTACACAGCAGCCTTTATGGTTAGAGAACCATAAGTTAGAGAAAAAAAACACTTTTGTCCATTGTTAGATGCTAGTTTAGTGATGCTATGGCGTGACATGGCATATGAAGATATTTATGTAATCCAAGATTTTTAAAAAAGAGCTTTAAAAGTATTATGTATAGGCTAACATTTTGTCACACCAGGTATGTAGCCATCATTTCAGAAGTGACAGAAATGTCAAATACAATAATTTTATTTATGTATTATTTTTATTTTTATTTACAAGAAATTCTTTTCTTATCTCTTACTTTAAATTTGTTATAAATAAATCAAATACACTGCTGGACAATAGGAAAACATTATAGATTACAAATGATTTATTAATGGCAATTTCATGATTGTTTTATATACTACAAACAATTATTTCAATTTCCTGCACAGAATAAGGTAGAAAACTTTGTTTCTGTACTGTAATAAATGATATGTCAGTTAGCACTGCATCATTCATGAATTTTATTTATTTTTTTGTGTTTATTGTCTTAACGTTTCACCAGTTCCTTTTATTCAGCTTAGCTGCAGCTGCCTTTGTCCATATTAGGCATTTCCTGGCACGTCTTAAGTTCTACAAGGGCCAGATCACATATTTCAGTGCAAAAATTTCTTTATCTCATTTTCTTAAAATAAAATGCTATGGTATTTAACTTTTCCTCTCCATCAGTGAATGATGATTCTGAAAGAAAAAGTGCCCCATATCTGTTTCCTATAGCAACTAATGCTACTTGTGCATCTGATTAACAGATAAACCTTGCACTCTTATTTCAAGGTTGTTGTTAATGCTGTGGTTATTTTAACAGTTTTCTTCATACATTCGGTTCAACAACATTGTGAAAACACATTAATAATTCAATGGAACTGTGCATATGCTTTAGACACTTACATTTTTGCTCTGTCCATGCAATAAATGCGCAGCCTTCGACTGCTCAGGTAATGTCGACGTTATGACCGAGAGCCATTGAAAAACTACAGAAAACTAAAACTACTTCACTTTAGCAGTACTGGCCACGAGTACTAAGGAGAGATCACACATCAGCTGCTCAAAAAATGTGTCCGTGAGATGAACGGAGCGCGAGCGCAATCCTGTGACAGGCAGTAAATACAGTAGAGCGTGTGAAGGAGAGATGTGAGGCACGAACGCTGTTCAAGGTCTCCATTAATTTGTGCTTATAGTAATTTAAGGTGTATATATTTTGAAAGCATTGAATCACTATAGAAATCTCGATTCATTCGATTCTTAGCATTTTAAATCGATTACTGTCCGAAATCGACGATTCACAATTAAAAAATCCATGTTTCAATATCGATGCATATGCATCGTCAGGGTTTGTAATCGATGCATCGAGAAAACGAGTGAATCGTTACACCCCTAGTAACAAGGACTGCCTCCATGACCTTGGTGAAGACACGAGGCAACAGGGAAAGCCCGAAGGGGAGGACCTTGTACTGATATGCTCGCCCTTCGAGCGCAAAGCGTAGAAACAGTCTGTGTCGAGGGAGGATCGAGACATGAAGGTACACGTCCGTCAGGTCGATCGCTGCGAATCAATCGAAAGGACAGATGCGTTTCTGCGTCAACATCCTGAACAGGAGCTTGTGAAGGGCCCGTTCAGAACGTACAGATCCAAGATTGGTCGTAACTAGGGGTGGCACGGTTCTAGAAAAAAAATCAAACCATCCGGTTCTCCACACACGGCTCAGCACGCGCTAGGACAGCGGTTAACTTAAATCTGACAAGCATCTGCAATATGGTTTGTTATGAATAACACGTAAAAAAAAACAGGGTTCGGCTAATGTATGCTTCTGTTGATGGGTGCGAATTCTGGCTTCCCACTACATTACAACAACAGCAATTAAAAAAAAAAATAAATTAAAAAAATAAAAAAAAAGTGGACAAACCATTCACTCTTGTTCAATGCGAGTGCCGTATGCTGGAATATGAGAATTTATTCCGTCATCACCCGGGTGCTGATAGCGCACGCGCACAGGTGAGACCTGAACAGCACACGGTGATATTTGTGTTTAAACTAAACTCATGTAAGCTTTGCCAGTTTAAACATTTAAGAGCCAGAGGATGCGAGCTCGCGTGCGCAGTGAGAAGATTTGTGCGTGCGCTCATCAGAAGCACGCAAACCCGTGCTTCAGAACACGCGCAAATATTAAGCTCTCTCTGAAGTATTGTGTTTGAATCGCTTGAATGGACAAATTCACACAAAAATTGTGTCAAAATGCCCGTCTTGGTAAGTATCCTATAGCAGACATAGCCGGCTGAACGTACAGTATCAGTGCACTGGATCAGTGCATTCTCTTAAAGTGACAGCACTTTCTTAATATTAATCAAACAGTAACAACAAAGAAATCACTCACTGCTCTTGATTGAATCGCTTTTGTAACTTTAATAAAGATGAATCTTTAATTTATACAGTCAAATATGCAATGCTGTTTTATATTTGATTACTTTATTCAATTTCTGTCCCTAAGAAACTAATGTTATTAAAAAAAATGAAAATCCCTGTTTATTTTATTTGTATCTTTACTCTATTGTATTTATTTATGCCATTGCTTGTAGTTAAATAGATTATTCTTATTTTCTTTATTTTTATTTGATAGTATAGTTTTTCCCTAAACATACCGAACTGCACGAAACCGTGACTCTAAAACCGTGATACAAATCGAACCATGAAAAAGTTGAACCGTTCCACCCCTAGTCGTAACCCATCGCCTTTCTTGGGTATGATGAAGTAAGTGCTGCAAAACCCTGACCTCATCTTGGCTGGAGGGACCGGCTGTATCGCGTCCTTCGCCAGGAAGACCGCGATCTCTGCACGCAAAACAGGAGCATCTTTGTTCAGCACAGAGGTAAACTGAATGCCCCTGAACTTGGGAGGGCGCCGGGCAAACTGAATCGCATAGCCAAGTCTCGTGAGCCAGCGAGAAGGTCTGGGGAGCTCTAGCCAGGCCCCCAGAGACCGAACAAGCGGGACTAGGGGAACCACCAATGTACCCGCAGTGGGACAGCGAAGTGGAGCACAGGGACCCAACCCGGAAGGCAACGTGTCCCGGAGTGGGGTCTGAGTGATCGGCCTGCGCCCCCAGGAACCAATCATCCAGCCTCGAGCGTTCGGAGTAGGAGGAGGCCTCCAGTGCAGCCCGACGCTCTCGGCGGCCCAGGAAAGCATAGCAGTCAGCTCTGGATCTGACTCGGGCAATGCCACTCTTCCTGACGGAGGCAGCGCAGCCAAATCGTCATCTCCAGAGCCTAGCTCGTCCCCCGATGCAGTAATCGACATCCTGTCGTCTGGTGGTGTTCCGACCGAGATGCTGGGCCCAGCCCTGTCCGAGGATCCAGCGAGCTCGTCCGGAAACACCAGAGGGTGCGAAGTGCAGGAGGAATGAGAGGCCCGCGGAGATGCACTCGACGGGGAAGCTCTCAACGTGATCCTCAGATCACCCTGACCATGAGCCGAAGTAGCCCTCCGCTGCTGAGAGACGGATGAACTAGAACGGGGCATGGCAAGGGGGATACCCATCAAACTACTGCACCATATCCAGAAAAACACGAGCAGGAAGCCATCTTTAAAAAGACGCCCGTCGCTCATGGAGCTCTTTTAGATATTGCTCTTTCAGAAAAACACTCTTTTAGAGAAAGCGCTGAAGTGCCCAGGGGAGGTCACGGCGCAACCGTAGTTTGATGGGCTGCAGCACACCATGAGAAGCAGCAGCACTGGACAGCAACCTCTGCTGACGCGCTGTAATACCAACACCGATAGACTTGCTGTCTGGAAACACTCAAGAGATTCGCTGAAAAGGCTCGGCTCCAAAGCAAAAAGCTGATGTGCTTTGTAGTGCCTTATCGAACGGACACACGAAATAACGGCAGAATCAGCTCATTCCAAAAAAAAGAGTTAAAGAGTCTTCACAGATAAATAAAGTTGTTATTTTTGTTTTCTTTGCACAAAAAAATTATTCTCGTAGCTTCATAAAATTATGGTTGAACCACTGATGCCACATGGATTATTTTAACAATCTCCTTGCTACGTTTCTGAGCCTTGATCGTGTAAGGATCCTTGCTGTCTATGGGAGGGTCAGAGAGCTCTCGGAGTGCATCAAAAACATCCTAATTTGTGTTCCGAAGAAGAACGAAGGTCTTACAGATTTGGAACGACATGAGGGTGAGTAATTAATGACATCATTTTTCATTTTTGGGTGAACTATCCCTTTAATTAATATTACTCAGTACTTAAATGTATAATTACACTGTAACAAGGACACCTTAAAATAAAGTGTAACCAAAAATAAAACAGCCTGTAAACATGTCATTTACATACATTTACCTCAGGAAAGTTATCCAGTGTTCACAGTTCATTAGTTAGCTATAAACACAATAGAGAGGTGCTTATTTACCATTAATTATTGTCAAAGATGAGAACTACCTATGTGCAAAAGAAATGTTTGTATACAGCTCTTTATTTGAGCGTGATTATTATATCTAAAACATAAATAGCATGTGAAAATAATAGTTTGGTCTCTGTTATTAATTTGAACCCTTAATATTACAGGAATGAAACAAATGATTGGATTCGCTATATAGCATTAGTTATGAGTTTTATTTATTTATTTATTTATTTATTTTTCTTCTTCTTTACTTTCCATATCTGAAATGTTTTCAAATGGATCAATATTAATTTGAATTGTGTAATATAGTATCCATGAGATGGATATCATACTGTCAATACTGTCGCTTAAGCATTAAACACAATTAAAATAAAATAAAATAAACAGTACAAAAGCTTGAGACATTATGACCGAACCATCAGTATTGTATTCACAATGGCAGATGTCATTCAGAATAATCGGATATCTCTATCTGTGGTGAAATTTAGCATTGGTGCATACATAATTTGAACTCTTCAGTTCAGAATTTTGCACAAAACACAAACTAAAAACACTCAAAATTTTTGGCTCGCCAAATGGACGCCATATTTCGGGGCCATCTTGTCTTGTCCATTTGACTGATGAGTCTGAGGCTGGTATCAATATTCCTGCGAAGAGAGGCGGACGAGAGTAGAGGCCCAAACGCAGATCAAAAATGTATGGTTGAGTCTGGCTGCTTTCCCATCAAATCAACCTAATGTGGACTCAATGTGATTGATAAATTGTGATGAGATCACGCCCTTGGCAGAGAGTGGCACAGCGGCGCTGACAACATAGCGGCACAGACAGCGGTATTCTTCAGTGCCCGCCACACTGACTGATGAGGCAGTCTGCCACATATCAGAGAAACTCATTGGAGACGCTGCAGCAGGTCAGCTCATGGTTATTTCCATGTGGTGAAACACTGTAGGTGCTTGTTATGGTGGAGGAATGACATGCAAACTCATTTTGGCAAGCTGCGTCCATGCTCGTTCCTGCCCAGAATTGTTTTGCAGAGAGGAAATTGTTACACAAGCTTTTCCCGGCATCTTCCAAAGTCACCTTTTAAATAAGAAGATCCCCTTCTCGACTTCCTCCGTCCCTTACGTCCGCCACCCCCCTCCTTGTGCCAGGCCCTGAGGGTGGCAAATACCAGATGAATCATCACAGACCCTGGTTATATCCACGTCAGGCTCTGTCACACCATGGTGCGTGGCCTTCATGTAGGTGATTGACGGGATCCACCCAGAAGCCTGGAAAAAGCTGCATTGACTCTTCTAGAGGTGACAGATCTGTCCCCTCCTGCATATTGTGCCGGCTTTAACACCATATGCACTGAACAGTGGTGCGAGAACGTCTTAGGGGCTTTTGAAGGGTCATTAAAGGGGCAGAGTGACATTTTTTACAGCAGATTTGAGATAATTAATGTAAAAGAAATGCATTTAGTCATTCTTCTGATTTTGTTGTAATCGTGGATGCTGGAATTTGAATATTTTGTAATGAATTTTAATGACTGTAATGACGCCATAGTGATTATACAAGAAATAAATATTTTTATGCTTACACTTAAGCCATATTTAAAATGCAGTAACATCATTGCATTAGATGACAAAAGGCAAACAAATGTCACTTTTCTCAGAACTCTTCAGTACCATTTTGTTGCAATGCATTCAGACTTTATTTTAATCGAGTCGATAATGTGAATCTCTTTTTTCTACCTTTGTGAAAAAAAAAAAAAAAACTGATTTGCTTGTATTGAATATAGACGTTTAGTGTACTTAAAAAAAAAAAAAAAAAAAAAAAAAAAAAAAGTGCACTTAAGTGCATTAGGAACGTATCGGTTACGTATGTAACCCTCGTTCCCTGAAGGAAGGAAAAGAGACGTCACGTCGGTGACCGACGAATGGGATCTTGCCAGAGAGACCAATCCACTTCGATTGTAACTAAACAAGCCAGTGGACACTGGCATGCGGTATTTCGCATCTGGTTGCCACAGTCTCTGAGATGGCTCAGGCTGCATCATTTAGAGATGGTAGAACACGGTCTGCCAGGCGAAACATGGCTCTAGTAGCTGTACCGTGGAAATGCACATATGGAACCCAACAGGGTCGCTCATATGGGCACTAGTCTCACACCAGATTTCAGGAATTCATTGGCTGAAAGGCCTGACACTGGATGCTCCACCACGTCCGGCCGCCGGAGTGCTGGAGGACTCGACAGGGTTTGCCTGGTTAAGGAACTCTCTGGAGAATTAGGTGTGAAGGACGACGCAAGCCGACTCTGAACTGGGCCTCTCAGTACCACTACCCGTTTGAGGTGAGAACACAGGAGGAAACAAGTTCGACACGTAGACTATAGAACCTAGCGAACGTGTTAGGAGTCGCCCAGCCCGCAGTTCTACAAATGTCTGCTAGCGAGCCAGTGCCCAGAATGATGCGACACCCCTAGTGGAGTGAGCACGGAGCCTAAGCGGGCAGGGCACACCTTGTGCTTCATAGGCCAAGGTGATGGCATCCACTATCCAGTGGGCCATCCTCTGCTTGGAGACAGCCTTCCCCTTCTGCTGTCCTCCATAACAGACAAAGAGCTGTTCTGAGGTCCTAAAGCTCTGAGTTCTATCCACCTACTGTCGCAGTGTGCGTACAGGACAGAGCAAAGCTAGGGCTGGGTCTGCCTCCTCCAGGGGCAGCGCTTGCAGGTTCACCACCTGGTCCCTGAAGGGAGTGGTAGGAACCTTGGGCACGTAGCCGGGCCGGGGTCTCAGTGTTGCACTGTAGTTAGCTGGCCCGAACTCAAGGCACGATTTGTCGACCGAAAATGCCTGCAGGTCCCCCACCCTCTTAATCGAGGCCAATGCAGTCAGGAGTAGGGTTTTCATAGAAAGAAACTTCAACTCGACTGACTGCAAAGGCTCGAAGGGGGCAGTTTGAAGGGCTCTTAGCATCAATGCCAAATCCCAAGAGGGTAGGGAGGGAGGCCTAGGAGGGTTTAACCTCATGGCCCTCCTAAGGAACCTGACGACCAGATCATGCCTCCCCACTGACCTCCCCTCTACGGGGTCGCAGAAATAGCAGCAACGTAAACCTTAAGGGTGGACGGGGACAGCCTACACTCCAACCCTTGCTGCAGGAAGGAAAGCACGGCTCTGATCGAACATCTCCAGGGGTCCTCATGGTGAGAGGAACACCATCCGACGAACAGGTTCCACTTCAGAGCATAGGCTTGTCTAGTGGATGGTGCTCAAGCTGAAGCGATAGTGAGCACTACCTCCTGGGGTAGGTCACCTAGAACCTCGGCGTCTCATCCAGGGACCACACGTGGAGTTTCCACAGGTCCGGACATGGGTGCCAGAGGCTGCCCCGTCTCTGAGAAAGCAAATCCTTCCTCAGAGGAATCGGCCAGGGAGGGGCTGTAGCGAGGAGCATGAGTTCTGAGAACCAGGTCCTGTTGGGCCAATATGGAGCCACTAACAGGACCTGCTCCTCATCCTCCCTGATCTTGCACAGTGTCTGTGCTAGCAGGCTCACTGGGGGAAATGCATATTCGCGCAGGCCTCGGGGCCAGCTGTGTGCCAGTGCATCCGTGCCGAGTGTTGCCTCAGCTAGGGAGTAGAACCACTGGCAGTGGGTGGTCTCTGGAGATGCAAACAGGTCTACCTGAGCTACTCCGAACCGCCTCAAAATCAGCTGAACCGCCTAGGGATGGAGTCTCCACTCTCCTGGAAGTGCCACTCGAGACAGCTCGTCGGCTGCCTGATTGAACACTCCTGGAATGTGGATGGCACAAAGAGACCTCAGATGCTTCTGACTCCAAAGGAGGAGGTGGCGGGCGAGTTGCGACATGCGACGGAAGCGTAAACCGCCTTGTCGGTTGATATACACAACGGTCGCAGTGTTGTCCGTACGGACCAGAACGTTCCTGCCCCAAAGACGCCTTCTGAGGCGACTCAGGGCAAGGCGTACTGCCAGCAACTCGAGGCAATTGATATGCCAACGCAGTTGGGGACCCGTCCATACCCCTGACACTGCGTGCCCGTTGTACGTGGCTCCCCAGTCGGTGGCCGAGGCATCCATGAATACCACAGCATGCATGGATACCTGCTCCAGGGTCACTCCTGCCCGAAGAAATGAGGGATCTGTCCACGGGCTGAAGGTTTTGCGGCAGGCCGGTGTAATCTGAACCTGGTGAGTACCGCATCGCCACGTCCACCTCGGGACTCGGCCATGGAGCCAGTGCTGAAGCGGTCTCATATGGAGCAGACCGAGCGGAACTATCACCACAGCTGCAGCCATATGCCCCAGGAGCCTCTGAAAGAGTTTCAGTGGGACCGCTGTCCTGCCTGATAAAGTCTTGAGGCAGTTCAGCACCGACTGAGCACGTTCCTGTGTGAGGCGTGCTATCTGGTTGACCGAGTCCAACTCCATGCCGAGAAAAGAGATCCTCTGCGTTGGCACAAGTTTACTCTTTTCCCAGTTGACCCGAAGGCCCAACTGGCTGAGGTGCCTGACCACCAGGTCCCTGTGTGCGCACAACTGATCGCGAGACTGTGCGAGTATGAGCCAGTCGTTGAGATAGTTGAGGATGCACACCCCCCGTTCTCTGAAGGGAACAAGGGCTGCCTCTACTACTTTGGTGAAGACACGAGGCGACAGGGACAGCCCGAAGGGCAGGACCTTGTATTGATATGCCCGATCCTTGAAAGCAAATAGCAGGAATGGCCTGTGTCGCGGGAGGATCGAGACAAGAAAGTACGCGTCCTTCAGGTCGATCACTGCAAACCAGTCTTGGGGATGGATGCACCCGAAAATGCGTTTCTGCGTCAACATCTTGAACGGCAGCTTGTGAAGCGCACGGTTCAAAACTCGCAGATAAAAGATCGGTCGTAACCCACCGCTTTTCTTGGGCACAATGAAGTAAGGGCTGTAAAACCCTGACCTCATATCGGCTGGAGGGACCGGCTCTATCGCAACCTTCGCCAGCAGGACTGCGATTTCCGCACGCAAGACAGGGGCATCGACGGCCTTGACTGAAGTGAACAGGATGCCCCTGAACTTGGGGGGACGCCGGGTGAACTGAATCGCGTAGCCGAGTCTGATGGTCCGCAGGAGCCACCGGGACGGACTGGGGAGCGCTAGCCAGGCTCCGAGAGACCATGCCAGCGGAACCAACGGGGCCACCGATGTACCAGCGGTGGGGCAGCGTGGTGGAATACAGGGACCTGGCCCGGGGCCTGTGACGGCCTGACCTGTGACGGCAGGGGGTGGGGTCTGGGTATAAAGTGTAACACTCACCTGATTCCTCATCGTGTGGGAGGAAACGCAGGAACCCGGCTCGAGGCTTGTGACAGCCCGGCCGGCGTGTGACAGCTTGAAGCAGGGACTCGAGTGTTACAGCCCTTACCTGGTTCCACGAATGGGCAGGAGGGGTGCTCTTGGGCAACCCACTGCTGCCCGCTGGCGAGAGAGGAGGAGGGAAGCGATCCCGTGATGCACAGCTTGCAACTCTCCCCCTCTTGAGACCCAGAGACTGAGGAAACTGCTCTTTTATTGAAGTCTTTGGTACCCAGCGGCGGAACAAAAACAAACGAAACAAAAGGTTCTCCACCTGGCCCTCCTCCGGGGAAGGGAGTGGTGCAGTCACCATCTTCCGATGAGCAGTCTCCTCCATCTCTGGGTTGCCCGTCTCAGGGCCTCTTGTACTTGCGCTTGCCGCCAGGTTTGGCGGGGGCCTGGACGGGCTGGGCGTCCTGCCTGCGACCGGCTCCACGACGCCGCCTAGTGGAAGGCAGGAACGGCAGCAGGGGGGCGCCCATGGCGACGAGCAGACTGAGGCGCTGCAACCAGGGTGGAAGCAGCAGGTTTCCTCTGGCGCATGATGTGTTTGATCGCCTCAGTCTGCTTCTGTGCTGCCGAGAACTGCTGGGCAAATCTCTCGACAGCGTCGCTGAAAAGGCCGGTCTGCGACACGGGAGCATTCAGGAACTGTACCTTCTCCTGCTCCATGTCAGCTAGACACAGCCAGAGATGGCACTCCTGGACCACTAGCATGGACATCGCATGACCCAGAGACTGTTGTAGGATCAGAACGAGTCAGACAAAGTTAAGATTCGATCCGAACATTGAAACATGAGGAGCCGAAATTCCAGAGAGGATCCCAAGGCTGCAACAGGATATTCGTCATAAATCAGATTCCTAGCTCCAGCCCTCTGAAGAAATCAAACCAACAAGCCTCTTTCACAGAACAGCTTGCAACATTAAAACAAAAGGAACACTTATTGATAAGTCCAATGAAGGAAGGAAACTGTCAAATTTGGGTCAAGTAATCAGAACTGATGGTCAAAGAGATGGCCGTCACTTGTAAATCTGTGATCAAAATCACGAGCTAGAGACTTCATTGGGTGGGTCACCCCAGCTCTCCACATAGAAGACAAAGACGGAGACTGAAATTCCTTAAGAAACCTTTTAACCTCTCTAGTCTTCACAGAACATGTCCTTATGTTCACAGAACGGTACAGACACTGCCTTTTCATATATAGATGCACCAAAATCATCTTAAAAGGACTTATGAGACTTATGTTTATGCATAACCCCATATCATGTATGTAACCCACACGATTAACCATCATGTTTTAATCATATATGATGTATGTCTTTTAATAACTAGGGAATAGTTTAAGAGTTAATATTCATGTTTGGTATGTATGAGTTTGAAAAAATCATGCTTTAAATGTTTCTTCCAATCAATTCTTTGTCAAATGTACCATAGTCTTGTTAGGGAAATCATGTCCAAAATTGTACTCTGTAAGAGAGGGAAAATTTGGACCATATGACTGATAAGATAACATGTTAGATTTATGAATGGGGAGGAGAAACATACAACACCACGAGCCAAGATCATTTCTAATTGGTCAAGACGTCCAGATAGGACGGTCTAGAAGCCGAGTTTAAATACTCAAGACACCATCAAACTCGTGCTCTTCCTCTTGGTTCCTCTCGTGCTTCTTCTTCTCTTTTGCCACCGCGTTTTGACGCTGCCCTTTGAGCGTGCTCTGGCCTACGTGCCAGCTGCCAACACAATGAGAAGAAAAACCACCTAGTCTCGTTACATTCTTTTATTCTGTTACTTTAATTTCTTGTCTTTCCGTGAGAGTTTTAAGTTAAGTTTGCCGCAAAATCCAGCTTCGACTGCACCCGCCTCAAACTTCAACCAGACCAACTCCGCATCAAGAGCCAACGCCCAAGACTTTACTACGAAAGACCACTGAACTCAGCCAATCAGCAACCTCTGGAAACCCCTTTCTCCAAAGAAGACAAGGACACAAGGGAATCCCTTAAGGCAACACAAGCAAGTACAACCTCCAGACTTTTGCTGAGTCGGTGCAGCTTAATATAAATTTTAGCCTTATTGAGAAACTCAATGCGAGGGTCAAATGATTGATGGTTCAGGTCTATAGGCAATTGCACATATTGCTGTAAACTTGGGATTTCACATTTTCATTCTGTAAACTCATCCTTTCCTCACTTTCTCCCTTTCTGCAACGTGTGAATGTGTGAATGCGTGTGTTCATGTGTTAGATTAGATTAGTTTACATGTCTTAGGTTTATATAAATAAAGTCTTATTTATATTGAAATGAGAAGTATCTTGTGTTTTGTGCTTACAAGTTAATGTCTTAAACTGCCGATCTTGTTACTGTGCTTATTAATAGTTTTCACTATATTTTGGATTTTAATATCCAGTGCAGAGTTGATGTTATACGGCTCGTTCAGTGACTCGCTGCCGACTCATTGATCAGCCATGAAACAGTGATTCTGTTCAAATTCCCTATAAAATCATAAATGATTTCCTTTGAGCTAAATTGATTTGTTTCCCTTATATATTACTTATTTACAAAATTTTTACACTGTGCAGTCACCTTCGTCGCTCGAAGTTCATGTAGAACCGCCAGGTCGTGGCCACCCTCGTGCAGGTCTTTCAGGGCTTTGGCCTGGTGGACTTGCAGTAACGCCACAGCGTGGAGGGCAGAAGCCGCCTCCCCACAAGCTCTGTAAACACTGCCAATTAGGCCTTATAGAAATACTTACAGGCCCGTGAGGGGAGACACGGGTCACCCCGCAGAGTGGTAGAGGCTGTTGGACACAGTTGCATGGCCACAGACCACTCCACCGTGGGGATGCCCACGTACCCCAAGCAGCCCCACCATCGAGGCTGGTGAGGGCGGAGGAGCCACAAGATTTGTTTTGGGCAGTGAAAGGTGCCCTCCACGATCTAGTGAGCTCCTCATGCACCTCCGGGAAGAATGGCACCGGAGGGGAGCATTGAGAACCAGCGCGACCCCCACCGAGAAACCATTCATCCAGCCTCGAAGGATCGGGACACGGTGGAGGATTCCACATGAGCCCGACACTCTCGGTGGCCCGGGAAAGCATAGCCGTCATCTCTGGGTCTGGCTCAGACAACGCTACCACACCCGAAGGGGGCAACGCAGCTGAGTCGTTATCCCCGAAGAGAGGGGGCTCATCCTCCAATGCAGCGATCGACATCTGGTCGTCAGAGGGGGCACCAAAGGAAACGAGTGGTGCCCTCTGTCCTGCAGAGGGCCCAGCCCACTTCAATGGCCGCTCTACCGGCTGCGGAGTGCTTGAGGGTTGAGGAACTCCACTTGGGGAAGCCCTCACCATGATCCTCAAATCACCTCTGACTCCAACAGACGCAGCGCTGCCCCGGGTCCCGTGACGAATGCTGGATCGTGGCAGAGGCAGAGGGACTCTGCCATGTTTGACATAGCGGAGTCTTTTATGCAACACCGAGATGGTCATGTCCCCACAAGGAGAACATGAACTATCCACGAAAACTTCCTCAGCGTGATGAATGCCCAGACACGTGAGGCAGTGATCGTGACCGTCCTGAGGTGCCAGGAAACGACCACACCCAGAAACGCACGGGTGATAAGACTTAAAAAGACGCGATCACCTGTGTTGTTCTTTTAGAGAAATGCTCTTTTAGAGAAATTGTTCTTTTAGTGCTGAAGCATGCAGGGGAGCTGGCCACCGCACACTCCTGATGTGGCTGTCTGCACGAAGACGATCTTTTTTTTCCCTCCCGTGAGACCGCGACCACCGCTGCTGCGCCGTAACGCCCGCACTCGTTCAGCAATCACTCGAGGTACAGGAGAGCAGTAGTGATGCACCACCGCTCGGCTCCGAAGCGAAAAGATGAATTAATGCGGTGCACCTGCTTCCTCTTATACCCGCGCTACGGGATGTGGCAGCCAGATGCGAAATATCGCATGCCAATGTCCATTGGCTTCTTTAGTTACACTCGAAGTGGATTGGTCTCTCTGGCGAGATCCCATTCGTCAGTCACCAACGTGACTCGTAGTGACCGACGAATGGGGAAACATAGTCATGAAAGACTACTCATTTGGCCTTTAATTTAATTTATATTATCTGCAAGCATCTTTTTTTTTTTTTTTTTTTTTATTAAGTACACAAAAAATACATGCATACATACATACATTCATACATACATTTTATCTATACTGGGGAAGTCGTGGCCTAATGGGGGAAGTCGTGGCCTAATGGTTAGAGAGTTGGGCTTGTAACCTGAAGGTTGCCGGTTCGATTCTCACACCGGCAGGAATTGAAGGTGGGGATTGTGAATGAACAGCACTCTCTCTGCCTTCGATACCATGACTGAGGTGCCCTTGAGCAAGGCACCGAACCCCCAATTGCTCCCCGGGCGCTGGAGCAATGGCTGCCCACTGCTCCGGGTGTGTGTTCACGGTGTGTGTGTGTGCGCGTGTTTGTTCACTATTCACTGCTGTGTGTGTGCACTTGGATGGGTTAAATGCAGAGCACCAATTTCGAGTATGGGTCACCATACTTGACAATACGTCACGACTTTCACTTTTCACTTTCACTTTATTTGATATTACATTTAAAGTTAATATTTTAAAAGTACTAAATTGCAATGTCATTATAAATGTCTAATTACAAACATATTTAAATACAGTGTTGTGAAAAATTGTTTGCCCCCTTCCTGATTTTTTATTTTTTTGCATGTTTGTCACACATTAATGTTTCAGATCATCAAACAAATTTAAATATTAATCAAATATAACACAAGTAGACACAACATGCAGTTTTTAAATGAAGTTTTTTATTATGAAGGGAAAACAAAATTCAAACCCACATGGGAAAACAAACCCCTGTGTGAAAAAGTGCTTGCCCCCTAAACCTAATAACTGGTTGGACCACCCTTAGCAGCAACAACTGCAATCAAGCGTTTGCGATAACTTGCAATGAATCTGTTACAGCGCTGTGGAGGAATTTTGGCCCACTCATCTTTGCAGAATTGTTGTAATTCAGCCACATTGGAGGGTTTTCGAGCATGAACCGCCTTTTTAAGGTCATGCCACAGCATCTCAATAGGATTCAGGTCAGGACTAGGCCACTCCAAAGTCTTCATTTTGTTTTTCTTCAGCCATTCAGAGATGGCCTTGCTGGTGTGTTTTGGATCATTGTCCTGCTGCAGAACCCAAGTTTGCTTCAGCTTGAGGTCACGAACAGATGGCCGGACTTTGTCCTTCAAGATTTTTTGGTAGACAGCAGAATTCATGGTTCCATTTATCACAGCAAGTCTTCCAGGTCCTGAAGCAGCAAAACAGCCCCAGACCATCACACTACCACTACCATATTTTACTGTTGGTATGATGTTCTTTTTCTGAAATGCTGTGTTACTTTTACGCCAGATGTAATGGGACACACACCTTCCAAAAAGTTCAACTTTTGTCTCGTCAGTCCACAGAGTATTTTCCCAAAAGTCTTGGGGATCATCAAGATGTTTTCTGGAAAAACTGAGACGAGCCTTTATGTTCTTTTTGCTCAGCAGCGGTTTTCGTCTTGGAACTCTGCCATGCAGGCCATTTTTGCCCAGTCTCTTTCTTATGGTGGAGTCATGAACACTGACCTTAACTGAGGCAAGTGAGGCCTGCAGTTCTTTGGATGTAATTCTGGGATCTTTTGTGACCTCTTGGATGAGTCGTCGCTGCGCTCTTGGGGTAATTTTGGTCAGCCGGCCACTCCTGGGGAGGTTCACCTCTGTTCCATGTTTTCGCCATTTGTGGATAATGGCTCTCACTGTGGTTCGCTGGAGTCCCAAAGCTTTAGAAATGGCTTTATAACCTTTTCCAGACTGATAGATCTCAATTACTTTCTTTCTCATTTGTTCCTGAATTTCTTTGGATCTCAACATGATGTGTAGCTTTTGAGGATCTTTTGGTCTACTTCACTTTGTCAGGCAGGTCCTATTTAAGAGATTTCTTGATTGCAAACAGGTGTGGGAGTAATCAGGCCTGGGTGTGGCTAGAGAAACTGAACTCAGGTGTGATGAACCACAGTTATGCTTAGGGGGACAAACACTTTTTCACACAGGGCCATGTGGGTTTGGATTTTGTTTTCCCTTCATAAAAAACAAAAACAAAAAAACAACAACAAAAAAAAACCTTCATTTAAAAACTGCATGTTGTGTTTACTTGTGTTATATTTGATTAATATTTAAATTTGTTTGCTGATCTGAAACATTAAAGTGTGACAAACATGCAAAAAAAAAAAAAAAAAATCAGGAAGGGGGCAAACAATTTTTCACACCACTGTATATGGCATACAAGTTTCAATAGAAATGACATTAAAGTATAGTTTAGTTTACCATAAATGCTTGTCAGTACATTTGGTAGTAGACTTTAACATATATAAACAATAGAAGTAATTATGAAATGCACTATAAATATGTACTTAAGACCTACTTATATTGGTCAAGTTTAATGAAATGCTTTGTATATAAATTTAGATTATAACACATTTTCATTTCATTGCAAATTACATAAAATGAAGTGTTGTAAAACACAAAGTATATGCTTATAAGAGCTAACTGAATGCTGAACATATTATTTTCCATATTAAACAGTCTTTATAAAATGCTATTTAATAGCATGCTAAAGTATACTTTTTCACAAGGGTATGCATTTATTCAAAAATACTGTAAAATAATTAAATAATTCATACATGCAGTTACCTATATGCAAGCACATTCATCTTCAATGATTAATACTTACAATCTCTTATATATCTATGTATATCCAAAAATAAAACTTAATTTATTACTATGACATAATCTTTTATTAGCCAGGATCTCAGAGAGAGAGGGGGAGAGAGTGCAGTGTTTATTGAATTATGGTTGTAAACACACAGTTAACAAAATCACAAACCAGAACAAGAACCACATTAATGCCCTGGAAAGATTTATTTATTTATTTTTTTTTTTTCTTTCTTCCTTCAGCAGTATTGGTAATGGTATAATTTTGTTAAATAGCGTTTCACTGTATTCTCACTATTTAATTTTCACAGCGTTTTTTATTTATTTATTTATTTATTTTCTCAGGCCATTTGGAAAGGGCTTTATTTCACAAAGTGTCTCAGATAAAGGCAGCCAAGAAAATAATTGTGTGCAATATGATGTGCATTCACCTCAAAGTGCATTAAAGCAGCATTTGTGTCATTATACTACAATAATTCTCTATTTTCCCAGTCATTCTGTCCTGATTACGAAGAAACACTTTCAGTTTCAAGTGAGTCATTTAAGTGATTTTTACAGTGATACATTTAAACAGCTGACGCCTTTAATCAGGAACCTTCTTAATTCCACAGGCAGCACCTGTTTACGTCAACTTCATTTCCTTCTTTCCTACATATTAGATGACTCGCTCAACCCTGATGTTAATAATACCTAAAATTATGCATATGACTTAGTTCAAAGTTGTTTCTCCTCAACAGATTCTTGATGTACTTTGTGGCTTCCTCCTGGCCTCAGGCTAATGTGTTATGTTCAAATTTAGTGTCTCTATTAATATGATAATGGAATGTTAAGTTTGGCAAGACTTCAAAAGTACTTGTTTGCAGTCTGACCGTGAGCAATACCACTTAGGAGACTAAAAATCAGTTGACTTGGACTCTGAGCGACAGGCCGACATTAAACAATTGATCACTATTGCTTTCAAAATTAAAGGTAGCACTGCTTAACAGATGATGGTGTACACTGATAGAATATCCAGACATTGATTAATGAGATAACCATTTATTACTGGATAGAGGTACTGATCGGGGTGACATGTCTGATCAGATTACTGTATTGCAAGTAAGAAGTAGCTACTCAGCTTAGCTAAGAAAAACTACTCAGTTTACCACAATAGTTTATGTATTACAAAAAGATGATACCACTTTAGATTAGGGAAAATTATACTTAACTTGTTGCTAGTTTCTTATTAGCATGCATATTACTAGCATATTAGCTGTATTCTATAGATATTCATATATTGTATTCTAGATCACTTAACCTACCCCACACCCAAACTTAACAACAACTACAACAACTACCTTATTTACTATCAACAAGCAGCACATAGGAATTTATTGAGGGAAAACTCTTAGTAAGCACTAACAGTGAATATTTGTTCCCTAATCCAAATTGTTACCAAAAAGGTTATATATTGCATTCTATAATGACATATAACATTGCCACATACAGTAAAGTGTAGATCAATTATATTAATACTATTTTTCTTTTTTTTTTTTAGTTTTAGTTTTAATAATTTTAATTTTTATTTAATAATAAATAAATAAACTACATAAATAAATAAATAAATAAATAAATAAATAGGTTCCTATTTTTCAGTTCTTGTTTTATTTTATTTTATTTTATTTTATTTTATTTTATTTTATTTTATTTATGTATTTATTTATTTATTTTATTTATTTTTTTTTGTAAGAAAAGTACGTAAAAAAATTCGAAGTGTTGCCATAAATAATGATAACATCACATGAACACTCACAGGACATGAACGCTCATAACATTATAATATCTTAATATGGATAATATTTTATTTTATATAGGCCTACATATTTTTTTTCTTAAACATTATTAATTCTATATAATAATTTAACCGTGCACTTTTAAAAGCAATGTTCATAAACACTGGGTAATGAACACATACTAAAGCAAAATAGTAATGGTCAAACCAGTTTTCTTTCAGTTTGCACAGTTATGCAGTTCAAATAACAGCAAATGGTAAATATCAAGGTACCATTTATGAACTTTGTTCCTTGGTCTGTAGGTTCATATAATCTCATGGTTCTGTGATATATTCATGTTTGCTCAGATATATTGGATATCCATATGCATTTTAAAATTATATATTTTTTTTGCTATACTGTAGCCAACAGGCAATGCTCTTTACAAGGTGATGCAGGGTTTTGTTTTCCATCAATATTTGGATCTAGACACAACTCTGATTCTCCATATTCAAAGTAAACGCTATATTGTCAGTATGATTTACAGCTGACTAAAGACAAACTTTACCACACAATGAGTGCCATCCCCCTGGGCTTATCGTGTTTCACTGAATGTTTGATCATTGATTCTTTGCTAAACATCACCATGACGTGTGTATAATGCTTGACACGACTCGCCAAAATGATTCATTTTTTCCAGCATGACAACTGACATCTGTAGCTGACACAGTATCTACGCTAGTAGAGTTTGAAGGCTCATATTTGAGAATATTAAATATTTGTGTGTCACGCATACAGGCGTGATGAGACAGTTGCAAATGATCGTGGGTGCAACATCAGATAGTGACATGAATAGTGTGTGATTTGCATTAAATATAAACAAGAGCTTGTGGAGTCACACACGTCATGTTCTGAGCTGTCTTCATTGTTCATAAATAGTAGGATTAACATTTTTTTATTGAATTAATAGCATACTATTCTGATTCATAATCAATTAACCATGTATATATGTAAATATTTGCTGAGAAAATCCCCCAAAGACATTACAGTATTGAAACAGATGAGCACTGGATTTTGGAATAGTTAAGATTACTCTATTTATGAAAGCATTATATGTATATATATAATATTATTATTATTATTATTATTATTATTATTATTATTATTATTATTATTATTATTTATTTTTTTATATATAATTCATTCCTCTGAGGCAAAACTGAATTTTAAGAATCATTTATCCAGTCTTCAGTGTCACCTGATGCTTCATAAATAATTGTAATATGCTGATTTGCTGAAACATTCTTATCAATCAATCAATCAATCAATCAATACATGTATACATACATACATACATACATACACATAATTACTTCCATGGATGCATTCCATTAATAAAAAAAAAAAAAAAAAGTGACAGCAAAAACATTTGATGTTACAAAATATTTGCATTTGTAATAAATGGTGTTCATTTAAATAAAAAAAAAAAACAATAACAACAAAAAAGTGTGTGTGTATATATATATATATATATATATATATATATATATATATATATATATGAATTAAAAGCAGTTATTTGAAATATAATATTACTATTTTTACTGTGTTTTTGATCAAATAAGTGTGCAGCCTTGATGAGCATTAGACACTTATCAAAAGCATATATATTGTTAAAAATAAACCTTTTACTCTACATTCTGATATAGTTCTACTTGCTCTATGGTATTTGAGCTAGTGACAGTTCAAAAGGGACTCTTAGGCTTTCTTACTTTCCAGAAAACATTCAAGGTCCCGTACAACCAAATTGTTTCTGATAGCTCTGAAAAGAACAATTTTCCCCCATTGCAGGCTGAAATGAGAAAAGCAAGCAGCGCGCTCTCTGCACAGACATTGTACGCCTGCATTAGGAGCCGTCCCATGCGTGCATTGTGGGTAAGGTTGAATTAAACAGATCCTGAGAGGACTGGCCTTTGGAAACGGTGAGCCACAGTGCCGTATAACAAGCACAGCTAAAATTCAGAAGGTTTTCAGGGTTGTTTGGCCATATTTGTGTCCGTGGGCTTCACAGGCATACAATATGGTCAGACAGAACATATTGTAAAAGAAGAAAAAGAAAGAGAAAGAGAGAGAGAGAGAGGGAGGGAGGAAGAAGCCAAGACAGATTTGTGGCCATCTGCCCAGCAGGAGCTTGAATGTAATTGTGAGCTCGAGGTATTTAAAGTTACACCTCGCTTGGACGCTCATGCATGATTCAGAGTGTTTGTAGCCAGGATATTTACTTGTGCTTTTGTGTTTGCAAGCTTTAGCTTTTGGTATTTGCCGTACCAACAACACTAACTTCCAAACTGAGAGAAGGGTGCAATAGAAATGTACAAATACAAATATTTATGCAGATGTGATCCAATCTTTGTCTAAAATTTAGTTTCACATTAAAAAAAAAAAAAAAAAAAAAAAAAAAAAACAACAAAAGAAAAAAAAAAACAATCACATTAAATCTTCAAATTAAAGTAGAAACAACATAAAGATGATTTTTTTTTAAATATTTGTAATCTATCGATTTAATATCTATCTATCTATCTATCTATCTATCTATCTATCTATCTATCTATCTATCTATCTATCACCAAAGGCCAGTATCACTGATGCCAGTACTATTACAATAATATTTAAGGTTATTTTTTAATTTTTTTTTTTTTTTCTCCCCTAATATTTAACCATTGACTATAACCATTCAACATTAGGGCTAGGGTTAGAAATTTAATTCTAATTTAAGTGAATTTAAAACAATCTTCACATAATCCCATTATAATAAATGTCATATTTAGCTTCCTGTGCCCTTCAGCAAGTAGGAAGTATACATAAATTGAATAAAGTTATCTAACACTAAATTCTAAATTAAAATTAGATGAATTCTTAAAGCTAAAACAGTTATTGTTTTCCTCTTTTTTCATTTGTTCTTTGATTAACAGACATCACAGCAGCTGGGTTATTAGGTTGTTTTGGCTGCTATTACTTTAAGAGCTGCCGCTGCTGATCATGATGCGGATCGTAGTTTAATTAGCACTTCAGGGAAGTTGGAGTGCATGTCTGAAAAGTCTCCCATTTGATGTGGACGTAAAGACGTTTTGCATCCAAATAAACACAATTCTTGTCAAGAAAAAAGAGAGAGAGAAGCAGCAGTTATGGGGTGGCCTACTAGCTCTGCCCCTACGTTAACTACATTAAATATTTTTAACCTGTTAAACTGAAAAAAAAAAAAAATAATAATAATAATAATTGCCCGTGTTAACGCTATAATTTTGACAGTACTACTAAAATTATATTTAAAAACACATAATTGTTTTTATTGTATATTTATGGAGGAAAAAAAGGGGGTTTAAATAAAATTATATTAACATGCTTGTACACTGTAAATAAATTAATTATAATATATATATATATATATATATATATATATATATTTTTTTTTTTTTTTTTTTTCAACTGCTTACACACATTTTCAAAACTTTGCCTCTTTTTGCACACACAAAATGCAAAATGCTTCACATCTCTTGCAAAATGAAGCACTGCATTCAAAATATAACAAACACATCTCAAAAGCAAGCATTTTCAAACAACTTTGTCATAATATTAATTCCTGTTAGATTTTTTTTGTGTTACATAGAGAATTGTGTGTTGTGTTTTGCAAAAAAGTGTTTTATGAAATTGAAAACTGAGTCAAAGGCCGTGAATTAGTTTATGGTTTTGCAGATTTGGTGTGTGGTTCTAGTGTTTGAGCATCTCAATTAAAATTACACTAAAATCACTGAAATTTTTAATTTTGTTTTATATGATGCCTATATTCGGGTTACATCAACACATTTTAGTAATTTTAGTAAAAGTGTTAAATAATAAAATAAAATAAAATGTACTAACCAACTTCTTTGTGTCTACTAAAATGAAATTCACTAATTATTAAAGGCACACTATTTAAATTCAGGCGATGGATTCCTGTTTCCACAAGGAAATGATTCCCAAATGTGTGCTGATCATAGTAATGTGGAAATGTAACTGTTCTTTCATGTGCAGAGTGAAATATAACTTGAGAAAGATTATAGCTGAGTACAAACTTGCCGGTCTGCCTTAAGTTTCTCAGTCAAAGTTTGAAAACATTTATTTCGCTGAAGCCACTGAGCTAAAAAATGGATTAAATCTATGCTCCACTGCATAAACTTAATATCTTAGACCTAACTGCACTGGGATTCTCATCACACACTACATTTTATATTGTTTGAAAATATTTAAATAACGTCTCGGTTACGTATGTAACCCTCGTTCCCTGAAGGAGGGAACGGAGACGTCACGTCGGATGACCGACGAAATTGGGATCTCGCCAGAGAGACCAATCCACTTCGAGTGTAACTAAACGAGCCAATGGACATTGGCATGCGATTATTGCATCCAGCTGCCGCTGATCACAGCGTGAGCATAAGAGGCAGCTGATGCACCGCATCAATTATGTTTTCGCTGAGGAGCCGAGCCGGCGACCCGGCAGCTCAGCGGTGGTACAGCGACTGTGGCGACGGGACGTGACGTCTCCGTTCCCTCCTTCAGGGAACGAGGGTTACATACGTAACCGAGACGTTCCCCTTTCAGTCGGTCACTCCGAGTCACGTCGGATGACCGACGAAATTGGGATCCCTACGAAAGCGCCACAGGAGCTGCCCCTTCCAGTGCCCTGTGTAGGGCTCCTGACCCTTCCTATAAGGCAGACGATAGGACCGGGCTCTACACAGAGGAGGTCAACTACTGGTGTTCCTTGAGCAACCCAAACAGTAGGACTAGGATAACACTGGGAAGCGTGCCCTTCCACTTGGAAGAGGCACACTGCGGAGTCACCTCCTCCCAAAGGGGGTTTAAGTGACATTCAAACATGTGAAGTAACCCAGAGGGCCCTTTTGCACATGGAAGTCTCTGAGATGGCTCAGGCTGCATCTTTAGAGATGGCAGAACGTGGTCCGCCAGGGGAAACACGGCTCCAATAAGAATACCGTGGAATACACATATGGGATCCCGACAGGGTCTCTCATATGGGCACTAGCCTCGCACCAGATTTCAAGAATTCATTGGCTGAAGGCCTGGCGCCGGACGCTCCGCCGTGTCCGGACGCCGGAGTGCTGGAGGACTCAACAGGGTTTGCCTGGTTAAGGAACTCTCTGGAGAATTTAGGCGTAAGGACGCCGCAAGCCGACTCTGAGCCGGCCCTCTCAGTGCCACTACCCGTTTGAGGTGAGAACACAGGAGGAAACCGGTTCGACACGTAGGCTATAAAACCTAGCGAACGTGTTGGGAGTCGCCCAACCCGCAGCTCTACAGATGTCTGCTAGCGAGGCACCACGAGCCAGCGCCCAGGACGATGCGACACCCCTAGTGGAGTGAGCACGCAACCTGAGCGGGCAGGGCACACCTTGTGCTTCATAGGCCAAGGTGATGGCATCCACTATCCAGTGGGCCATCCTCTGCTTGGAGACAGCCTTCCCCTTCTGCTGTCCTCCGTAACAGACAAAGAGCTGTTCTGAGGTCCTGAAGCTCTGAGTTCTATCCACGTACTGACGCAGTGCGCGTACAGGACAGAGCAAAGCTAGGGCTGGGTCTGCCTCCTCCAGGGGCAGCGCTTGCAGGCTCACTACCTGGTCCCTGAAGGGCGTGGTAGGAACCTTGGGCACATAGCCGGGCCGGGGCCTCAGTGTTGCACTGGAGTCAGCCGGCCCAAACTCAAGGCACGACTCGTCGACCGAAAATGCCTGCAGGTCTCCCACCCTCTTGATTGAGGCCAATGCAGTCAGGAGTAGGGTTTTCATAGAAAGAAACTTCAACTCGACTGACTGCAATGGCTCAAAGGGGGCAGTTTGTAGGGCTCTTAGCACCAAAGCCAAATCCCAAGAGGGAAGGGAGGGAGGCCTCGGAGGATTTAACCTCCTGGCCCCCCTAAGAAACCTGACGACCAGATCGTGCTTCCCCACCGACCTCCCCTCTATGGGGTCGTGGTGGGCAGAAATAGCAGCAACATATACTTTAAGGGTGGAGGGGGACAGCCTACGCTCCAACCCCTGTTGCAAAAAGGAAAGCACGGCTCTGATCGAACATCTCCGGGGGTCCTCCTGGTAAGAGGAACACCATTCGACGAACAGGTTCCACTTCAGCGCATAGGCCCGTCCTGTGGACGGTGCTCGTGCTGAAGCGATAGTGAGCGCTACCTCCTGGGGCAGGTCACCTAGAACCTCCGCGTCCCGTCCAGGGACCACACATGAAGTTTCCACAAGTCTGGACGCGGGTGCCAGAGGGTGCCCCGTCTCTGAGAAAGCAGATCCTTCCTCAGAGGAATCGGCCAGGGAGGGGCTGTCGCGAGGAGCATGAGTTCCGGGAACCAGGTCCTGTTGGGCCAATATGGAGCCACTAACAGGACCTGCTCCTCGTCCTCCCTGATCTTGCACAATGTCTGTGCTAGCAGGCTCACTGGGGGAAACGCATACTTGCGCAAGCCCTGGGGCCAGCTGTGTGCCAGTGCATCCGTGCCGAGCGTTGCCTCGGACAGGGAGTAGAACCACTGGCAGTGGGTGGTTTCTGGAGATGCAAACAGGTCTACCTGAGCAACTCCGAACCGACTCCAAATCAGCTGGACCGCCTGGGGATGGAGTCTCCACTCCCCAGGAAGTGCCGCTCGAGACAGCTCGTCGGCCACCTGATTGAACACTCCTGGGATGTGGATGGCACGAAGGGACCTCAGATGCTTCTGACTCCAGAGGAGGAGGTGGCGGGCGAGTTGCGACATGCGACGGGAGCGCAAACTGCCTTGCCGGTTGATATAGGCAACGGTCGCAGTGTTGTCCGTACGGACCAGAATGTCCCTGCCCCGAAGGCGCCCTCTGAGGCGGCACAGGGCAAGGCGTACTGCCAGCAACTCGAGGCAATTGATATGCCAACGCAGAAGGGGGCCCGTCCAAACCCCATGATACTGCGTGCCCGTTGTACGTGGCACCCCAGCCGGTGGCCGAGGCATCCGTGAATACCACAGCATGCCTGGATACCTGCTCCAGGGGCACTCCTGCCCGAAGGAACGAAGGATCTGACCACGGGCTGAAGGTCTTGCGGCAGGCCGGTGTAATCTGAACCCGGTGAGTACCGCGTTTCCACGCCCACCTCGGGATTCGGCCATGGAGCCAGTGCTGAAGCGGTCTCATATGGAGCAGACCGAGCGGAACTATGGCCGCAGCTGCAGCCATATGCCCCAGGAGCCTCTGAAAGAGTTTCAGTGGGACCGCTGTCCTGCCTGATAAAGTCTTGAGGCAGTTCAGCACCAACTGAGCACGTTCCTGGGTGAGGCGTGCTGTCTGGTTGACCGAATCCAACTCCATGCCGAGAAAAGAGATCCTCTGCGTTGGCACGAGTTTGCTCTTTTCCCAATTGACCCGAAGGCCCAACTGGCTGAGGTGCCTGAGCACCAGGTCCCTGTGTGCGCACAACAGCTCTCGAGACTGTGCAAGTATGAGCCAGTCGTAGAGGTAGTTGAGAATGCGCACACCCCGTTCTCTCAGGGGAACAAGGGGCCGCCTCTGCGACTTTGGTGAAGACACGAGGCGAAAAGGGACAGCCCGAAGGGCAGGACCTTGTACTGATATGCCCGACCGTCGAACGCGAATAGCAGGAATGGCCTGTGTCGCGGGAGAATCGAAACATGAAAGTACGCGTCCTTCAGGTCGATTGCTGCAAACCAATCTAGGGGACGGACGCATCCAAAAATGCGTTTCTGCGTCAACATCTTGAACGGCATCTTGTGAAGTGCACGGTTCAAAACTCGCAGATCCAAGATCGGTCGTAACCCACCGCTTTTCTTGGGCACAATGAAGTAAGGGCTGTAAAACCCCGACCTCATATCGGCTGGAGGGACCGGCTCTATTGCATCCTTCGCCAGTAGGACTGCAATCTCCGCGAGCAAGACAGGGGCATCGACGGCTTTGACTGAAGTGAACCGGATGCCCCTGAACTTGGGGGGACGCCGGGCGAACTGAATCGCATAGCCGAGTCTGATGGTCCGCAGGAGCCACCGGGACGGGCTGGGGAGCGCTAACCAGGCTCTGAGAGACCGCACCAGTGGGGCCAACGGGCCCACCGACATGCCCGCGGTGGGGCAGCAAGGTGGAACACAGGGACCGGCCCCAGGGCCTGTGACGGCCTGGCCTGTGACGGCAGGGGGCGGGGTCTGGGTGTGTAGTGTAGCACTCACCTGATTTCTCCTCGCGTGGGAGGAGACACAGGAACCCGGCTTGAGGCTTGTGACAGCCCTGCGTTTGACGACTTGAAGCGGGGACTGGAGTGCTACTGCCCTTACCTGGTTCCACGAATGGGCAGGAGGGGTGCTCTTGGGCAACCACCCGCTGCCTGCTGGCGAGAGAGGAGGAGGGAAGCGATCCTGTGATGCACGGATCACCACTCTCCTCCTCTTGAGACCCGGAGATTGAGGAGACCGCTCTTTACTGATGTTTTGGGTACCGCTGGCTGCTGGGCCAGCGGCGGAACAAAATGAACAAAAGATACTCCACCCGGCCCTCCTCCGGGGGAGGGAGTGGTGCAGTCACCATCTCCCGATGAGCAGTCTCCTCCATCTCTGGGTCGACCGTCCCAGGGCCTCTTGCACTTGCGCTTGCCGCCAGGTTTGGCGGGGGCCTGGACGGGCTGGGCGTCCTGCCTGCGACCGGCTCCACGACGCTGCCTGGTGAAAGGCTGCTGCGGCTGCGCGGGAGTGGGGGCGGCCGCAGGGGGGCGCCCACGGCGACGAGCAGGCTGAGTGGCTGCAGCCGGAGTGAAAGCAGCAGGTTTCCTCCGGCGCATGATGTGTTTGCCTCAGTCTGCTTCTGGGCTGCCGAGAACTGCTGGGCAAAGCTCTCGACAGCGTCGCCGAAAGGGCCGGTCTGTGACATGGGAGCATTCAGGAACTGTACCTTCTCCTGCTCCTTCATGTCAGCGAGACACAGCCAGAGATGGCGCTCCTGGACATCGCACGACCCAGAGACTGTGCGGTCACCTTCGTCGCTCGTAGCGCGAGGTCCGTCGCAGCACGCAGCTCATGTAGAACCGCCAGGTCGTGACCACCCTCGTGCAGGTCTTTCAGTGCTTTGGCCTGGTGGACCTGCAGCAACGCCATAGCGTGGAGGGCGGAAGCCGCCTCCCCACAGGCTCTATAAGCACTGCCAGTTAGACCTGACGAATACTTAGAGGCCTGTGAGGGGAGACACGGATCACCCCGCAGGGTGGAAGCGGCTGTTGGACACAGTTGCATGGCCACAGACCGTTCCACCGAGGGGATGCCCGCATACCCCAAAGCGGCTCCACCATCGAGGGTGGTGAGAGCGGAAGAACTACAAGATGTGTTTCGGGCAGTGAAAGGTGCCCTCCACGATCTTGTCAGCTCCTCATGCACTTCCGGAAAGAATGGCACCGGAGGGGGGCGCTGAGAACCAGCGCCACCCCCACCGAGGAACCACTCGCCCAGCCTCGAAGGATCGGGACACGGTGGCTTTTTAGGATTCCACACGAGCCCGACATTCTCGGCGGCCCGGGAAAGCATAGCCGTCATCTCTGGGTCTGGCACGGACAACGCTACCACACCCGAAGGGGGCAACGCAGCCGGGTCGTCATCCCCGGAGAGAGAGGGCCCGCCCTCCGATGCAGTGATCGACATCTGGTCGTCAGAGGGGGCACCGAAGGAAACGCGTGGCCAGCGCGCTCCTTCGGCAGCTCCACCGGCTGCGGAGTGCTTGAGGGGTGAGGAGCTCCACTTGGGGAAGCCCTCACCGTAATCCTCAAATCACCTCTGACTCCACCGGATCCAGTGTGCACGCCGGATCACGGCAGGCAGAGGGACTCTGCCATGTTTGACATAGCAGAGTCGCACTCCGAGATGGTCATATCCCCGTAAGAAGAACATGAACCATCCACGAAAGCCACCTCAGCGTGCTGAATGCCCAGACACGTGAGGAAGCGATCGTGACCGTCCTGAGGCGCCAGGAAACGACCACACCCAGAAACGCACGGGTGAAAAGACATCTTTAAAAAGACGCGATCACCCGTGTTGCTCTTTTAGAGAAATTGCTCTTTCAGAGAAATGCTCTTTTAGTGCTGAAGCACGCAGGGGAGCTGGCCACCGCACACTCCTAGTGTGGCTGTCAGCAGGAAGACGATCTTTCTCTCCCGGACACCGTGACCACCGCTGCCGCGCCGTAACGCCCGCACTCGCTCGCAGAACACTCTCTTGGAAGGGAGAGCAGTAGCTTTAACCACTACCGCTCGGCTCCGAAGCGAAAGGATAATTGATGCGGTGCATCAGCTGCCTCTTATGCTCACGCTGTGATCAGCGGCAGCTGGATGCAATAATCGCATGCCAATGTCCATTGGCTCGTTTAGTTACACTCGAAGTGGATTGGTCTCTCTGGCGAGATCCCAATTTCGTCGGTCATCCGACGTGACTCGGAGTGACCGACTGAAAGGGGAACCATGGTTACACCCATGTATTGGCTCAGTTGTCATCTGTTTTAAGAGAAGAGGCTCCCAAAGAAGAAATCACTAGATAAGTCAAATGTACTGCTTGAGGCAAGGCATTAACTCAAGTGCAGTATTTTTGTGTAAAAATGTGTGTCAATTTGTGTCAATTTTCAAATAAATACCACAATACTTTTACAAAGATTTTGTTGTTTGACAGATAGTTTTATATGCATTTTTATTAAAGTCATTTAACTCAATGATTTGCAGTGTTCCCAGTTTGTGATACACTATACATATTGATGCTTATGTAATCAAAAGCAATGTCGTATTGTAGCATCCCAGTAAATAAATAGTAAACAGTTCTCATTAACTGATCACAATGCAAAGAATTATGGGAATGTGCTGTTTTGCAGAACTGAATGCATTCATTGGGCTGTTGCTGTGAGGTTAAACTTGAGCTTGTTCTGTGTTTGGCTCATATATATATAAGCTCAATTCTGACATTGCAATATGTTTCTCAATTTGTCAATGTGGTTGCAAAGAAAACTGTACAATTTAGGCTTTGAAGTGTGAATTGCTTGTGGAGCTGGGGCAAATTCATGAGTTCATGAACTTCAAGTTTAAACAGAGCGGTGTTCTAACAGAATTCTAAACAAGACAACACATGCGATCTTAACAGCAGTATGCAGTAAAAGGTTGGCTTAAGCAGATGTAACCTTATGGCAGGTCATAATTACACGCCACCCCTGCTCCTATCACAGCTGATGCTGATAACATTAATACTGTTTGCCAATTACCCGTTCCACTCCTTGAGCACTGGCACATTGTGCCACGGTGAATGGCCCTATTAGTCATGTGAAGGTTTCTGCCGACTCGTCTGAAGGCTTCAACAGTCCATACAGTCACAAGTCCAGAAAATATATTAGCTCCAGCATCAATTTATTGATTTGAGGGGGATTTACCTCCCCTAATTTAACTGTCAAGGTGATAGAATTATTGTTAAATGTAAAAAAACATCTTATATTGAGGGAGAGCCAATATGCTGCACCGGTCGTTTGAGCTTCATGTCAATCTTTAGTGGAATTGGGGGTGTTTGAAATGAAAAAAGCGCCTCCATATTGAAGAAGCAATATCATGAGCTCGTGCTCAAGATGGAAATCAGTGACTTTTTTCCACAGAATTCAATTCCTGGGTGTCTTTATACATGTACCTCAGAGTCATGCATGATCCTTTGAAAGCCAGACCTGTTTTGACAACACATTAATGTAGGCTGTTTTAGTAACACACACACACACATACATACACAAAAATTGGTTTGGCATGAGATACACGGGCCAAATGAGAATGAAGACTGTTCCCACTCCAGGCAGTTCAATATCACCCTTCTATTTTGTCTCAAGCACACACACACACACACACACACACACACACAATGTCACACAATGTATGTGAGAGATGTGGCAAACATTAGTGCTGAGGAAGGCACAATTTTACTGCTGGCTGTCCCGTTCAGTTCAAGAGTGCATGCTGTGAAAAGCCTGGGTGATCTGGCCCAAGTTCATTGATTTTCATGAAAAGGGTCCATAATTCATGAGATGGGCCATGGAGGTACACCATCAGTACTAGGAGTGTAACCGGTGCTTTCAACAGCAGTGAGTTCTCTCACATTTATTAATATTGTCGGAGCAATTTGTGTTCCTAAGCATTTGGTTTGCCTAATACATTACCGCTACAGCCCAGGTCAGCTTGTTTTTGTAACCAGTTTTAGGAGGATAGCATTCCTGTTAGTACATACTAAAGAACATTTTGTGCCACTTTAGTTGACAGGCATTATGGAGGGAGTCTGAGGATACTGAGTGAGGGGATAATGGGGGAGAGAGCTGTATCTCATTCATCTTAAAGGCAGTTGGTCTACTGGAGCAGAACCCTGTGGAAGTACTCTATTTGAAATCTGCCATCTTTGCTCATGGACACACAGTTTTGCAGCCAGGATGTTTGAAACTGATCACCTCAACCTAATGTCATGTTAAGTCAAGCTTATATAGCACTTCATAGAATACAGATTGTTTCGAAGAAGCTTCACATTAATTAGCAGGAAAATAACATTGTTAATGTTGAAACAAATTTAATTTTAGGTGTGAAGCTGCTTGACAAAAGGCAACAGTGCCATTATTCAGCTCAAAACAGTTCAATGTTGATTTAATTCAGTTCAGTTCAATAACAGTGTTGATGTTGGGAAGTTAATCTGGTAGTATTACTAAATATAAATTTTCTTTTAAACCCCATGCAATTTTCATGTGACTAATAACCCTTTCAATGAATTTAATGCATTTACCAATTGCATTATGTTTTAGCAGCATGCAATTAATAGAGTTTGAATAACAACAAAGACAAATTACCTTATTTAACTTTTGAATGACCATTTACCATTGTAGGTAAAAAATAACTACATAAAAATAACTGCATGTGGAAAATTCTAGCTTTGTTGCTTTTGTACTTTTTGTAATATAATACAATAACTGACACTGTTTTGTTTGATTATTATTATTATTATTATTATTATTATTATTATTATTATTATTATTATTATTATTATTATTATATTATTATTATTATTATTTACTTTTTAGCAATAGTGGAAAATACTTTAAGCCACTGGTTCCATTTATTTTATTTTATTTTATCACTTGTTGCTATCACTATTACTCTTGTGATTTGCTATCCTGTTATCTGCATTTTTGTGTTTTACATAACAAAGTGACATTCACACCAGATTTTTCGTTCTATACATATCACTCCGTCATCTAAATATGTATTTCTCCAGGGCATTTTCCACCTGACTATCTTTAATATACTATACATGTGTTGAGTGAACCAGCTTCATGGATCTCAGTCAGAGGGACAAGGTGAGAAAAGAATATTTACATCTTAAAAAAAAAGGGGGTAAGGCCACGAGAATGCTTTATGTTGTTATCACAGCCTGGGCAAAAAATATGCTCATGCTGTAGGAAGCATTACTGTCATTCTTGCAATGTACTGTAGCACACTGTACAATCCCGTATTATTAACCACAGGAACAGAAACTTCTGAGAATCTGACACTGAAATCACAGTGATCCAAGTTCATAAAGACTTTTCATCTATTTCTCAGAAAATAGTATTATCACATAGTTTCATAGTACTTCACCTTGTACTTCAGAATATACTCTACTGTTATGCTACTTTATGATGGTTTGTGCCCTTTTCGAAGCTTTGATAGCCTCAGTTCCCATTCATCTAACAGGCACAAAAAGAGCCAACAGTAAAACTCAAAATGTCCTACTTTGTGATCCAAAAAAGAAAATGAACAACATGGGGGTGAGAAAACACATATTTGTGGGTGAAGTTCATCTATATATGTCATTTCATTAAAACTTCTTTGTATTATGTCTTTGAAATATAGTTGAAGTGTACTACTGAATGTACTGACAATCATTTATAGTAAACTAAACCAGTGGTTCCCAAAGTAGGGGTCGCGAGATGATTTCCAGAAATCAAATAAACCTTTTAAACTATTAGAAATAGCATATTTTATCCATAACTAACAAAAGATAAAAAATAGTAGTTAATAGCTACATTTAAAAGAAAACATGCAAAAAAAATAAATAAAAAGCCATCAGCCTTTTGATTTTCTTTCCGTTCGATCGCGACCCCTGAGGTGATTACGACAGATTAACGACACAGCAATAGCATCAGTTGCAGCAAATCAATTTGCAGCACCATGTTAAACATTCCGACATGTGCACGTAGGTATTTTTTTTTTTTCGCTTTAGGCTTATGAGATTATTTCTGTTTAAATGAAACGTTGGATAATATCGACTAAAGACAACACAGGGAGGCCAGAAGAGAGGCCAGCAGAGGAAAGCGGAGAAGCATCACTGTCAGAAAGGCCATCAACCTCAGGTACAGAAAGAGACCGGCGTGTGCATAAAGAGGACATCCATAAGCAATCGGATCAGCCTTACTCTAAGTGTCGAAAATATAGAGAGGAATTTATCCAGTATGGATTCACATGCATCATCATCAACGAAGTACAACATCCCCAATGTGTAGTGTGCACTGAGGTGCTTGCACATGAAAGCCTAAAGCCTGTAAAAATGCTACGACACTTGAAAACCAAGCACCCCTCTCTTGCTGCTAAACCAGTAGATTTTTTCCAGGCGAAAGGAGTGAGAGTTACAAGGCCAAAAGAAAGTCCTAACTAAACAAACAACAATCCCCGCCAAAGCTCAACAGACATCATATGAGGTGGCATATTTAATTACACAGGCAAAAAATCCTCACACGATTGGGGAAACCCTCATTAAACCTGCTGCTATAGCTATAAGTCGGGCTATGCATTGGGATAAACTGGCCCGTGAGCTAGAATCATTGCCGTTGTCTAACGGGACTGTTGCCCGGCGCATCTCCGACATGGCCCATGACATAAAGTGTCAGCTGCTGGACAGAGCGAAGAAAGGGAAATACGCTTTACAGTTAGATGAATCCACAGATCTATCAAACTCTGCCCAGCTGCTTGTATTCGTCAGATACAGTTTTGATGGAAAACTTAATGAGGACATTCTGTTTTGCACCACGCTGAAGGAAACGTGCACAGGCGAGGACATTTTCACAAAACTTGACAACAAACTAAAAGAAGATGGACTGTCTTGGAGCGAGTGCATAGGTGTGTGTACAGATGGTGCTGGAGCAATGCTGGAGAAAAAGAAAAGGTCTTAAAGCAAGAGTCTTACAAGTGGCGCCTCACGTAAAATTCATGCATTGTATTATACACAGAGAAGCTCTTGCGAGCAAAACACTTGACCCAGAACTTAAACGTGTTCTTGAGACTTCGATAAAAATGGTCAACTACAAAAAGTGCGTCCACTCAATATCAGACTGTTTGCAACTCTCTGTAACGAACTGGGATCGGAGCATGAGTGCTTGCTGTTCCATACAGAAGTCAGGTGGCTTTCTCGAGGGAATGTGCTCAGCCGCCTGTTTGAGCTGCGGGACGAAGTGTGCTTATTTCTGATGGAGCATGAGTCCCAGCTCGCTGGCCACCTCACTGATCCTGACTGGTTAACAAGGCTAGCGTATTTGGCATGCATATTTGAAAAACTGAATGGACTTAATATGTCATTGCAAGGTGAAAACACAAGCATCATGTCGCTGAACGATAAAATCCACGCATTCAAGAGAAAACTTGAGCACTGGACTGAGCGAGTTGAAATGGGTAGGATTGATATGTTTTCTGAGCTGGACGAATTCATGGAGGAAAATGAACATAGTTAACATAGTGAAGAGGTCTATCACTACCCACCTTCAAACCCTCCTGGAACACTTTAACAGGTATTTCCCAGAGGAAACAGCTCCAGAACAATCTGACTGTATAAGATCAAATCATCTGACATCCGACCTGGAGGACGCATTGGTTGAACTGTCAAGGAGTTTTGGATTTCAGTCAAGAGGGTATACCCACAGCTATTCAAGGCCGCTATGGATGTACTGATGCTGTTTTGCACTACCTACTTGTGCAAAAAGACTTTTTCGGCACTCACGTACATTAAAAATAAATACAGGTCGTGACTGAACGCGGAGGATGATCTCCGAGTCGCGGTCTCCAAAATTAAACCAAGAATGGACTTGCTGTGCTCCAAGCATTGTGCCTACCCATCTCATTAGGTGAGGTTAATGTTGAAATTACTTATTTAATTAGTATTTAATTAGTAATTAGTAAATTACTATAAAAAAAATTATATGGTTGGTAGACTGTTCGTTTGTGTTGTCATTATGCTCGTATTTGGATAGGCCTATTGGTGTGTGTGTGTGTGTGTGTGTGTGTGTGTGTGTGTGTGTGTGTGTGTGTGTTGCACGCAACGTTTGTATATTTTAACCACCTCCGAGAATAGTGGGGGTCACTAGTTACTGGCACCGTCATTTTGGGGGTCGTGGGCTGAAAAGTTTGGGAACCCCTGAACAAAACCATACTTTCATGTAATTTTATTAGAACTCGTTTTTTATGTATTTAAATATATTTGTAATTACACATTTACAATGAAGTTAAAATTTACATTAACTTGTAAATGTAATATTAAATAACACATGTACTTTAGTCAACACATACAATTGAATACATTTTTAAAGCAAGACAAAATAATATTAAATATAATGATTTTAAATGTACTTCAAAGCAAAATAATTTGGCATTATTACAAAGTGCATGTTTTGAAGTCTATTCTCTTTAACTACATTTAAGTTTTTCTAAGAATTGATGTTCACTTTCAATACAATTAAACATACTTCTTTTTTCACAAGAGAATGCTTTAATGTTTTGTATGTTTATGATGTGCGTGATTTTGGTTTCAGCGACCGACTGATTCCCTATAGTCTTGGTGCTTTTTGTGGCTAGTTAATAAAGGAAGAAAACAAATAAAGTTTAAAACTGGATGTGGATCTTAGCAACGGAAATAGTATGTTTGTGGTATCTAGAGTGCATGGAATATGCCATAAATATACTTCTCCTCCTGTAATTCAAGAACCATCACTTCACCCAAAGCATGACCTAAAAAAATAAATGAATAAATAAATAAATAAAAAATCTCCAATTTATGGGCAGATAAATTGAACAAAACACAGACTTCACTTTAAACAGATGGGAGGACAATGGACATTGATTGCCAATAATTGAAGGACGACATGTTGAGTTGTTCTAGTCTGTGAAGGGCAGATGGTATCGTGCTTCCTGTCATGGTTTAACACAACAGCAGTGCCGAATGCAGTGTGCGTCTGCAGTGTGAGAGGATATATATATATATATATATATATATATATATATATATATATATATATATATATATATATATATAAAATTTGGGGGTATTTTTATGATAAGGTGTTCATGAATCCCAAGGATTGTTTGTTTGTGGTGGTAACCCCCAGGTGCTTTGAAAATCTGAGCATTTATACATACAAATACAAACAATGATGTGCTCCTGACTTTTTTTTTTTCATTTGGGTCACGTAAAACAAGCTGGGAGGATTCACTTCTCGTTTCCCAAGCGAGAACTTGGACATGAATATTTCAACACACCCACTTGGCACCTACTCTAGATCTTCCACACACTCTGTCTCACATATACACACAAACTGGTATTCCAGGCTCACTCCAGGCTAGATAAAATACGACCAAAGCAAGCATTTACAATGGATTTAGTACATTACATCTTGTAGGGATTTTTTTGTTTGTTTTTTTTTTTTTGTTGTTGATGTTTTTTTTTTAGATAAACATACATACATTTGACAGCCAGTGATCAGCATGCATTTTGGTGTATAGAAAAGAGCAGCTGTGACATCCACTTGGCTGAAAAATCTTGAGGTGGCACATGCGTTACACGTTTTTTTTTTCTCCTTCAATGGACCCTTTTTAAAGATGGTAATTATGCGTTTTCACAATTATAAACATTGCAAATATTATAACAATCTTTTTATATTAAGAAAAATAACATTTAGAAAACTTTACTTTGTGTACTTATACATTATTAAATTACATTAAATTACAGAAAACTATTTAACACAGTTGCATGAGTGTTTGTAATACACCGGTTGAAATCTTTCTGTCTCTTATTTTCCATCTTGTGAAAAGTCAAACTTTAAATTTTCTGAGCTCCCTGAAAATGTGGTCCATAAGATTTTTTTTTTTTTTTTTTAATATACAGTACTTTGATCTGTACAATGTCATGTCTGTGTTATTACAAATATGTTATCACATTATACCTCATGTATCTAAGAAATAAATTATGAACTACAAACACATTTAAACAGGCAAACACATTTAAACAGTTACTTCTGCTACTGTAATTAACTAATTTAAGATCTCTGAGATGCTGCTGTAATGAACATGCACCTGATGACTATACTTTTTGTTGTTGTTGTTGTTGTTCCTTGTCATTTTGTTTTATTTGATGTTTATTGATGTTTGGTTCCCTCTCATACTCGTACTATGTTGGTAATGACACTTTTGGGAAATGCACCCTAGAACAGTACTTTTTTTTTCTTTCTTTCTTTTTAAGGATCTAGTTAAGAACTCACAGAAGACATGAGCATTCACAAAGTTTCCAGAGGCAAGTAATTTGCCATACTGAATGCACAACTGCTCTACAACGTGATACAATCACATCCAATCAGGAGATATTGAATGTTTAATGTACAGTTATGAGGAGTGTGATTTTGGCACAATCAAATTTCACAGTTGGGCCGGGGGCAGCTCAGCCCAGCTCAGAGCTGCAGAAAGAAAAACTGAACACATGAACAAAATCTCTGGCTGGCGTGTTTGTTTGTTTGTCTGCTCATTGCTTGTCTGGCTGGCATGTTTGTTTATTTTGATGAATCTGATAATTTGATGAGCGTGTTGTGCTCTTAGCTTTTAGCTTATTTTCAGATTAAAGGAACAACTTGCTCAAAAATTTAAATTTGTTGGAAATGTATACTCACCTTAGGCCATCCGAGGTGTAGATGAGTTTGTTTCTTCATCAGAATAGATTTGGATAAATTTAGCATTAAATCACTTCCTCACCAATGGATCCTCTACAGTGAGTGGGTGCCATCAGAATGAGAGTTCAAACAGCTGATAAAAATATCATAATAATTCACAAGTTAAAGGTACAACTCCAGTGCATTAATTAACATCATATGAAGTGAAAGCTGCATGTTTATGATAAACAAATCTATCAAGACATATTATTATTATTATTATTTTTAATTTCAAACCACTGTTTCAGACTAAAATATGAGGCTTCTATATTATTGCTTTTGCCAGTGAAAAAAGTCTTCCATTTGAATCAGGAGAGAAATATGCACAGATCGAGCAGTGTTTACAAGTGAAAACAGTCCAAAAAAATATGTCTGTGGATTTTGATGTGAGAAAACAACAGGGATGGACCTTTTCACTAAAGGAAGCAGGATTATGGATTGGTATTTTTGTCCCAAGCATCTGTTTAATGTTAAAATGCCTTATTGATGGATTTGTTTCTTATAGACACACAGCTTTCGCTTCACAAGATGTTAATTGATGCACTGGAGTTGTGTATTTAACTTTTAATCATTGTAATGTTATTATAATGTTTTTATCAGCTGTTTGAACTCTCATTCTGACGGCACCCATTCACTGCAGAGGATCCATTGGTGAGCAACTGATGTAACATGCTAAATTTCTCAGAATCAGTTCTGATGAAGAAATATAACATCTTGGATGGCCTGAAGATGAGTACATTTTCAGCAAATTTTCATTTTGGGGTGAACTGTTCCTTTAAACACAGAATAAAAAAAAAAAAAAAAAAAAAAAAACATAAATGAGACATAAATGGTCTCAGATAGGGCATTCATATGCATTAGAAAAAGAACAAAATCCCCACCAAACCTTTTAAAACACATCAGCCTTCCTGAACATGCACAGTACACACAGCTGGCTCTTGAGCGTATGGAATTTCTCCATCAGATTTTGTAATTATGGTACATTGCCATTTAGTCAGCAGCAGCCAATCTGCAGCCTGAGTGCTCTCTGCGATTGATTACTGAGCTGCAGCAAACATATCAATGAGAAGAGATATGCCCTTGCCCTGGCAGCCGCACCCCTCTAGATTAATACACTATGTCACTCTCTGATATAGATCACCCATTCAAACACAACAGTCCGGCGAGTAAATGCACCTCCCCCTGCTCCTTCTGTCACTTTCAGCAGCTTTACTCGGTTTTACTTTTGCTACACTTTAACCTTAGCTCATAGGATGACATCATACGAAAATGTGATTATAGGATATTTCTCCAAATAAATCATTGCACTAAAAACACTTTAAAACCAATGCATGATGCTGGTTTATTATGCACACACACACACACACACACACAGGGGGATTTATATACTGGTTAAATGTTGAATATTTTATTTGTTTAATATGCACATTATACAGTGCCTTGCGAAAGTATTCATACTCCCTTAATTTTTTCACGTTTTGTTATGTTGCTGCCTTATGTTAAACTGCTTTTAAATTACTATTTTTCAACATCAACCTATATTCCATACACCATAATGGTAAAGCAAAAAAACTGTTTTTTAACATCTTCGCAAATTTATTAAAAATAAAAAAACTTAAATGATTCCATTGCGTAAGTATTCATACCCTTATCTGGGACAGTTGGAATTTAGATCAGGAGGATTCATATTGCTTGTAGATGTTACTACACTTTGATTGGAGTTAACCTGTGGCAAATTCGATTGAATGGGTATGATTTGGAAAGGCACACATCTTAATAAAAGGTCTAACAGCTGAAACCAAGCCCTGAGGTCCAAAGAACTGCCTGTAGAGCTCAGAAACAGGGTTTCATCAAGCCACACATCTGGGGAAGAGTTGAGAAAAAAATTCTGCTTCACTGAAGGTTCACAGAAGCATGTAGTCTCTGTTACCCTTAATGGAAGACGTTTGAAACAACCAGGACTCTTCCTAGAGCTGGCCTCCTGGCCAAACTGACCAGTTGATGGAGAAGGGCTTTGGTTGGTGTGGTGAGCAAGAACCTGATGGTCACTCTAGTTGAGCTCCATGATCATATGTGGAGACAGGAGAAACCTACAGAAGGACAAACATCACTGCAACACTCCACCAATCTGGGCTTTATGGCAGTGTGGCAAGACTCAATCCTCTCTTCAGTGTAAACACATGAAAACACACTTAGAATTTGCAAAAAAGCACCTAAAGGACCCTCAGACTGTGAGAAATAAGATTCTCTAGTCTGATGAACCTCAGTTCTAAGCATCATGTTTGAAGCAAACCAGGCACTGCTCATCACCTGCAGAGTACTACCACAAAAGTAAAGTGTGCTGGTAGCAGCCTCATGCTGTGGGGCTGTTTTTCAGCGGCAGGGACTGAGGGACTCAGTGCATCAAAATATTGAGATAGCCTTAATGAAAACCCAGTCCAGAGCATTCAGAACCTCAGACTGGGCAGAAGGTTCACCTTCCAACAGGACAATGGACCTAAACGCACAGCAAGAGTGGTTTCTAGACAACTCTGTGAATGTCCTTGAGTGGCCCAGCCACAGCCTGAGTTTGAACCCAATCAAATATTTCTGGAGAAACCTGAAAATGCGCATCTGCCCCCGTCCAACCTGACAGAGCTTGAGAGGTGAAGAGGTGAGGAGAAGAATAGCAGATAATTTCCAAATGCTGATGAGCAAAGCTCGTCACATCAAACAAAAAAGGCTTAAGGCTGTAAAGGTGCTTCAGCTATATATTTAGTTAAGGGTATGGATACTTATGCAATGCAGGGCCGTAACCACCATAGACATTGAGGGGGACAAGTCCCCCCCAATAATTAGAAATTGCCAAATGTCCCCCCCCAATATTTGAAATTATTGCACTGATCTGCTGTCCTCCATTATGCAGTTTGATTGATTCGGCCAATCAAATCAAAGTAGGCGGGGTTTAGCATTCACAGATGCTGAGAGCGCCGGAAAGATTGAAAACATTGAAAGAGAGGAGGTAAGATGGAAGCTGCAAATCATTTAATGTTAGTCAACTGTTTTGCGATAGAAATGTTAAATGATGATATATTCGATATATATTATATTCAGTGAAGCAAACTACTCAACTTTTGTTTTTTCTGAAATATGCCCATTTTGAGAGAGAGAGAGATATTAAATGTGCATGTGTTAATTATCTGCATCTGTTTGTCTGTCCCTACAAACAGTGAAACTGTGAATTTAATTGTACTTATAGGAAACTATTGTATTTTTATTTATTTATTTATTTATTTATTTATTTATAAAATCGGTCCCCCCCCAATGTTCAAGACATGGTTACGGCCTTGATGCAATGTACTTATTTCAGTTTCAGTTTATAAATTTACGAAGTTGTGACAATTCTGTTTTTGCTTTGTCAATATGGTGTACGAAGTGTAGATTGATGTGGGAAAAAAAGTAATTTAAAGGAGTTTAATATAAGGCAGCAACATAATAATAAAAAAAAAAAAAAAAACATGAAAAAAATAAAGGGGTATGAATACCTTCGCAAGGCAATGTATATGCTTAATATGGTATATACTATATTCAGTATGTTTAAATAGCGACTGAAGGTCATTTGAATCGAATTATTATATTCTGAGCTGAAATATGAACACTACTTAAGTTATAAAATATTGTGCACTATTTTGCAAGGCAATCTTTCAACATTAAATTGGGTTAAATGCAGCAACTGTTGATTGTAAAGCAGTTAAATATAAAATTTTTATTAATAAAAAAAAAAAAATATATATATATATATATATATATATATATATATAATATAATATAATATAAAGTAAACATTTTATCAGGCTAATCTGTTTAAGTCAATAAACTACATTGTGCAACCTCAAGTTAAATTGATGCATTTTAATATATGCTGTTATTAAATTATGCTAATGTACTATAGGGTCGACAGTAATGGGATTGACGGTTTTACAATTCAATTTCAAGCTTCGTGCTCAGTCTTTGTAAAAGTGCAAGGTGCTTCTTGCAAAGAGAATTAAATGCTGATAATTCTATGAATATCCACTTTCTATCATCAGATGTTTACTTTACAAACCCAGATATAAAGGTTGACACTTTTTGATTATATCTTACTTATAACAAAAAAAAACAAAAAAAACATTAGATTACATGATACAAAAAGAGACAGAAAGGATGATAATACCAGTATGACAAACCTTTTAAAATGTTTTTATGGAATAGTTAGTTACTTTAAATGATATTTAAGGATAAACATAATGGTAAAAGGGATACAAATTACACTTTTTTCCATAAAAAGTTCTAATTTATTATAATTATAGAAGCAACTAATGTTTTCCATTTAATAAAAAAAAATATATATATATGAACTTCAACCGATTCATAAACATTTTACGTCTATAAAGATGTGCATATGCTTTTAATACGTTAATACATGTTTCAACGTCTATCCAAAGGTACAAAATGTTTGTCTTCTAAATAGAATCACAGTTTATTAATAATCAAAATACACTGATCATGATCAGATCAACTGAACCCACTAATAATTCTTCCATTTAGTTCAAGAAAAGCTGTAACTCCTCTGTATTATGTAGTATTTAACTGGGATCAGTTTGTGTTTTATACAAGCCGATTTAACATCTTGCTTTAAAATACATGATGCAGAATATGTACTATGCACTTCAGGTTGTAAAATGTCAAGGAAATAACAGATAACGTCAGCTACCAATAACATGAAACATGGGGAGCAATATATCTGCTCACGGATCCCATTTTGGGAACGTGTTTGAGTGTAAATACTGTTTATGGCCTGAGGAACCATGCATGCTCGTTTTACTGTAGCCTCCATATGAAGAAACTGAAAGAAATATGGAATGTATTAAAAATATAGTCCCTACAGTAGAGTGCTTATGCTGTTAGAGTATCACATTCTCATCACTCAGATTATGAAACACACATTTGCATACATTACACCCACTTCCAAGCACACATGCTATGATGGTGTGTGTGTGCATGCATTTCATTATGGTTAACATACACACACAAGCATATATACACGTACAGAGACCATGTGACTGGTTGTACACACTCACCCCAAGGCAGGTACCACCTGTGTCACCCGCAGCAGCGTCATACATCGTTAAAGTCATTAAACTGGTGCTCGCGATCCATTTTACCTCCATAATCTGCCGCATTTCTAAGTGAAACTGAATTTTTAATGAGATTGTGAAAAGTGGGCTCTACGTACCAGAATTGAGTAATTTTCTGTTTTTGCTGAAGTCCTTGGTCGCTCCCCTGACATTTTTTTACTGTTTACGGAGTGTAGGTCTGTCACAGAGACAGGTGTGATTACTCAGGGCACCAATTTCAGTGATATCTGTCGGGTATAGGACATTTGGTATGCCAAAGTAAAAATCACTTACAGCATCTTTAACAACTGTTTATGGGGCAGATGATAGCTGTAATCCATATCAATTTAGCATCTTAAGGCCTCATGCTAATTTATTTTTCATTTGAGGTTTTTGCATAACAAAGTGTTTTCAAAAAGCCCAGCAGAAAGCTCTGATCTCCAGTGAATGCCTCTGTCATAACTAGAGAGATTAAAGGATATATTTCCTTCAAATGCATTTTCTCTTTAGCTTCAGCTGCATGGAGCGTGAACAATCGTTTATACTATGGTTGTGAAGTGAAGCCAGTATCTGTATCTTTATATGTATCAATGACAAAATTAGTTGTATCTATATTACAAAAAAATGTAAGGGTGGGCTTAAACCAGAAGTTTGTGAAAATTACACTTTTAGTCAAAAGATGAGATCAGTAAGATTTTTTAATTGTTTTTGAATGTCTCTTCTGCTCACAAAGGCTGTATTCATTTGATCAAAAATAGAGGTAAAATTTTTGATATATTATTACAATTTCAAATAACTGTTTTCTGTGTGATTATATTGAGAAATGTCATTTATTTCTGTGATAAAAAGCTGAATTTTCAGCATTATTACTCCAGTCTTCAGTGTCACATGATCATTCAGAAATCATTCTAATATGCTGGTATGCTGTTCAAGAAACATTTCTTCAATGTTGAAAACAGTTTTGCTGCTTCATATTTTTGTGGATACCGTGATAAATTGGTAATAATACTGTTTTGCATTACATAAATAAAATACGTTATGATATATTCACATAGAAAACAACTATTTTAAATTGTAATAATACTGTATATCACAATTTTACTGTATTTTTTTACAGTACATGAAAATCCTGTTTTAAATTTAATTATTTAAATTTAATTCATAAATTCTGTATTTTTTTTTTAAAGCAAAACAATAATACTAAATAGCAAATATAAGGACATGGGTGGTTTAGTAGAGAACAGGCGTCATTTTGCTTGTGGGGCGGGTTGGATAATTAACTTTTTGAAAGTCAATGAAATTAAAGCAAATCAAATAAAATTCTTGCAGAACCCTTGCACAAAACAGATAAAAGCATCCCTAAACCATCATTCTTCATAATTAAATGCACATTTGTTACTCAAAATACATTTTCATCATGTTCAAAGTATTCCATTCAAGTATAGGACCTTCAAGATTTTATTTTCAGCTTTCATGATTTATTTCATTTTTTATTACTATTTTTTTAATGTGAACAATAATCTTTAATCGTGACATTAGTTTTTGTTTTTGTTATTGTTTTTTTTGTGTGTGAGGAATTCCTTAAAAGACTCAAATAATGGCGTTGAACTGCAAGCAGATGCTATATATTGCACCATAAAGAGTTTATGGTCCAATAAATGGTAAATAGTAATTCTTTATGAGTACAATTAATTACAGCTTTTATTCAAGGCCTTCCGAATGGGCGTAATTATTATGTGCTGAGTCTGATTTCATTCTCCCACCTTGGGATTAGATCCTTTAATGACTTTCGTAGCCAAAACACTGTGTCATGATGACGCTATTTGATGGAGATGGATGGACCGAGAACAGAAATGCTCTCAAGGTCAACACTAAACTGTGAAAGGCATTGTGCTGGTTAACACACAATGCATCAAACTACTGTCAAGCAAAGACAATCGTCTGTATGCCATTGACTATTGAGACACTTTCTTTTCACGAAAGGTATACAATTTCATTTATTACTTAGTGCTTAGGTATAAGCAAAAGTATGGAAATGGGTTGTATGTGTGAAATTTAAAAGAAAGACAGAATGCAGATTTTGCTTTTCTTATGCAGTGATCTGATTGTATGGATGGAGATGGCTGATATTAGCATAATGATACATTTGGATTTAACAAGTGAGATTCTAAGGACATAGCCGTAAATAACCATATGGCCTTATAAATGTTTTTATTTTTTCTTATTTAATTCATAAAGTGTGTTGTTTCACCTGCTACTTTTTCCCCTCGGAGACTACGTGCACATGGTCGCCCCCGTGTCTCTAAATAAGCAGCGCAAGTGTAAATAGCACAAAGCAAGTGTGAGCTAAAATATAACATAAATTACATCACCATCAGTGCTGCAGTACATCACAAGATCGCACAAGATTCACCCTCAAGTTGCTCTCAGTGGAGAAGAGAGCAAGACAAACCTCAGGCTTTATCTTTAAAACATACTCTGCTTTGAGTTTATTCTGTATACTGAAAAACAGTGGTGACAGTCCGGACGGGACATAAAAAGCAGGGCTGTGAATCTCTGGGTAGACAGCGAATTGATTCGATTCATGATTCACGATTCATAAGTTTTCGATTCGATTCAAGAACGATTTTTGCAAATTCAGAACGATTCAATTCGATTCAGTTCACAATTAAATTCGATTAACGATTCGACTCTGCATTCTTTCAGTGCATTCACAGGATTATGTAAATGCTTCCCCTAAATTCTTTAAATGCTTAGTCAGAGGGCAAATTACACAGCAGCCTTTATGGTTAGAGAACCATAGGTTAGAGAAAAAAACACTTTTGTCCATTGTTAGATGCTAGTTTAATGATGCTATGGTGTGACATGGCATATGTAGAAATTTATGTAAGCCAAGATTTAAAAAAAGAGCTTTAAAAGTATTATGTATAGGCTAACATTTTGTCGCACCAGGTGTGTAGCCATCATTTCAGAAGTGACAGAAATGTCAAATACAATAATTGTTTGTATGTATGTATGTATGTATTATTATTATTATTATTATTATTATTTATTTATTTATTTATTTTTTTACAAGAAATTATTTTCTTATCTCTTACTTTGAATTTGCTTTAAGAAATCAAATACACTGCTGGACAATAATAAATCATTTGTAATCTATATATTTTTTTTCCTAATGGCTATTTCATGATATTGTTTTATAGACTACAAACAATTATTTAAATTTTCTGCACAGAATAAGGTAGAAAACTTTATCGTTTCTGTACTGTAATAAATTATATGTCAATTAGCACTGCATCATTCATGAATTTTATTTATTTATTGTGTTTATTGTCTTAATGTTTCACCAGTTCAATTTATTCAGCTTAGCTGCAGCTGCCTTTGTCCATTTTAGGCATTTCCTGGCACGTCTTAAGTTCTACAAGCCGAGAACATTTATATTTCAGTGCAAAAATTTCTTTATCTCATTTTCATAAAATAAAATGCTATGGTATTTAACTTTTCCCCTTACAAAAAATTACTGCAGTTTTAAAAAAAGTAATACTGCAGTTTTTGTTACATGTAGAAAAATGCAATTTTTTGGACACAAAAAAACTGCATTATTGCCGTTTTACTGCAATACACCTGAAGTACTATTGAAATACAACTGCAGTAGAGCTGTAGTATTACTAACAAACAACTGCAATAGAACTGCAGTATTACTGCAATACAGCTGAAGTAGTACTACAATTATACTGCAATAAAACTACAGTAGCACTGCAATATATATAATATAACTGAAGTACAATTCAATACTACCGAAGTGCAATACTAATAAAATGCTGTACAGTAACACTGAAATGCAACCAGAATATTCAGAAAAACAAAATTTTATTTGCACACATCTCCAATATAATAAATTAAGGTACAAAACAACAGTGAATGTCTCAAACAGCAATGCTTTTACTTTTCTTTAAACTTAAAATAACAGGCTGAGAGTTACTGTACACTAAATGTATTTAGTGTTTATTTACACATCACGCAATCATGCACATTTCTTCCCTCATTATTCAGGCAGGGCAGGGCTCAGCAAAATTGCTAGCCCGACGTCCCGGGGCTATTGTGTTTTCTACTCAGGCTACCAAAATTTATCACTGCCCTGTCCGACGGGCTACCTTAAATACAGGGCTCCCTTAAAAACTCTTCAATTTAGTTGTATCAAACTTAAGGCCATAAAAAGTTTTAAATACGTTAAATGGTATAAGAAATGTCTTAATTATAATTTCAAAAGGTCTTACAGTTGGGGACGGAAAGACAAGAATGGAGATACAGCTGGATTAAACTTCAAAAGGCAATGATGCATTTGAATAAATATGAGCGCTGCATGTTTCAAGTCAAAACGCGGCGCAGATGTCTTTATGTGAATGTATCTGAACGGAACCGACTGTCCTCAGAAATGTGTCATTGGCATTTTTATTTCATCTTACCTATAATGCCTGATAAAGCAGCGTTTATGAGAGCGGACGGCGCTGCTTTGTGTACAGCCGGTAACAGGGAGTTTCCCTGAGCGAAACCGCTATATTAAGCCGCTCATAAAGCGCCACCTCGTGGCAGAGAATGAATTTGCATTTCCAATAAGCCATTCTTGCTGTTTATGGTCAGATCAATGCAAATATCGACCCATGTTTTTACACAGCAAACACATAGAGTTGTAAATGAGAAAGAAGTTAATGTGCCTTCTAAAAATCTAAACAATTAAGTCAGTAATAATTATTCGTTTTAAATTAATATAAAAATGTATATGCTTGATTTATCCCTTTTCATAAAAATGGTCTAAAGGCTGAAATGCTGTTGTATAAGATTTTCGTTTTTGTAAAAACCTGTATATGAACTGTAAATCATGTCATTTTATGGTTTAATACTGTATGTTACCATAGACATTGTCCAACCCTGCTCATACTATTCATTTTACTTGTGCAGCTCTTAAAATGGGTCATAAATTGCCTTAATTTAAAAAAAAAATTGCAGATACCCTGTAAATAGTGAAATAAAACTCCTTCCTTCATATTTGTTGATATTTGTGTATTGAAAATATTTTTGATTGACATTTAGACTCCTATCTGATTTTCTATATTAAAAAAAAAAAAAAAAAAAAAAAAAAAAAAAAAGGTCTTTTTTTTTTTTTTTATTTGGGCTAGTTAAATTAATTTCCGGGCTACCAAAATCTGAAGAGTACCTGCCCGAAGGGCTACCAGGGATTTGGAATTTTGCGAGCCCTGCAGGGTTAATTTTTTGAAGAGCTTATCCTCATCGTTCTGCTTTTTTCTTATGACTGCCTTTATCTCAGATATGGAAGCACTATTTTGGATGTAGTCTGGAAAAACAAACAAATAAAAACTATCAGAAATTCTCAAGTTTCAGTTACACTTTTCACTACAGGCATATTTAGTATGCTTAAATTAAATCTTGAATTGTGATGTCACTAAGTGTTTGTGAAAAGTAGTCATACTACTCCCAGTTCATTTCTTATGGCATATTGGTCAGAATTAACAATGTCTTTGAACACTCCAGTCCAGGTAAAAGAAGTTAAAAGGTTGGCTCAACCAAAAATGAAAATTCTGTCATCAATTACTCACTCTCATGTCGTTCCAAACCCGCAAGACTTTTGTTCATCTTCAGAACACAAATGAAGATCTTTATGATGAAATCTCAGAGCTTTCTGTTCCTCCATTGATAGTCCATGCACCTACCCCTTGCACAAAAACATGACTTTCTGGAATAAAAAAGCATAGACACAATCATGTTGAAATACTTTACCTCCACATTATTTGCCCTCTTTATCATTTTGTTTTTTTGTTCAAAAGTCTAACCTTAAATAAAAAAAAAATAATAATAATAATTAAATATATATATATATATATATATATATATATATATATATATATATATATATATATATATATATATAATTTAAAAATGTATGTAAATATACTATTAGAATACAGTATATAGAATACATGTGTTCTACAGTTATTGTGCCCCCTTCATTTAATACTGTGTGTAACCTATAAGCCTCTACACATAGGGGCTAATCCATGGCTAGGTGTGCATTACATGATTTTAATGCATGAGGTGGAGGCAAAGAAGAACCTGACATGAAACAGGTTGCCTCCATTGAAGTCGATTAAAATTGTGTAATACACACCTGTTAAAGCTAGGTTAAAAAGTTAAGTTAAAGCTGCCCTCAAAGAGATAGCTAACCCAAAAATGAAAATTATGTCATTAATTAGTCACCCTTGTGTGGTTTCACACCCATAATACCTTCATTTCTCTTTGGAACACAAACAAGGATATTTTTTAAAGAAATCAGAGAGCTTTCTGACTCTGCATAGACAGTAATGCAACTTACACATTAAAGTTCCAGAACGGTAGGAAAGACATCGTTAAAGTAATTAATGTGACTCCAGTAACTCAATTTTATGAAGCGACATGAGTGTTTGCATCAAAAAAACAAAAAAAAAACATTTACCACTTATTTACAAAAATATTGATCTGTAATGTGCATTTACGAGAGCAACACAACACACAAATGTTGTGTTAATGCGTCAGAAGACAAAATTGTGGTTAAACCACTGGAGTCACATGGATTACTTTCACAATGTCTTTCCTACTGTTCTGGAACTTAAATGTGTAAGTTGCATTGCTGCCTATAGAGGGGTCAGAATGTTCTCGGATTTCATCAAAAATATCTTAATTTGTGTTTTGAAGATGAACAAAGATATTACGGGTTTGGAACGACATGAGGGTGAGTAATTAATGACAGAATGTTTGTTTTTTTGGGTGAACTAACCCTTTAATGTTTGTGGACTACAATTTGACTGGAAGGGTAAAACAAAGTTAATTTTCATTAGTTTCCTTGGTTACAGGTCATTAGATCTAGTGTTGACTGTATATGTGTGGTACAGTAAAAGCTGCACGTTAATCTAGAATGGTGATTGAACTGATTGTAATGATCTATGCATTCATTGTTTTAATGCACACCTTCCAGTCAATCAGAGAGAATCAAAGAGTCCACAAGCAAACTGTTGAGAGCTGATGTGAAGCATTGAGAATAATTGCTGATATAACTACATTTCATTACCTTTCCACTACCTCAGCTCTCTCTCTGTTTTCATACTGAATTGGCACTAATATTGTAAATCTTCTTTTAGCTCTTTGATTTCATTTAACTCCTCAATCTCTTCATGTCTGAAGATCTCTTACATGGCTGAGGAGACAGAGGACTTGGTACACTTGATTTCTCCAGCACTCCCATAGGTCTTAGTTCCTGAAATACATTAGCAGTTATTATGTATTCTAAACTATAAAGATAATAGTTAATAAAAGATTAAATAAATAAAGTAGATTACTGCTCACCATTATTTGAGTGCTTGTTTCACCACAGCGATCATCTTCTGTTGAATTATATTTTTGGTCTTCTTTTTTTAGTTGTTACCAGTGTATTTTCCTGAAAATAGCAATCACACATTAAAAAAAAAAAAAAAAAAAGTCCATTTCCACACATTAACATCACACTAGTGCTGGTGTAAAGTGCTGTGAAAAAATTAATAAATATAAAAAAATAAAAAACATATCCTGATTTATTCTTTTTTGTGTATAGCAATACTAAATATTGCCAGATATTACTAAGAAATTCAACATAAAACAAAGGCAAATACAGTTATCATTAATAAACTGTTTTTATGTTTATTCAGGTTGCCTGTGTTTCATGCACTTTTTTAGAAGATCAGAACCAATTTAAGTCAAGTCACCATTATTTATATAGCACTTTATGCAATACAGATTGTTTCAAAGCTGCTTTACAGTGATAAAAAGAAAAAATAATGTTGCAAACAGAATTCCCTTCTGCTGTGAAGCAGCTCTAAACAGTAAAAAATTCAGCTGAATCAGTATCGACTCAGTTATTTCAGTAACTATATAAAAATCATCAAAAATTAAATAATTCCAATGCATCTACATAGCACTTGTGCAGACAACAGTGGTGTCATCATCTAGCTCAGTTCAGTCCTCATCCAGTAGTGTCAGTGGAGTCAGATCAATAATATTGCTGAATATTATGTGTCCCCAAATAAGCAAGCCAAAAGTCGACAGTGGCAAGGAACCCAAACTCCATCAGGGGACCGAATGGAGAAAAAAAAAAATAAAAATAAAAAATAAAAAAATGGGAGAAAGTATGTTTAGTTTAGGGATCAGTTCTCCTCTGGCCAACAAATGAACATGGTGTGATTATGATTCAGGCTGCATCACAATTTAGTGTGAAATATACAGGACTGTATGCCTACAAGTAGCTGGAGTTATGAATCTCATTTAAACACTATCTAAAATCAGGTTTACATTTGTGGCTAACTAGAATGTGAGTGACCTTTAATGCATTTCCAGAAATAAAGTCTCACCAACATCTGTTGAGTGCCTTTTCACTTTCTCTCTTCTCCTCTTTCCTAATGCTTCCTCTGTTGCAAAGAGGGGTGCACTGTACACTCAACACTTTTCAATGATTTTTCCCTCATGTCAATTAGGGGTTGATGCTCTCCTAGAAACAAACAAATACACAGTATATTCAGTGCAATTTTGTTCATTACGTTATTATAAATGATGTACTGATGCTACTGGAATGAGAACTGAACTGAGCTGAGCTGGACAATGACACTAATTTCTACAGATCTGCTTATAACAAATTGCTGAGCCTCTGCATAATTAAATGCATGTATATACACAGGGTTGTCATTGGTTGGATTGAGATGTTGATGTTTTGTTAGATTAGATTTTAAGGTTTTATAATATAATTATGATTTGTTTTAGTATAGTAAAAGCGTAGCAAAACAGCATTAAACCAGTGGTTTTGTCTCTCTATCAGACTTGAGTTCTGTGTGTTCTGTGTATCATAAGCTCCTCGCGCACAGACCCGCGGGCGCTACAGATCAGATTCCTCTCATTTTCCTCTCATCTCAGCGGATTGAATAAAATCTTTTTTTACATCTCTCTAAAATTATAACTAAAGATATATGAGGACATTAGACATTATACTCACCGCTAAACTGGATGACTCGCTCCACCTCACCTGATGAACTTCTTCCGGAAAGCGTTTCTTCTCTTTTGTCACACTTGTGAATGGTCTCGGGGTGTAATGTTGTTATGTCTTTGAGCTTTAATTGTGATAGCTAACATATGAACGATGTTGTCAAACCAAAACGCATTTTATACTTTTATATCTATCCTGCAGTAGACAAGTAATCAGCTGCTCTCAAGACTCGTTGTCAGGACAACGACCGTTGGCGAGAAGGAAGATCTCACGTGCGGGCTATTAATCTACGCGAGTGAAATATTCCATAGGCAAATATATATATATTTTTTTGTACAAAAATATTTTTGTAAGAATATTTTATAGAAAGTCTACGTTACAAAATAAAAATAATAAATAAATAAATAAAAAATAAATAAACATTTGTCAAGTCTGTAACCACAGCACTTGCTACATGTTGCACAATACTGCAGTACATGGCCTATACAAGAAGACTTTAATGACAATGAAAAGAACTACAGTTGCACTTCATTGTTCTGCAGTTTTACTCCTGTTGAACTTTAATGAACTGCAGTCATATACTCCATTATACTGCAAATCTCCAGTTGTACTTCAATGTACTGCTGTTATTTTTTGTAAGGGTCCTCTCCATCGGTGAATGATGATTCTGAAAGAAAAAGCACCCGATGTCTGTTTCCTATAGCAACTAATGCTACTTGTGCATCTGATTAACAGATAAACCTCGCGCTCTGATTTCAAGGTTGTTGTTAATGCTGTGGTTATTTTAACAGTTTTCTTCATACATTCGGTTCAACGACATTGTGAAAACACATTAATCATTCAATGGAACTGTGCATATGCTTTAGACACTTACATTTTGCTCCGTCCATGCAATAAATGCGCAGCCTTCGACTGCTCAGGTAATGTCGACGTTATGACCGAGAACCATTGAAAAACTACAGAAAACTAAACTACTTCACTTTAGCAGTACTGGCCACGAGTACTAAGGAGAGATCACACATCAGCTGCTCAAAAAATAGCTGTATCCGAAATCGTCCCCTATACACTATTCCCTACATTAGTCCACTCATACAGTTCACTTGAAGGAGTGAATGAAAATGAGTGAGTGAATTCGGACACTGAGTGAACCGGAAGGACTACCGCTTTTGCATATTTGCTTGCTGTTTAATAATCATTTGAAGTGGGCAGCTCCAGTATTGAAGGATTTATATTGAACTCTGTCACGGAAATTATGTATAAACACTAATAGTCAATTTACAATTCATTTGTACCTGTGTTGTATTACGCCGTGGATGAGCGCTTCTAAAATAAATGAATGGATGATTCAGCTGCGGGCGCCATTTTCTGGCGAGACGCGGGAATTCATTCGGCGCGCGACTCTCACAGTGCATTATGGGGATTCTCTAGCCGTTGAGTGTACATCGGTTGTACACTCGTTTTTGCGGTGCATTGTGGGATTGAATGAGTGCACTCGAGGACATCCACTATGGCTTCGAACACCACTTAAGATGGCTGTCCCCTCAAATAGTGCACTATTTGAGGGTATAGAGGGCGATTTCGGATACAGCCAATGTGTCCGTGCGCAATCCTGTGACAGGCAGTAAATATAGTGGAGCGCGTGAAGGAGAGATGTGAGGCACGAACGCTGTTCAGGGTCTCCATTAATTCGTGCATGTAGTAATTTAATGTGTATATATTTTGAAAGCATTGAATCGCTATAGAAATCGCGATTCATTCGATTCTTAGGGTTTTAAATCGATTACAGGCGAAATCGATTACAGGCGATTACAGGCGCATCTCAATAAATTAGAATGTCGTGGAAAAGTTAATTTATTTCAGTAATTCAACTCAAATCGTGTATTAAATGAATTCAGTGCACATAGACTGAAGTAGGTTAAATGACCATGGTTGGTTAAATGACCATGGTGTTGGTGTGCTTGACTGGCCAGCAAACTCACCAGACCTGAACCCCATAGAGAATCTATGGGGTATTGTCAAGAGGAAAATGAGAAACAAGAGACCAAAAAAATGCAGATGAGCTGAAGGCCACTGTCAAAGAAACCTGGGCTTCCATACCACCTCAGCAGTGCCACAAACTGATCACCTCCATGCCACGGCGAATTCAGGCAGTAATTAAAGCAAAAGGAGCCCCTACCAAATATTGAGTACATATACAGTAAATGAACATACTTTCCAGAAGGCCAACAATTCACTAAAAATGTTTTTTTTTTTTTTTTTTTTTATTGGTCTTATGATGTATTCTAATTTGTTGAGATAGTGAATTGGTGGGTTTTTGTTAAATGTGAGCCAAAATCATCACAATTAAAAGAACCAAAGACTTAAACTACTTCAGTCTGTGTGCATTGAATTTATTTAATACACGAGTTTCACAATTTGAGTTGAATTACTGAAATAAATTTATTAATTTATTGAGATGCACCTGTACTGTCCGAAATCGACGATTCACGATTCAAAAATCCATGTTTCAAGATCGACGCATCGTCAGGGTTTGTAATTGATGCATCGAGAAAACGAGTGAATCGTTACACCCCTAATAAAAAGACATGTTTAGAGCCTGCTGTCCCATCTTTGCTCCAATCAAATCAGGAGTACATGTATTATGTGCACTGTTTTGATGGGCGACTATGGCACATACGTGGGCTGATAAATTTGAACATTGATTTAATGTAAGAATCAACGATATACTGATTTATACAACAGTTCTTTCTGGTTCTCGAATCTGATTGGCTGATAAGTATGTGATATTGGAGTCCAACAGAGCTCCTTGTCCTCTTCACCATTTGTATCACTCCGCTTACTGAAGTTGCCATATTTCTCACAGCGAGTGTCATGGCGGACGGCCAAATCTATTATAATTTTAAAAATAATACTGTTTTGTGTCACGGAATGCAGTTTTAAGAGTTTTTTACGCGAGAATGTGCTTGCTTGGACTTCAGATATGCGGTTAGTTAATAAAGATAAGGTCTATTTCAAAATTTGCTTCGACGTTTTCGGAGACGGAAGATCCATCGGTTCAGCAGCCGTTCAGAACTCATTACACCCACAGAGAGTGCCTGACCGCGGCCAGATCTTCTGGAATTTACCACTTGCTCTGATGTCTCTATAGTGATTAAACACGATATATAATTCGTTTTGGGTAAATCTAACGGCCAGAGCAAATAGTTTTGGCAAAATATTATCATATTTATTTAAATTCAGTGCTGTATATTGCGCTGTCTTTGTATGGTTGGCTGAATTGCCTAGCAACTTTTATGATGGCTGTTGTTGTTTATTACAGTATATATGATTATTCAATAAATAATATTTTATATAAGTAATAATAGTATTTAATAATAGTGTTTAGTACCGAGGCATGGTGTGTGTTCGTGATGGTGATTTTAATTACATTGTTCTGCCATTAGATGGCGACAAGAGACTGCTTTTATGAGTCAGTGCTGCAGTAAAGACTTTTACTTTGAAAAATAAACACTTTTATGAACAGAGGTTATTTTTACTTTCAACAACGATGTGGCTAACAAATGAGCAGTGCTATCATCACATATCACGCTTAACGGATGAAAGGATATTGACGATACGACAAAGATAACACTTTTCTCAGTGGACATTCAGACTTATGTTTTATTGTCTGTAGGAGATGCTGTATCAGATGCAGATAATCACAGTCGCTCAGTCCATCTCTCTCTCATAATACTTCACTCTACATAA